>CM029374.1:2331909-2589102 GCA_017165825.1 Hepsetus odoe | reverse complement strand
TGACAGAACACACAGGACAGGTACGTTCAAAGCTCTGAGCCATCCGTCACCTGTATAAAATTCACAGGAGGAATCCTCTTAGCTCTAGCGGCATGACTCTTACAAGACACAAATAATAACACTGCAAATAAGGTCTGTCAGTCAGTGCATGGTTTAAAAATAATCTCTCTTTTTCTTTAGCAGAGAGGCTTATTGATTTTTGAATCAAGCAAATGTTGATCTAATAAGCTCTGTTCTTAGGAATGATCTTTTTGGTAAAACCAGTTTTTTTTTCTGGAGAAGCTTACAGCTGAGCAGAACCAATCATACAGAAAAATTAGCAAAAGTACTTTATGGAAAATGCTGCATTCTTTCTCCACTTTATTGGAAAGCTCCACATACCTTAGTACTGCTCCCTCTGTCCTGTTCACCATTGGCCAGTTTCTGATCAAAGACTGCTGTTGACCAAATATTACTTGGATTGTGCGGCAAATTGATCACAGTAGTGACACTAGCATGAAAGGAGTAATTACATATCAAGCCATAAGGCTCTTTGGTCAGAAACTGACCATTGATGAAGGTGTAGAGCCTGAGCCTGCAAACAAACTGCTGGCAATGAAAACACTGAGGCAGCCATGATCAATTAGTTACAATGAGAGACAGCAATGTGAGCAGCATAGTGGCTGCAGACTACATTTTTTTTCTCATTTACATAAACATGGAGTGATTCAGACAAAATTAAAACATGCAAGTTAGTTGAAAACAGTTCAAAGTAAGTTTGTTTAAAACATTGTTTCTCTGTTTCAGAATAACTTGTACTTCAGTAAACATGTTTAGAGTATCAAATATTTTAATCAGCATGATACACTAAAGCAATTGCTAAACATAGCTCAGCTGTAGTCCTGTCTTTGGACTAATTTTTTGATTGTTGAACTTATAATATGCGTGCAATATTGTACACAATTGATGTAATATGTCTAGCTAGAGACTAAGAAGTGTGACTGATTAGTGTAGCCTTCTCAGTCTATATTTTCAGGTGAAGCATGCATTCACTTGCTTATATTGCTTCTTGTTCCTTAATATTTTTTTCACAACCAGCTGATTCACTTAGATTTGTTGCCTGCTGGACATCTGTAACAGATGAGATATTGCTGCCTTTTAAACTGTCAGAGCTTTCCATGGAAGGGGTATTTTATGAAATGTCACCATGATAAATGGATGTTGTTATACCTCTTTAGTAAAACACTTCATGATGTTCTTCCCTTATCAAACAGGAATCATACGTATGGAAGATGTACCAGAGCGCTGGGAATTCTTTCCTGTTGAGACTGCTTCCGTAAAAAACAAAAAGGAGGACCAGGTTCAGCAAAGAGATACTATAAAATTCAGACTTAAAGAGCTTCCCTCGTTGTTTTGCCAGCATTCTGGGTGGATCACACCATTCATGGCAATCAGCCTACACCCTTCTAAATGATCTCACATTGTGCAGAACGGTTGGAAAAGCTGTTGCCAGCAAAGAACAAATCTTCAAAAAAGATATTTATGAAAAAAAGATATCTTCATGGTGAATTTCTATTTAACTCATTTTTTCACCTTTCCATTGTTTTCAAACATTTACATTTATGGCATTTAGCATACGCTCTTATCTAGAGCAACTTCCATGTCCTAATTACAGGGACAGTCCCCTGGAGCAATTCAGGTTAAGTGGTCTTGTCTAGGACCTGGTGGTGGTAGTGCCAGAGGTGGGATTCAGAAGTACTACATAGGTCCATAGGCAATTCTACCACAAGACCACACTGCCACTCCAACCCTAACCTTCTCTCATACTCTAAGAAGTCCAACAAACATTTACAATCTCAACCACTCAGATTAGTGAAACATTTATTTAATACATGCAAGGTACTGTAATAGTGGAGGGGTGCGGGGAGGACGCCAACGCTGAGCCAGTTCGGATCATAACTTTATTAACTATATTAACAAAACTTGTTAAAGGACTGCAGTTCAAACTAAACCAAGGAACTGCAGCCTAAACCAAGTTACCCAAGATTACCAAATACCAAAACCAACATAATGTGTAGGCTGAGCCTAACGAATGAGCCGCGCTCTGTTCTGACTCATCGGGGCTTAAATAGTCAGCCCCAATGAAGCACACCTGTGCCTTCATGAGCCCAGGTGTGCTCAGTCAGAACAGAGCGCCTCACTGTGCCCAAACACACACCTCACCCATGACAGGTACTGCATGTACTGTATAGGTACTGAGCAAAACACAAGACACGTTTGACTTTTTCATGCCTGACTGAAATGAAGTCTGCTTCATTAAATGCTTGCATAGGAAGTAGCTCCGCTGTTACACTTCTCTTTTTGAAGATGGATGGATAAATCGAAGATTACGTCATAGTGTATTCAAATGAAAAGGCCCCCTATTAGTATTTCTCAGCTTGAACCCTCTTATCTTTTTTCCTCTTTTGCTTTCTTATTTTCTTTCTCGGTTTCTTTTGTGCCAGTTCTTTTGAGGAGGCCACACTGTTTCTACGGGCAGTTTCTTTCTGCTGGGTTTTTGTTTAAAAATGGATATATGTTTAAAGGGCTTTTTCAGAATTCAGCCCAAAATGTAGAAACAAATACTTATTCTCTTAAATCCTTTGTGGCAAAAAATAAAAAAATTATCTTTATCCAGTTTCAGATATGCAGATCTATTGAAAAGCTCCAGAGATCCAGCTGCTTAGTAACAGGAACAGGTTAGGTGTTAACAAGCTGGTTACGTATGCAGAAGAATTACAATTAAAATAATTAAAAAATTAATAAGGACCCTTTAAATCACATTCTTGTGGCCTTCACTTCCAGCACCTTTTTTTCCCTTTTCTATCCTTTACTCTCCTCCTCGCCCTCCCGCTCATGCACTCCCCTGTGAACGTCAGGCATCCTGAGCGTGAAATTAAATAGCAGCCCACATCACCTGTAGCCTCTGGGGCCCAGCAGGAATAGTTAAAGCACTGTAGCATTCTCCATGTGAGTGTGACCAGAGTGTATTCTGCTGATATAAACCTCATTATTGACAAGACAAAGGACAGAGACAAAGAAGATTATCTGTAACTTCACAGAGAGAAAGTGATAAACAGAGAGGCGGGTCTAGTTATATTATCTCTACTGCAGACTTTTCTTATTTGTCACTGGACAGGATATTGCCTGTAGAGCCATCATATTGCAGACTTTTAGAGGCTTGGCCTTCTGGATTAAACAAGGATTACCTTTCACTGACTAGTAAGAAAATAATGTTCTGATTTACTTTTAATGACTACAAACCACATTGGCCTAAAACCCAGACCCCACAAAGCAGTGTGTTCTCTTCCTGCCTAGAACATATAACCTTTTCCCCCATCAATCACAGTAGTGGTGTCTTTATTTGGATTATTTGTGGTTTGGAGGGCAGCATAAGATGAATGAGGGTCTGGGAGGATGATGAAAGTCCTGGGTGACCACTTCTAGAGCCATAATGGCAGCATGTGTGTGGGAGGGAATAGGGTGGTCTGTGATGGATGGCAGGATAGGAAACTGGGTAATGTAGTCTGTCTGTGGTTTACGTTGACCCTGCTGCCTCGTCGGGTCTGGCAGTTCTGTCTGCAGAAGAGTTTGGGTCATTGTGGTAGCTCCTGTTTTTCAAACTTAAATCCTCACAAAAATGCTTATAAATGTTCACACTTATCACAGAACACATTTACAGAGTTCAGCTAAAGTTTTGTCTGGTTAAAAAGAAGTATATTTATAGATATATAATTTTTTTTCTTAATTGCACAAATTATTCTTTTTTTCTATTTTAAAAGGATCTGTTTGTTAAAGCCTGCTGTAGAACCTTTTCCAGGGTGCTTTTTGTCCTCTGTGCACTTGTGACACTGCTCAGGATTAGCGGTTGAGATAATAATTGAATGTTATAGCTATAGCTTGTTGTGGACATAATAAACTTCAAATGAATGAATGTCTTACTTTCCATAATTCAATATTATTTTCATCTTGTGAGCAAAGGATCCAAATGAACCCGAACATGAAAAAGACCCAATTTATATTTACTGGCATCGGTCAGATAAGGCAGTGGCTGCATCACTAAGTGAATGTCGTATCTCATTTTTTTATATAGAGTTAAGGGTTTGAGCTCTCGCAGAAACTGTCTAGTGTAGTCTGCTGAAAAGGTATTCTAGTCACAAATACTTTTTCAGCACAAGCAATATATCAGTAACTAATAATTGGCTTTGAATTGAAATTCTTGATTTAATGCTTATGTACCTTTTATTTGATTGGTGTTTTGTCTTTTTGGTCTTTCTCACAACAGACATAAGCAATCACCATCCAAGAACGTTTGGGCACCATTGCTTTAGGGCATTGCCATTTTATCTTGTAAAAATGAATGTCAGACTAATTAGCAGGTCCAGGTCGTTAGTGTATAGTGTACTTCTCAGACCAGCTTCCAGTATTTGTTGAAAAGTTTTCCTGCCATCTACAATTACAAGTGCATTCTAGACGCTATGCCGTCAGGCTTGTGCTCTGTTTGGCTAAATAAATTGTGTTGGTTCTTTTTATGTATTTCTTCCTGACCTGTTCCACAACCTATCATTTTAATTTTTTTCTTTTTACATTATGTTCACAAGTGAATGCTACGATCCCTTATTTTGTTTATGCACTGAATACATTTTCAGTTCACAAGACCCTGTACAGACAGTCCAATTAAAGGTCAAACAAAGGCAGGCAAGAGTGCGGTTGACTCAGACACTCAGGGGACTGCACTTGCACTTCTAGTGCTGAAAGGAATCCCCACTGAGTAAAACTGCAACAAATCTAGCACCACAGGTGTTCTTTCAACCCCAGTGATTTTACTGTGTGTTCTTACATCTTACAATCTGTATGTCCAGTTGTTTAACCATGAACAATGGAAAGTCTTGCTCTGCCACTCACACTTCTCAAGATTATGTTCATTTACATAAATGAAAGTAGTAATTAGCAATTATCATCCAGCCCCATGATCTGTACTGTAATATGTCATAATTAATAACAGTAATCATCAACCAGCAAGCTTCAGTTGTCTCAGCCATCCATGTTTTCACTCCACCATAGCTTTCAGATGCAATTTTCTTGATGTCTAGGGGCTGTGGTGAGAAATGAGGTATGAGGGTCTGCAACAATCCAAAAGAGTTTAGCAACAATGAAATATGATCCTTTCATTTGGCAATTCAAGTCATTATGCAAAAAAATATATATATATATATTTCACTTCCCTTCCATTAACATGCTGCAAATTCTTGAGGCTTGAATAAAAGTTAATAAAGATGGGTATTAGAGTGGGAGAGAACACTGAGATATGCAGTTCTGAGGCTCTAATAAGGCTCGACTTCGACAGTGTGTTTCCCTTCAGCTGCTCAGGACAAGACTCGTATGCAAAAGACCTTAACAGACTTTCTTCCATTTGAATTCACCTCCTTATCAAGTTTTTTTTCTCTATAAGCTCCCATTATAAAGTTGAGCCAACTTAAGGAACATATCATGTTTTTCAAGCATCGCAGCCTGAGAGCCTGCCTCAGAACCCAAAAAAAAAAAAATCTGTTTTTCTCTTTCTGTTGCCTGTTTCATGAGAGCACAAAAGGTGGTGCTGTAGTACAAAAGTCCAGACTCTTTTGTCTCTGGCCTGGAATAATCATTTATGTAAGCTAAACACTTGTCATCTCATCTAAAGGGGACATGTAGACTTAGGTTAAACTACTTTTATTTTTCACCCATTTATGATGAAATAGGCATACAGTATATATAGGTCCTCAGCATCTGATTACAATAGTTAGATTATAGTTCTGAGCATGTTCTGTGTTTCTAAGCTGCCCTTTGGCAACTGGAAAACATCTGGAAGGATCCATATTGTGATGCCCTTTCTTCTTTAACAGGGCTCCTTACCTCAGGCTCTTCTACTGCCCTTCTCAAACTATAAGTTTTATTCTTTCTCAGGACCCTTTACCACATCAGCTGGATGTCTCCATCGCTCTGTGGAGTTGACCAGTGGGAATAGCTGTGACACATGCAGTGCTGCATACAAAAACAGCCTCGCGTAGAGAAGAAGCCTTTAGACCAAAGGGCCAGCTGTGCAGTACTGAAGGACATGCTCATGAGTGATAAGTCAGAGTGGACAAGGACCGCTTAAAGTAAGAGAGAAGCTATAGAAAGATCTGAGAGACTGGAGTATTTGTTGAGTTAGAGTGATGGTAGAATTTCATGCCATACAGCAGTTGAATGCTCTTAGCAAAACACACAAAAACACTCAACATGGTGTTCACACTCATTTTGGGGTTTAGGTCGTTAATCCAGCTTGAGATTTCTTGTGATGGAGTCAAATGAGGGGCTTGAGCTTTCTTCCCAGAATGACACTACACCAGAGCTCTCTGGACCCTCAATTTGTGCTATTTCTGGATTTTGCAATCAGTAGTCATCAAGTATGAAAAGATTAGAAGTAACTGATCGACTACCTGCTGTGATTATAACCAGTAATCACACTAAAAGAATCTGACTGATTTCTGTGTTAAAACACCTCCATACCAAATATCAGATTTCCAATACAGGTCAGTGTAGCCAGTAAACAGGGTTTGAAGAGAGAAGCATGTGACACACACAGGAGATAATTAACTATGCTTTATAACCTCATGTCTGTAGAGGAGACACACCTGAGACAACATCTTGCTTTGTAGCATCAACCAGCAACAGAGCCAAACCAGTCTCCAGTTCACAACCACTCACCTGGCAATACTGGCACAGATGTCACATTGACACAGGAATGAAATACAAGTACATGTAGAAGCAACAAAGTACTCACTTCATTTCTTCTTCTTCTTCTTCTTCTTTTCTATTGGCTGCTCCCCTTTGGGGGTCGCCACAGCGGATCAACTACTCACTTCACTCTGATCAAATATTATCAAAAATCTTTGGATTTGATCTTTTAAATTATATGAATCATGTTTATGATCATGAACTAACAAGGCCCAAAAGGTCCGATTTAATTTCAGGAGCAGTTTTTGGGCCAGACCAGTAGCAATGCATTTCTAGTGTAATAAAACACAAATCAATGAAGGTGAATAAGAAGCCATATCTTCCTCAGGCCTGTATGTATGCACATGCTTCATTCAATCCTCAGATACTATAGAATTGACTTTTCAGCGCTTCCCCCATAATATTAAATCTTTTCGCACTTGCTCAGGTTCACAAAGAGGCAGCCTCTAAGGACTTGAATCTTCAGATGTTCTGCAGAGCTGTAACATTTAAATTTGTACATTTAGCAGATAGCCTTGTAAGGATCACATTGCAGAAAGGAGATACAGGAAGGTTTTAGGAGGAGAAGAGGTGTGATTGAAGGGGCTTTTACTGAAGATCCACTTTTGGTCTGCACTGATGTGGTTACATGAAATTACACTAAAAGCTCTAAGGACAGCGTATGATGGAATGAAGTGATGAAGCGTATGCTGAAGGTGGACGTGTAGAAAGGTGGTGAGGAAATAAGCTAAATACTAGAGCTGGAGAATAAATGGAATTGAAACACCAGGTGAAAGCCATTGCCAGGAGACACTGCCTCCATCTGCTTTGTTAGAACACCAGGCCTTAAACACAGGACAAGGCGTGCAGGGTTCGGTTTTTGTTTCGGCCAATTTTGCTTTCATCGTTATGTACATGTCTAAGCTGTGGACATTGATCACTGCAGATTGCAGTTCATAAGTTTTCAAACCCTTAGCTAACACAAACTGTCTCTGTACATCAGTTAGGTCTCTTTACATCATTTCCCAACAGCTGTAAGACATAGCTGTGTCATGCATGCTGGGTATTACAGTAAGAGAACGTAGCTAAAGGAGCAATGATGAAAACAGACACTGCATTACATGACAAATAGCATATTCCATATTTCCACTTGTCTTAGGCCAGAAAACCCCATGGTTCAGCAGTCTTGCTCATGAATCACAGATGATATGATGATAAAGCTTGTACTTTGATTTTGTTCTTATTTTGTTCAATATCATGACAGTTCAGGGTGGCACTGGGACATTAACAGTGGTGGTGACACAATCCCATAAATATTGTCACCTTGATGAGCTTGTTTCTACTTGTGCTTGTTTTCAGTAACCTGCAACAGTACACATAATACATTTTGTTAATTTTGAGAACATTTAATTTGATGTAATTTAAATGATATGAATGATAAAGAAACAGTCTTAAGTTCTGTTAAGTACTAATTTTTAAAAAGTTTATAGTTTCCCAGGAGAATGAGTAATTAGGTTCAATAACTGATCTCACTACTGACCAAATATTCTTCATAAACCACCAAGATCGTATTATACTCCACCCACTGTTGAGTAATATTTACAGACAGAGGTCACTATATTTTGATGAACAGTGACGGAAGAACAGTCATTTTGTCCTTTGAATAATATGATAGGGAGATGTACGTTTGTAAATGTGATCATACATAAAACTAAGAAGATAAATAAAATAAAACATTTTAAGCGGTTCTGCAGTTGATAAGAACAGACAGTTGTTTCAGATTATCTACAATCATTTCAGTCAGCAAAACAGTCTGACCTTTGAAATCGCTTTCATTTTTACCATAAGCATTTATATATGCTCTATTTATTAGCCTCTTTGAATTTTTAGATCCTTGAAAACAAAATTGATGAAAAAGTCACTCCAGAACTTTTCAAATTGTGTAAATCACTAAATGTACATCTTTCATCAGATATTAGGACGGAGGAAATTACAGCTCAGCTCCATTTCCTATTCATTTTTTTGTGGTATGTGACTTTGATAAGAACATTCCTTATTTCTCAGTGTTACGAAACATTCAATAACAGTGCATTACCAAGTCCGAACAGTGATTATTGTTATTATTATTTATTATTAAGGTATTTTAAACTGAAACGTCTCTACATTTGGAAATTTCAGGAACAGAAGTAAAACCGCACGTCTGGCTTTGTAACCACCTACACTCACATCAGTTTTCCCACACACACACTCACACACAAACACACACCCACAGATGAGAAGAACCTGGAAGTGTTATAAGCTTGTTGTTCCACAGGCAGGTTCCACAGAGACTTCAGAGAGATATTGAGTGAGTAAATGACTCAATGTGAAAATGGATGAACAAGCAAGAATGACTGAGTGTGGACGATTGTGGTTAGAACTTCAAAACGTCAAAGTCAATTTACGACAAAAAAGAAAAATGTGCATCACATTTGTCATAAACATGCCTACATGCTTAACTCAGCGATGCAGTCGTCTCCGGAATACAACTTTTATTTTACTCTAGGAAACAACTAGGAAACCACCCTTCTGATGAGGTATCTTGAAGGTGGGAGGAACTTTTAAAAACTACAAATACTTGTACTGCTAATTCTATTTACAGGCAGCCATATATGTTATTGCAGCCCTAAAACTATAGATAACTGTTTGCAACAGTTAAACTGAACTAAATCTGAGTTTAATGAAAAAATGTCAACCACCTCTGTTCAACAAGAATTAACTGTGATAAATTGTTGACTGCACTTCAGACTTTTAAACTTCAGATTCCAAGTTTTGTTCTAAACTTAGCGTAGAATTAGATCAGTTACATAAACAGTTTGCATAATTAGATGTGAGGAAATCCAGGACCAAACACTGAACTGAGGTTCTAGAGTTCCGAAAAAAGCCATTGTGCAAATGGATGGATGGGTGGATGGATGGACTGATGATTGGGTGGTTAGGTGGATGAACATTCTCTGTAAGGTCACACAGCAACCATGTGAACTTAAAAAGTCCAGTAAACTTTTTTCAAAGGCCAGGTTATGTCTGTGTGTTTGGGTTTATTCCAGAGTAAAAAAGATCAATTCTTGTATTAACATTTAGATTACATCAGTCAGTCCTGCTAAGTTAGGACTGTCAGACTAGATACTGAGGTCTCACACACACACTGTGGTTTTAATTGGAGTCTTGCTAATACTGAACCAACTCTGTACACATCTACATGCAGGGCAAGATCTGTTCATTTCTAATTTTGTGTTACAACCAATGAAATTTAAAGTGTGTTAAAGCAATGGAAACATCTACATAATGATGTTTAAGGAGCAATTAAATATCTGTGTTTTGTTTTTATTATTGACACATATAATTCTGAACAATTGTGGTGCAATTGTTCTGTTTAAAAGAGAAAGTGAAAACTATTGAAATACAAGGAATGCAACAAAGAAAAAGTGAAAACAACTCAAATACAGTGAACTGTATGTAAATACGACTGCATTGCAGTAAAGTGAAGATATCTGAAATGCAGTGAAGTGCAATTTACTACAAATTAAATACAGTCAAGTCAATAACACTGACATGCACTTTCTATACAGTACTGTGCAACAGTCTGGAGCTCTTTTCATCAAATTTTCTTTTAATTTCAGTTGTTTTTGTGCTTTTTCATATATTGTTGATTCCAGTCCAGTACAGTCTCTGTACCTGAGGAGTTCTCCAGATCTTCCTGAAGTGTTGTTGTCTCTCATTTTCAGTCCTGTCTCGAACCCAGCCACTAGAGATGCACAAGCCAGTGTATTTCTTCGCGCCGGTCCTGCGTTTCTCCAATGGGGAGGGTTATGTCAGGAAGGCATCTGGTGCAAATCTCAAGCGTCGACAACGATACAGAATTTGCTACAGGATCGGTTAGCCCAGGTTAACAACGACTCACACGACTGTTAGCCTACAGGGGTGCTAGTGAAATCGGACTACTGTTGGCCAAAGGAGAAGAAGAAGAAGAGGAGGGCATGTCCAGATGGAGAAGGGGAGAGAAAGAAGGGAGAGAGTGGAAGTGAGGGTAGGGACTTTGAATGTTGGCAGCACATGGTAAAGGTAGAGAGAATTGTTGAAGGAGGAGGACTGCAAGGTAGAATTGCAGAGTTAACACAGGCACTGGAAGGTGTTGAACAGCTACTGGATTGCTGGGAAAGTACTGCAGAAGTGATAAAGCAGACAGCTATAAATGTATTTGGTGTGACATCTGGAAGGAAGAGGGAGGATAAGGAAACCTAGTGGTGGAACCACGAAGTCCAGGAGTGTATTCAAAAGAAGAGGGAGACAAAGAAGACATGGGACAGTCAGAGAGATGAAGGAAGTAGACAGGTGTACAAGGAGATGAACTGCAGGGCAAAGAAAGCAGTGGCAAAGGCCAAAGATAAGGTGTTTGCTGAATTGTATGAGAGGTTGGACAGTAAAGAGGGGAAAAAGGACTCTTACCGACAAATAGACAGAGAGACAGATCTGTAAGCATGTGCTACAGGTCAGGGCGAATAAAGATAGAAATGGAAACGTACTCACGGGTGAACAGAGCGTGTTGAGCAGATGGAAGGAATACTTTGAGCGGCTGATGAATGAAGAAAATGAGAGAGAGAGAAGATTGGATGATGTGAGGATAGTTATCAGGAAGTGCAGCAAATAAACAAGATGGAAGTAAGGGTGTTTATGAAGAGGATGAAGAATGGAAAGGCTGTTGGACCGGATGGCATACCAGTGGAAGCATGGCGGTGTTTAGGGCAGATGGCAGTTGAGTTTCTGACCAGATTGTTTCACACACTCTTGGAAAGTGAGAGGATGCCTGAGGAGTGGAGACGAAGTGTACTGGTACCGATCTTCAAGAATAAGGGTGATGCACAGAGCTGTAGTAACTATAGAGGGATAGTTGATCAGCCACACCATGAAGTTATGGGAAAGAGTAGTGGAAGCTAGGTTAAGAAAAGGCGAGGATTAGTGAACAGCAGTATGGTTTTATGCTGAGAAAGAGCGCTACAGATGCAATGTTTGCTCTGAGGGTGTTGATGGAGAAGTACAGAGAAGGTCCGAAGGAGCTAACAGCTCTTGTGGACTTGGAGAAACATATGACAGGGTGCCTAGAGAGGAGTTGTGGTCGGTAAGAGGGTGTCTGGGTGTTACAGAGAGAAGTATGTGAGAGTACTCAGATATAAAAGGATGGCAGCACAGTGGTGAGATCTGCAGTGGAGTGATGGATGCATTTAAGGTAGAGGTTGATTACATCAAGGATCAGCACTGAGCCCATTCTGTTTGGCAATTAATGGACAGGTTGACGGACGAGGTTAGACAGGAGTCTCCGTGGACGATGATGTTCGCTGATGATATTGTGATCTGCGGTGAGAGTAGGGAGCAGCTCGAGGAGAACCTGGAGAGATGGAGATATGCTCTAGAGAGGAGAGGAATGAAAGTGAGTAGGGCAAAGACAGAACAGGCTGGAGGAATAAAAGGGAGAAAGGACGTTATTAGGATGGCAGGAGTGGAGGTAAATAAAGGTGGAGGAGTTTAAAATGCTTGGATCAACAGTTCAGAGGCATGGGGCGTAGGGAAGTGAGGTCAAGAAGAGAGTGCAGGCAGGTTGGAATGTGGAGAAGAGTGGCTGGAGTGATTTGTGACAGATGTGTACCAGCTAGAGTAAAAGGGAAAGTTTATTGGACAGTAGTGAGACCAGCTATGTTGTATGGGTTGGAGACTGTGGCACTGACGAAAAGGCAGGAGACAGAACTGGAGGTGAGTTAAAGATGCTGAGATTTTCGCTGGGTGTGACGAGGATGGACAGGATTAGAAATGAGTACATAGGAGGGACAGGTCAGGGTAGTGGTCTTGGAGACAAAGTTAAAGAAGCAAGATTGCGTTGGTTTGGACATGTCCAGAGAAGAGATGAGGAATATATTGGGAGGAGGATGTTGAAGATGGAGCTGCCAGGAAAGAGGAGAAGAGGAAGACCAAAGAGGAGGTTTATGGACGTGGTGAGAGAGGACAGAAGGTGTACTGGGTTTGAAGGCTAGGAAGATGCAGAGGACTGGAATAATGGAGACAATTGATCTGTCGGGCACCCTAAATGGGGAGCAGCTGGAAAGAAAGAGAAGAAGAAGATTTTCAGTCCAGTCTCTGTACCTGAGCAGTTCTCCATATCTTCCTGAAGGACAGTGTTTTTGTCTCTCATTTTCAGTCCAGTCTCTGTACCTGAGCAGTTTGATTGTTTTGTGTTGGCTAATCCACACAGTGATCTACGTCTGAACCTTCAAACAGAACAAAGCGTCTAATTTAAGATATGAAGCAGTGAAGAGACAGGTGTAGTTTATTCCAGAAATAAAGACTTTTTCACAGTACTATACTGTACTTGGTGACACATCTAATGGCGCCAGCCTGCTTGACCAGGTTTCCTAGAAACAACAGAAGGAGTAGGTGCCACTAAATCCGGGGATTAGAGTATTGAAGCTGGGTCGATAGATGATGAGGGTATCTTATATGTCAGAGGGATAAGCTCTCTCTGCTGTCCGCTCTGAGAAGAAAGAGAGCTGAGAAAGTGCCAGATGTGTAGATAATAGTGTTCCCTTTCAAATGCAGCCTGGTCCATCACAGTGGACAGTGAGTGTGGGATGCTTTTAGTTTTGACTTATTGGTGGGGTCTTTGCTTTTATGATATGTCAGCTAAATTTACCTTATAGATCCAGTGCAAATCTAAGGAATTTTTTGCCTCTAATCTCAGTTCTGGTGTTGTTGTGGGATGGATCGCCAGGACTTTTCACAGCTGCAGGAGACTCTGGGAATAAGGGGCTGTGAAACTGCTCTGCTGAACAGGAACAGAGCAGGAACAGGGGATACCAACGCAACACTGTGTGTGTGTGTTTGTATGTGTGTGCACATATGTGTTCATTGCAAAGACGCTTTGCCAGAGATGGTGTTGGTGTGTACAGCAGTGTGCATATGAGTGATACTTGTTATATAAACAGTTTTATGTGTAGCACTGAGAGGCCTGAGAGAAAGAGATAAGAGAAGAGTGTGTGATGTGTGTATCCAGCCCATTCCACTCTTCTCCATGGTGAATTCAGAAACCCTGGAAATCTGCTTTAAATCTGACCTCATACACCCTGCAACTATTCTCTCTCTCCACTCTCTTATCTCTCTCTATCTCAGCTTCTTGCTTTGGCTCTCAGTCTCTCTATCTTTTTTGGTCTCTCTGTCTCTAAGTCTCAGTCTCTCACGTTGGCTCTCAGTCTCTCTGTCTCTGTCTCTCTAGCTTTCAGTCACCCTCCTTTGACTTTCTCTGTATCTGTATGTGGATGCCTGGCTAGCTGAGTTGGTAGAGCATGAGACTCTTAATTTCAGGGTTGTGGGTTCGAGCCCACGTTGGGCTCTCTGCTTGGGGCAGCAGTGGTCTTGTGGTTAGGGAGTTGCCCTCGCATCGGAAGATCATGGGTTCAATACCCTCTCCAGTAGGTTGCCCTGAGGTACCCTTGAGCAAGGTACCGTCCCTGTCACTGCTTCCTGGGCACTTTCAATAGCTGCCCAATGCTGCATGGCATTTGAGTGCATGGGTTAAATGCAGAGGTCCAATTTCATTGTTGTCCAACACTGTGTACTGTGCTGTGCTGTGACCTTGCAATGATCCATCAACAACAATGATCCATCAATGACAAGGGTTGTCACTTTCATTTGTCTCTTATCTATACTTTTCTTGTGTCTTTCTCTTTCTCTGTTTCTCTCTCTACCTGTTTCAATCTCTCTAACCCTCTCTCTCTCTCACTTCTTTCCTCTATCTCTCTGTCTCTTCTGGCTTCTCTCTCTTTCCACCCTCTCTCTCTCTCTTTCTTCTGTCTTTCTAACTCTTTATCTTTCTATTTCTCTATGTCTCTGCGTTTCTCCTTCTCTCTTCCTTTCTCTCTCTCTCTCTTCTACATTGTGTGTTGCCCTGAATTCTCCAGACAGTAAGAGTGACCCAGGCGAATGCCTGGCCCTATCTCAGGCGCCTTTTATAAAACAAATCGATTGCCCACAGATCTAAACCTGCATTGAGTGTTATTGTTTCAGTGCAGGGCCATCGCTCCACTCCGCTCTGTCGGTCACAGCCTGGCCCCAGGCACAAATACCTGGACGCTTCTGTTAGTGAGAATCAGGCTGGTTGGGTTAACCACTGACCTCTCACAGTCTCATAGACACAGAGGGGAAATGTGCCTCAGAGAAAGATTTAGGGACAACTTATAAAAGATAAAAGATGAGTGCAGCACACGAGAGAACAGAACAGAAAATTGACTGCAGTGGTTATTCTGTAGTATATGTATTCAGTTTATATTATATCAACATTTAATTAAACACCTACATTGTGCTTCCACCTACTGGTTTCTTTAGCAATGCTCATTTTGATGTGGCTCTTCACTTCAGTGCAGCTCTAAGGTCAGAAATTGCCAGCTAATGAAGTGAAAGGGACTATTTGTCATCGTGAAACACGGAGCAGCACAGTGAACCACAACCAAACACATCCTCTTTATTTAACCCACACACACCGTCCAGGGGGCAGCCATGGTACCCAGGTAGCAGTGATGGGGAAAGTGAAAAAGTGAAAGTGACTACCCTTGTCATTGCGAGGTCACAGCACAGCACACATGAACCACAACGGGGGTCTGGATTCCTCTGTGCTTTACCCATGCACACTAAACCCGGTAGCAGTGGGCAGCTATTGAAAGCGCCCGGGAGCAGTGATGGGGACGGTACCTGCTCAAGAGCACTCAGGCAACCTATTGGGAAGGGGTTTGAACCCCCGATCCTCCGATCATGCGGCTAACGCCCTAACCGCTAGGCCACCGCTGCCCCGACCTCTGCATTTAACCCATGCACACTCAAACCCGGCAGCAGGGCAGCTATTGAAAGTGCCTCGAGCAGGATGGGGACGGTACTCTTGCTCAAGGGTACCTCGGCAAATCCCATTGGGAAGGGGCTTGAACCCCCGATCCTCCGATCATGTGGCTAACGCCCTAACCGCTAGGCCACCGCTGCCCCATAACCAGTGGCTTACACAAATACTGCATCAGCAGTCTCTGTCTGTACACCAGCTAGGTGAAGTTTGGAAAGAGGTTTCTAATAATGTAGCCAGTGAATGGATATAATTTATCTAGCTTTTGTTTGCAATTTTTTAGAGATAAAGCATTTTCTCTTTATAGAAACAGAGTTACTACCACAGCCTCTGTTACTATGTGCCTTATCATCTTCCTGTGTTGACAGATGCTAGTTCTCTGATATATCTCTTCCATATTTTGAGGTAAAGTTGTGTTTCAAAAATGCTTTAATTTTTAACACGGATATTATAATATTCCTTACAGACTTGTTAAGTTTTATTGCTTTTTGTTCTGCACCCGCACCATTTCCCATCAGCCACAGAGCCACTGCAGACAGCACTGCAAGACCAGCAGGCGGCGGTACACAGGGCTGTCTGCTTCATTAGGTCATAGCAGATGGACAGAAAGCCTTGAAATCAAATGAGTGAGTCTGCCATCCTGACAGAGAGAGGGATAATGAAGGAAGAGACTTCTGTCTCAGTGTGCCTGTGTGGGCATTAGAGTCAAAGTAAACATGAAGTTCATGAATGTGTGTTTCTTCATCCCTGCCAGGGAACTGGAAAGATCAGGTTGTGTCAGGGGTCTGAGGAAAAGATTTGAGCTTTGATGTCAACTCTGATGAGTGGGTCCTCGCAGGAGATTAAATTTAACACTTGATTAAACCCACCGAAACTCACCCATCTCTCACCAAAGCAAGAAAGTGAAGAGAATGTTTGTAAGTAGTGATGTGTGTGTGTGTGTTTTTGAGGAGGGATTATACAAGATGTATGTAGTTAAGCTTCGTTGTTGTGATGAATTATTTAAGAAATTTGAAAAACCTGGCTGCCTCTTTCCATAATGTGTATAAATGTCATGAATCCAGTTAAAACTTTCCAAAATCACTGGATTTTTGTCCCATTAAAATTTTTTCCACTTTGATTATAAATTAAAGATATTTTTCTTTGTAAATGTAATGTAAACATAAACGTAATTTAAAGTCACAGGGTAATAGCATATATTTTAATGTTGTTTGTGGTTTGGCATGTGATTTTTGCTCTTTCAGAAAAATCTATTTCCAAAAACAGTGAATTTTATCACTCTACTAAAAATGTAACAGCACATCTTGAAGCCCACTACTGGCCAACACTGAAAGTAAACAGCCAACAGATATTTTGCAGTTGCACTATGCAGCAGAATAATCAATCAAAAAGTATAATGTGTGTTTTGTTTATCGCATAACGCAGCCGAAGTTCTTTCTGTGATCTTTCTCACAATTCCATCACTGTCTTCGTCATGGAGGCCCGTTGGTAATTTTCGTGTTTCATTTAATGTCCAGTAACACCTAAACGAGTATTAGGAATTGAACTCGTAATTACATTTAAGTTAAAATCTCATTTCCAAATTTAGGCAATTACCCACTTGTTTATTGCAGTGTTCAGTGTGAAAAGCTCTGATGCTGTAATTTCTTTAAAGGCCTATAAAATTCTGATTGGGAGACAGAATAAGATCTGCTCCATGTCTGGCTGAGAATTTGCTATTATTTGAAAATTATTTGGGGGCAGCGGTGGCCCAGTGGTTAGGGCATTAGCCACATGATCGGAGGATTGGGGTTTCGAACCCCTTCCCAGTAGGTTGCCCTGAGGTACCCTTGAGCAAGGTGTCCCCATCACTGCTCCCCGGCTGCTTTCAATAGCTGCCCACTGCTGCACATGTGTATGGGTGAATGCAGAGACCTAATCAATAATTGCGGGATTATAAATAAAGGATTATTATTATTAAAAGGTGTATTGCTTTCGGAAAGCAATAGATAAACAAAGGCCCTGTTCAGACACGCTAACGTACATCTGGGTGATCCCACCGAGAGTGGACAGTTTTATGTTTGTGCTGATAATAGAGCACGTCTCCATATGCGTCTCAAATGACCCCTTGTGATCGGGCCTAAACATCAAAATAACAAAATTATTGTGAAGCCTACCCTCACTGCACTTCCTGTGCTTTTCTGCTGGAAATGAAACCAACATAAACTGGGGCTGCATCACAGTAGTTGAATAAATCTTACTTTTCTGATCCACCACCTTTGATTTTGTTAGATTCATGGTGGTCAGCTTGCAAATCTAGCAAGACCACAGATCATATTTATCTGACACTATTGCAGAAAATGTGCATTCATCTTTTGCGGCAGCGCCGCCGCTGAGTGGGGTGGTCCTTTATCGAGACTCCAGGACACATTCGCAACATCGCCAAGAATCGCCCATATGTAGCCTCCAAGTGCCTCAATGTGGTCTGAGCGATTGCGTCTTGAAGTTTTACACCTGTGTTTAGTGCTGTCTACTTGTGATAGGATCACCCCAGACGCACATTAATGCAGGCGCGAACAGGGCCAGAGAGTCCTAACAAAATGGATTTCCTCTTGCCTCAGATGTACGCCCAATGCCAGGATACCCAGTGTCTTTCTTATTCTGGCTAATTACACAATCCATCACAAAACATCTTTTTAACACACTCTTGTTTAACAGCGGGCTTACACTTATTAGCCACTTCATTAAAGACAAACCATTCTGTGTATGTGTGTGTGTGTGTGTTTAATAAAGGAGGGTTATCTTCAGTGTGACATGACTGTAAGAGCTGGACGGTCCGTTGTGATTAGACTGATGGTGCTGTGATTGTACTGCAGACAGCAAGGCTGCTTTAATTGTGATGCTTTAATTGGATTTGATTAATGAGTCTGAATTACATTAAAGTGATTGGCAGACAGAAGGGGGCGGGGCAGGAGAGCTAGTTCACACTGCACTGCCAGTTGGCTCCATTTTGCTTCTTTCTTTGCTTTTCTTTCTTTTCTTTTTACTTTCGTTCTTTTTCATGCCCCTCTCTCTCTCTCTCTCTCTCTCTCTCTCTCTTTAGTTAAACAAGCCTCCGACTGTATACAGCTCATTACTGATGAAAATATCAGTGGCACTCGACTCACACGCAAATAAAAAATCAAAGCTGTAATTAAATCCAGTCCATCCAGATGAGTGTTCACTAAACTGTGGGAATGAAAAAACCTGAGTTCACAGTTTTCATCTGCTTCTGTTGCAAAATGCGCAATAGCTGCTGTTTGAGGGTGGGGTTTCATCATGTGTGATATTATTATCACATTAAGATCCATGAAATTGCAAATTACAAATCTTACAGTAGGGATATATGACAGCATACATTCTCACTTATGTGTGTTTCAGTATGTTCACAAATACACGTAATTAGGATTATTTCACAGATATGTATCACTTAAAATGTTTCATATTTTAAAAACCAAACAAGATTTCCTCAAACGATTTCCTTATAATTTGTCTTAAATACTTGCATAAAATGCAAAGTACATTTACTATTCTATCTTCAGTTACAGTATTGATGTTCGCTGGTAAACTGTGTTCTTGTGAGGGTTTCCATGTGATAATAAAATCACATCTGAGTGGTGCAGCTGCCTAGACTTTGGCTCTGTCATCAGATGACTGTGAGTTTGATCCCTGGGTGATGCCCATGCATGGCTGGGCTTGTGGCAGCTTCAGCCTCTTGCCTTGGAGGGATCATGTGATGGGGAGGTTGAGCAAGTCGATGGAAATGAAGGATTTTAAGAGAGTACACTCATTATTATACATGCAGTTTATTCCAAGTGTAGTAACAGTTTGAAATGTCTAAAAAAGAAGTGAAAAAGAGTGTAATTATTGCTCCCAGTGAAAACTTCCTGTAATGTGCTGAGAGATACATTCCTCCTCTCTCATCTGTCTCTTCCCACTGTTTTTGTTTGTATGCTAATATACAGAACCCAGAACACACATTTATACTTTACAGAACACTAACACTCCTATGGCAATTCACTCTCTTTTCTCAGATCTCAGATGATGTGTAGATGTGTAGCCTGTACTAAAATGGAGAGCTTGTTATAAATCAGAGTACCGCTGATACTCTTCATAATGAACTGATGTGTGGACTCTGGAGCGAAAGCGAAAACCCTTGACATTGGTCATAGCACAGCACACAGTGAACCACAACGAAATTCAACCTCTGCATTTCACCCATGCAAACACCGCAGCTATTGAAAGCGCCCAGGGGGCAGTGATGGGGACGGTACCTTGCTCAAGGATACCTCAGCACCCTACTGGTTGAGGAATCGAACCCACAATCTCCGGATGCGGAAGATACGCCCTAACCACTAGGCCACCGCCACCCCAGTCATGACTGTTAAATGCCAAACTGTGGTCTAAGTTTTAGAATCTGAAAAACATGAATGTACTGATACACTGGGTGTGGGAACAGAGAGGACAGAGATAGAGAGAGGACAAGGGACATTTTTGTCTAAATGATGAAGCTAATAGCAAAAGTTTGGCTGTTATTTATAGGTGCTAGGTGCTATCTGTTTGTTTGTGTGTGTGTGTGTGTGTGTGTGTGTGTGTGTGTGTGTGTGTGTGTCTGTACCTGTGCCTCTTCCCAAGGATACTGATAAACATTTAAACACCGATAAACACTGATGACATGTTCATTTCTCCGTACCTTGTATGCACACATTTTTCCAGCACAAAAGCATGTTAAAGCTGCTGTCTTTCACCATCAGTCTGAAAACCAAGTTTGGCTGCGCGCTTCCTTTATCTTTATAAAGAGTGTATTTTCAGAACACAGGGCTTTTTCTGTAGAACAGACCCTTCTTACTGCAAATGAGCTTATGAGACAAGCCATATAACCCCATTTACACTCCACAGCCTGGAAAGGTCACCAGTGTCTAGACACAACAGTGACGAAGGTCTGTGGAGTGGATATCAGGACACCACGAAGTCAACGTCAGTTTAATTGTGTCAATTAGCTGTGGCTACCTTGCCTGTGATGCTGCTGAATGACACTTTGACATGGATGAAGTGGGTGGGGAGAGACGGCTCGGTTTTAAACGCTTTTAAAAGCAAACAAGGGAGCTGACCTGTATTTGCTTTTGACCTGTGATTGTTGTTTTTTATGGTGTATGAACTGCAGTCCCGCTTATGCATTCTGGAGGAAATGTGTCACGCTTCTTTTAATGAATCTCACTGCTATGCATAAATGTTGCTTTTAGCATGGCATTAATAAATTGTGTTGCAAAATGAGTTGCTTTTGGAATGGCATTAATTTAATCTTTCTATATAATTTCCTCATTCTGATTAAGGCGTCAAACTGCATCATGGCTCATGAAGTTAATGCCCTGCCGCCCACATCGCGCAGCTCCTTGCCATTGGCTTACATAGAAAAGGAATGACTTTAGCTCACTTTCTGACACTTTCAATATTCCCAGTGTGAATGCCTGGTTGACTCACTCAGATGCTGCTGATTATTCATTTTATTTTTGAATACTGAGACATTGTTCATACCCTCTTCTGCAAACACTCATATAATCAAACAGAGAGAGATCTTACAGTCCTTTGGTCAAGCAAGCATGCACAGTTAATTTTTATAAATGTTGATTGTTATATCCAGGGATCTTCTCAGCTGTAGTTTAACGAGGTTGTAAAACATTATTGCAGGTGTCTTTACTTTCCTACACATGACTGTTTATTTACTCACCTGCATTAAATCCTGATGGGACAGATATGAGTGGAAATATTGCCTTTTGGGGAATAAAACTGCGTGTGTGTGTGTGTGTGTGTGAGTGAGAGAGAGAGAGAGAGAGAAAGAGAGAGAGAGAGAGAGAGAAAGAGTCCCTGCTTGCACATGTGCATTCCACTATTCCTCTTTTTCCACTATTCCTCTTTTCCTGAGTCCATGTCCAAGTTATTATGGTGGTAGCTTTCCTAGTCAAAAATGTGTACAACTTCAAGAATTTTTTAAACAAGAGCATTCTTCCAGTTTACATATTAAAGTGAAACACTGGTTTGTTATTGTACAACAAACAATGAAATGCATCCTGTATTTAAACCGCATTGACACCACCCAGTAGGGGGCAGCTATCTAGGAGTAAAGATGGGGATAGTACCTGCTCAATGCAACCTACTGATCTAGATTCAACCCTTCCAATCCTGGAGGCCTCGTCCCTAAAAACTAAGCCCCTACAGGTTCATTTCAAGGGAAAGCAAAGCAGACAATATTTGTGACAGTATTTGTTAAAGTGCTCAGTTTGAATAAAGCCAATCCCAATAAATTGTCTCTCCTCGTTGCAGTTTGGGGAGGGGACGATACATACTTTTTATATCATACAGAAAGGATCAGGGTTTTCTGTGTTATTCTGGTATTATTAAAATAAACTGATGAAACATAAAATGGAGTTCTGGGAGCACTATTGGCTTTGTTCTCTCTCTGGATTAACTGACCAGCCCTTGGCAGCGGTGGCCTAGTGGTTAGGGAGTTGCCCTGGTTTGAAGGCTGTGCTGATTCATCAACAGTAGGTTGCCCTGAGGTACCCTTGAGCAAGGTACCGTCCCCGACACTGCTCCTCAGGCGCTTTCCATAGCTGCCCCTGCTGCACGTATGTGTATGGGTGAAACGCAGAGGTTGAATTTCGTTGTGTTGTGCTGTGGCATTCACAATGACAAGGATAGTCACTTTCACTTTTCTTTCCCTCCCTTCACTTTCAAAGCTATGGCACCCAGCCTAGTGTCTGTTAGCAGATGCGACAGAGCCAACAGTCAGTGATCTCCTCCAAGCATGTTATTCAGTCCAGTGTTGAAATTTGAAAGGAGCAAAGGTACCTCAGGTGACTTGGAATAAGCACATGCTCACCCTCACCTTCTCAGTACTGGTGGAACTGGTTTCTTTCCTATGTTTAAACCACTTTTGGGTCAAAAAGAGCTTTAAAGAGAATGCTGACCTGAAATACTCTCAGAGGGTTAGAACATGAAACATTAATTGGAAAATTTAAAGAGAAGGTAAGGCATCCCTACACGTTTCTCCTATTTCTGGTGTAGAATGTGTCTCGTCATGCCTCCATTGCTTTAATCTGTCACACTTGCTATCCTCCAAATCTGCAGCTGTTAGAGAGCTGGATCTGTCTGCAGGCTGGAAGGTAACCAGCAATTGCTCCAATCAGCTTGCTCCACATGCATCTGCCACTGCAATAGAACTGTTTTCACTCTCATTTACTATCCATCTGAAACAGAAGGACTTTTTATTCATGATTTTTGTATGTAAGCTGATGTGTGCTTGTGTGTGAGAGCAGTACCATGTAGAATAAATGCTATTAACAGTTACTAAGTGGAGACCTGCACATCAGGCTGTGATGGACGTACACTGTTTATGAGCACCTGTTTTTTTGAGGGTCTGCAAAAGAGAGAGAGAGAGAGAGATTGGTGGTATGTTTCCGTGCCTTTCTGTATGTTTTTTTTTATCTGCGTGACCCTTGGCCTTTGCAAGAAATCAATCTCAGTCCTCATTCGTACGACAGTAGTTACATTCTGTTATCTGACATTTAACTATTGATGCTATCCCATTTGCACTGAGCAGCCTGTGCAGTGCATCAGTCCACAATAACAGGTGGACTGATGTTTGTGTTTTTGCCTATTTGTTAGACTGAAGCGTCTGCCTTTCTAATTTTCTATTCATCTGGTTGCTTTAGGTCTCACTCATCACTTAATCATGCCTGGTCCCTGCACATTAGCACTTGCAGCCATATTTGTATTCAATATTCTGTATACGCATTGCATAAATATGTACTTGTATTATATTTTTTTGTAAAGGAATATTTGCATTAATCAATTCTAAATCATAATGAATTATGATAATCTCGCATATGACCATAAAAAACCTGAACATGAAAATCAGATTCATAATGTGTTTGTCTTTAATTATTGGACCAGGACCTGCAGTTATTCCATGGTTTATTATGGAAATAGTCATTCATTGAAAAAACACTTCATTTCTAGTTATATTTCCATACATATGGGTTCCTCAAGCTCCTTGGTGGAGGCGTTTGTGTAAGGCTTTGCTATTGGAATGGTCGATGATGAATAGAGGGGCTCAAGGCATAGTTCTCCAGTTTCTCCGCATTGCCTGTGTGTTCTCTAGCCTTAAGAGGACTAAATGGTGATAGTTATTCCTGAATATGTGCCCAGTCTTTCAGATTGGAGGTTTATAAGGCTGAAGCTGGGCCATACTTTGGTTCAGTAAAGTGATGCTTGGCCTCAGTAAAACAGCACATATTTGGTAACAAAAGATTTTGGTTGGTGAACTAGTTATCAAAAAGTGACCTACGGCGATACAGCAGAGTTATCACTGAGCAGAATTTTATTACATACCTCCCTCTGCTAAACTGATCCAATCAGAACAGCGCTACTAACAATCAGCATTCTTAATTGGGAGAAATCAGACAAACAGGAAAGGCTGCCAAATTCTCCACATTCACGGTGGGAGATTAGAGCTGTGATCGCAATTATTGGCCCGGGTGGTGAAATTATACAACGAACAAATAAATTTATCAGCAGAAGTGAAAATATGTGAGAAAAATCAGCAAATCGATACCAGGGGCCATAGAGCTTGGATTATCTTCAAGAAAGAGAAGAGCTTTTGGCTTCATGTGTATTATAACTGGCTGTTACATTTGTTGTTAATGTATGGGCACGAGTAGGCCATCCTTCTGCTTGAGAAGGATGGCCTAGAACAGAATTGGTTATAACAGAATATCGGTGAGTCTCTATGCACAGTGTTCACAGTTTAACTCTTCATTTGTGACATTAACTTGTTTCAGATTTTTGGATGTATTAACAATGTCATGGTGTTGGTTTTATTGTTGACAAACTGAAATGGACGATTTAAAGCTTTTAATCATTAATTATTTTTTACAGAACAAAAACAAAACCACTTGTGTGTGTGCATTTCACTCAGAAAATTTTCACTATACTGGATGGATTCTCCTTCTATAAAAGAAAAAATATTAAATAATACAAGTTCATTGCAACAAGGAAATTTGGGCACAGTAACCAGGCATTAATATACAAAGGATCACGTCGCTATTTAAGTCTGTGGCTCACGTGCCTGGCAAGTGCCCTCGTTCTCCCTGGGTTTCCTCAAAGATGCTGTGTAATCCATCTGCACTCATTGGTTCAGCCTACATGAAACATTGATGAAAAATAATGAGCGCTCTTAAAACAGTAATCAGATTGCGGTGCCAGTGCCAGGGCCGCTTCTCTCTTCATCAGCCCAGCTTCGACCTCCATTAGCCACTGAATTAGCCACGCTGTGCTATAGCTTGCTGATGCCTTCGTAAAATATGCATACTTGCTCTGCAAGCAGGCAGAGATGTCTTTTTTAGGGAAGGGAGTTAGATGGAGGTATCAACTAGGGGACATACCTGATATCAGACAGCAGTCAACATTACATTTTAAACTATCTGATGTGAAACTACAGCAGCCAGTGTTACGACTCATGATTTCCCACCTGTAGGTCCTCAAATAGGATAACCAGAAAAAATATATAATCATTTATTATTTTTGAGCGCTTAAAACAAAAATCAGCATTTGTTTAAAACATCGTCCAAGCATCTACTTTATCATAATTGTCTACCAACAATGCAAGTAAGAATGTTTGGTTAAAATAACTGAACTAGATAAAAGTAAACTCATCGACAGCTTTACCTGGAAATATTTATTTAATTGTAAGTGGATGCAAATAAGTACACATTGCCTTTCAAACAGCGTGAGAATATGAACTGATTTTAGCTCCTTCTGCTGCATCCTTTTCAGTGAGATGAACAAGTCTGGGAAACAAAGAGCCTGAAGCTGTTGAAGGGCCTGGTATCAGCTACACGGAGAGTTGGTAGTTAATCTTAAAACTCTTGTGTTCTGAAGTATTATGTTCATTAATGTTTATAATGTCATGTTCATTAACACTTGTTGAATTTAATTTAGCCTCATTATGATTAAAGGTTTAGCTAAGGTGACACTTAAAGCAAAACAGGATCATTTTGGCCCGCCCTAATATAGGCAGAGCCAGCTGAGTATACAATATAAATGCTGTAACAGCTATTTTAGAAATAAATGTTATTCCACTTGCTCTTTTGGAGGGAATGAAAGCCCACTTGCTCTCTGTGAGGGGACACTGGCTGACTTATAGAGATAACCACGGCCAGTCCGGAGACCTGGGCAGAATGAATTCATTCTACACTCTGGGCTTAGAGCAGGATGCAGAACGAACCTGATTTTTACAAGAAATTTTTATGAATTGCAGTGAAAATGAATATGAAAATTTGCTGTCATAAGACAGTTTAAACAATGAAATGCAGACAGACTTAACCCACACACACTGCAGTGGACAGCTATATATGCCCAGAGAGCAGTGTTGGGGACAGTATCTTGCTCAAGGGTACCTGTGACAACCTACTGGTCTGGGATCTGAACCCACGACCAACTCTGAAGCCTAGTCCCTAAATACTAGACCACCACTGCACCTTACTATCTTTGATTTTTAAATATTTTTAATTTAGTATACTTATAACAGTTTGAAAGCAAGAAACATTTACACAGAATACTAAGACATAAAACACGGACTAAGTGACATAAGTCTCAAACTCTAACTGTAAACAGGACTAAAGACTAAGACATTCAACAGCAGCAACACAGGGACATTGCACAGACAGCGACACAGAACCAGCAACAGTAGGTTAGGTTACCAGTAGTTGCCCTGAGGTACTCTTTTTGAGCAAGGTACCGCCCTGTCACTGCTCCCCAAAGGCTCATATGTCAATGCTGCACGATGTTTGCATGGGTTAAGTGCAGAGGTCCAATTTCGTTGTGGTTCACTGTGTACTGTGCTGTGACCTTGCAATGACAAGAATAGTCTTTTTCAAAGTGAAACAACAAGAAACAATTTAGTGGAGCTTCAGTCGAGTGAACCAGTGTCAGCTTTAGCAATACTGGCAATGCACTCAATGTTAGTTATGTTATGTTATATTATGAATACGCCTGGAAAACACAGCTCTATTACAAGCATTCAAAATAAGTCGTTTTTGACACATTTGTTAAACAGTTTCCACTTGTGTTCAGCATCTTAGAAGTGTTTGCTCTCCACACTAATTTTTCCAGGCCCACCTTAAGCTTACTTTAGGCACTGAATTGCATAGGTGGTGATTTTCCATAGCGGTGGCCTAGTGGTAGGTGTTGGCATACGACCGGCGGATCGGGTTCAACTCTTCCCAATGGGTTGCCCTGGCGTTCCTTTTGAGCAGGTGCCGCCTCCGCCTGGCCCCGCGGCGGGCTGGCGACCTGTCCAGGTGCGCCCCCCCGTCCTCGCCTGTGCTGGGTTGACGCTAGCACTGCCCGCTGCCGACCGCTCTGGGACAAGCGCAGAAAATGATGGATAATGATGCAGGATTTACTGGAAAGCCTTAGCACAGATTCCACGGCTATGAGTATGGACATCATGGTCGCACTCACGGCCATGTAGCTAATTTGTGTCTGGCTAATAACTCATGACTCATGTACAGTGCCAGCCTTCTAAAAGACACATGTTTGCTTTAAAGGGTAATACGAATGCTGACCAGTGGTGGCCTAGTGGTTAGGCTGCTGGCCGTAATATCGAGGATCGTTCGCCTCTTGAGGTACCCTTTTTGAGCAAGGTGTCAGCCCCCGCCCCGCGATGGGCTGGCGAATTCGTTCAGGTGTGTCCCCGCCCCGCCCTCCTGTGTGCACTGGGTTGACGCCAGCACTTCTCGCGATCCACTGGGGGACAAGTGGCAGAAAATGGATGGATGAACGCTGACGCCTGTTTGCTTTGCTCTGATAGGAGAAGTAGGGTGTTGAGGAGGAGAGCATATGTAGGGCCTATGCTTACCATGCTTTTTTCTTATGCAATCAGAAGGATTTAGGTTTTTTAAAGCAAGTTGTTTGCTGAAATTATGACAATTATGACACTTTTCAGTCACTCCTTGAGCAAAACAGGCTGAGAAATAATTTATTTTATTAAATGCAGAGGCCCAGCAGTACAACTGAGTGGAGGTGGGTTCACAAGGAACATTGTGAAACCCACAGTTATGTAGACACCATTCCTCTAATTCTTACATATCATTGGTTATCATTACATCAAAAGGAAGTTAAATAAGTGAAATTTAATACATTTCACTTATTTAACTTCTTTTGATGTAATTGATATTCTAATACATGAGAAATCAAAACTGAATCATGTAGACTTCTGGGCTGCTGTAGCGTAGTGGATAACATCCCTGTTTTAGTGTAATAAATGATTTAACCTGCCTGGCAAGCAATGTACATAATACCAGTAAAGGGTTCCTAACAGGGCTAATGAAATGTGATCACTGTTTAAAAATAAATAAGGTGGCACCTAATGTTCAAGATGTTGGCTGTTTGTGGGGGAATGTCTCACCCTTAAACCCTTAATGGAAAAAAAAACACTTTGCCATGCTATTTTTGTTTAATTTGATCAAATTTTTAAGTCTGTTTTCACGTTCCTGTGGCTGGTTTATTTTTGACTATATTGGTCTCCTCAAGGGCAGCACAGTCAATGCATGCAGTGGTCCTTACTGCAGGGGGAGTGTGTATGTTCCTGTCTGTGTCTGCTTAGTTGTTTAGGTCAGTGTCCTCAAGGGCCAGTGTCCAGCACAGTTTGATGATTTCAGTCCTCAAACACACTCACTACACCTAGCAATACATTTACATGTACATTTACAGCATTTAGATGACGCCTATTCAGAGGATTTTTCCCATGAACCTGCAACCACTGTCGGCATCCTACACTAATTAATATAAGTGATCATATAAGTGAACAAGGTGTGTTTGAGGAAGGAAATCATCTAACTCTCTGCTGGACAATCGGGCGCCTTTGGCTGAAGCTCGGCCACCTCTGCTCCAGGTGTTTCGAGCGCCCCAAGGTCCAAAGACTCCCAGGCTGTCTGGCATTGCAGAAGCTACACTGCTCCAGTGGATTGTGCTTGTGGACTGGTGACCTGCAAGTGTCTTTGAGCACTAGGATGCAAAGGGTGAAAGCAACCTTTTCTTTGACCTGCTTTATGACATAAGCAGCTCTGTAGCCACTCCTCACTTAGGCTAAGCCTGGTCTTCCAAGAGTGCAAAATAACTGCCCTGGTTCATTGCTCAGCTGGCCTTCCTAGAAGGATTGTCAAAATATAAGTCAATAGGTCGCATCTGCCAAATGCTGTAAATGTAAATCATATTCAGATTAGCCACCAGATTAGCAATCCACCTCAGTCTGAATCAAGAGTAGTGCCAGGAGGTTCGCACTAATGATAAGCAGGTTAATTTATAACTGGAAAACACTGCTTGTGTTCTGAGGACAGTTTTCCCTAACTGTCATTTCTTTTGCCTTATCTTCTTGGTTTACCGGGCTGCAGCAGAGCAAAGAAAAAAAAACCTAACCTATGATTTTTAGATGATGCCATTATGAAAAGACAAGCAGCAGAGCTGGAGGTGTCAGTTAAGATGAGATTTAGTTGGCTGTAACAAGGATGGCCAGGATTAGGAAATGAGTATTAGAGGATACAGGTCCTCAGGCTGACGCTGGTCCAGAGGAGAGGTAAGAGGATTATATTGGGAGGAGGATGTTGGAGATGAGCCAAGTCAGGAAAGAGGAAAAGAGGAAGACCAAAGAAGAGGTTTATGGACGTGGTGAGAGAGGACATGCAGGTGGTCAGTTTGAAGGAGGAAGATGCAGAGGATGAAGAAATGGACACTGTTGATCCAGTGTGGTGACTCCTAACAGCAGCCGAAAAAAGAAGATTTTTTTTTGAATGCCACTTAAAATGTCAGTTGCTAACCAGCCCCAAAGAAAAAAAACCTGACATTTTGTACACGTTCGCTGTCGCCAGGTCCGTGCCGTGACGCCATGTGAATCTGAGAAGGCTCCAACCGATAACTAGCCAGCTTTTCCTCCCGGTAGATGTTTCCTACTGATGATAAGCCCTGCATAATCTTATTCAGGAGTGAAAATTCACCAGACAATTATGTCTGATTAGTCTACCGACAACAGCAGCTCATGGAAGCCATAACCAAAGCATCTGGAAACGTGAGAGAGAACTCCACTGGCAGACGGACCTTATTAAACTGTGACACTAACGTGTGCCATTGGTCTGGAAGGGACATTCACGAATGTATAAATGAATGGACTGAGAAACTTAATGAGAAATTTGTTTGTGACATGTGAACAAGTTTCAATGCATTCAGTTCATTTCCCATGCTGCACCACTCATATAAGAAAACCAAGCTTAAAAAGAAGAAAGCAGACCGTCTGGAGGTAGTTATGGTTTTGATGTCACAACCATGGGCACATTAACGCCTGGACTCCCATTAAGATCAGTTCATAATGAAGTGATACACTCTAGTTTAATGTGGAGAATTAACTGTTGAGCGTTCATTGCTGCGATTGAATCCTTGCAGCCTTCCAAAAACAATCCGTCCATCCTAAAAACAAGCACACACTCTGGACACACTCTGGGACACACTCTGGACAGTTCGCCAGCCCATCGCAGGGAGGAGCAGTGACGGGGACGGCACCTTGCTCAAGGGTACCTCAGGGCAACCTATTGGGAAGGGGTTCGAATCCCCGATCCTCCGATCACGTGGCCAACGCCCGAACCAGTAGGGTGTAGAATTTGGGCTTTTTAATTTTAACTGACATACATTAAGTTGATTGGAAACATGAGTTGCTTTAATATTTCCAATATCTGACCCTTGAATCAGAACTGACTGTACCTGAGGTTTCGCATACACATACACACACACACACACACACACACACACACACACACATACACACACACATACACACACATACACATACACATACACACAAAGTCATGTATTTGTGTTCCTGACAGAAGGGACAGTGTGACAGCCCCTGACCCCAGTTCAGGTCATGATGACCCGCTTTATCCATCAGTGGTCCCACAGTTCAAGAAAAACTGTTAAAAAAAAAAAGCTCTTAAAGCTGTAAATGAGCAGAAAAGGATCAATGCTCCTGCTGTGTGATGTCATAAAGCATCAAAACTCTTGGAGTGTGATGTCACAACTAGATAGTTCCATGAAGCTGCAGTTCCGTGTCTTTCTGTGGTGAGCGGCGAACTGAACGCAGCAAAATGAAGTTCCTCCTGTGTTGGTGCTGTGCTGGCACCCAGGATTTGGACACAGAAAGCGTGGCAATGGAGAATAACATCATGCCTGTCACAAAAAAGAAGAAAAAATTGAAGAAGAGAAGAAAATGGAAGGTCCTTTGGGGAAGGAAAAGAAAGGATGATGGAGAACAGCATGGAAGGGTAGAAGAAAGTCCTGCAGGACTGCAGGCAGAAGCAGGGGATCTGGACCTGCTAATATATCCAGAAATTTCTGCAGAACCCCTGCAGAATCCTGGAACCCCATCCCTCCAGTCCCTTATCAAGGATGAGGAGCAGGCCATCAAAAGCCTGATGAACATTTTACTGGAGGACACCGAGAGCAGCGAGCAGCGACTGAGTGAGTAAACCAGTAGATGTGATGGTGATGACCTGCTGGAGCACTCAGCTGATCATCTTCTGGTCATCTTCTTACAGGAACCAGCACGCTCAGGGTGAGGGCCCCTGAGGATAAGTCCAGGGCCCGAACCAAGAAGCTGCTCATCAGAAAAATTATGTGTGGACTAGTGGGTGTTCCAGGTAAGGAGAGAGCCTTAAGAAGTGATGTGGCGAATGTAGTAAAATCCTAAAAAACTGATGGTGTTTGTTTGTCTGAATGCAGAGACCGAGATGACAGCAGTGATGGCTTATGAAGCCCAAGCTCAAGCCATCCACGAGCTCATGAAAATAGATATTGAGGATCCTGATGGGCAGAACCCTCTGGGTGAGTTGACGGTCTGAACAGATGATAAAGTGTTGACAAAACTTGATAGAGTGAAGCTAGAACACAAACACTGCAGTATTGTCCCAGCTGAAACACAGCTGATGGTTATTCATGTTCTAACAGGAACCAGCCTACTTAGGATGAGGCCCGTGAGGGATAAGGCCAAGGCCCGGGCCAAGAAACTGCTGATCAGGAAAATGATGGGGAAGCTGATGGGAGTTCCAGGTGAGGAGAGAACATGAAGAACTGATGTGGAGAGCATGTTCAAACCTAAAAACTAATGCTGTTTGTTTGTTTAAAAAAAACAGAGACCCAGACATCAGAGGCAACAGCTAGTGTCACTCAGGCTGAGGCCGTCCCTGATACTGAGGACATGGACCTGGAAAACACTCTTGATCCCATGGAGAGCCCTCTGGGCAACACTGATCTGGACCACAACGACAAACCTGACATCCAGCTTCAGGGTGAGTAACAGAAACGGACAACAAGTGTCATTCAGGACGTCACTGTGGAGCAACGTCATCAATCAGCTCATCATTCAGCTCATCATTCAGCTCATCCTACCTAGTAACAGTTGCTATGAAAAAAGAAATGTGTGGGTGGAGCCTAGACTACATTTTTCACTGTGAATTTGTTTTGAAGCAGATCTGCCACTCCCAGTGAGCTGCCCAGAGGTTTTCTCTGAGGATGAGCTCCTGGAGATGCAGCAGGTTGCTGTCCAGAAGCCAGGAGAGCACCTTATGGGTGAGTAATGGACATCACTATAGATCCCATAACTGTGACACATCTGGAAAATGGCTGACGTTCTGCTGGTTGCTATTAAAACAGATGTTCAGTCACCTCTGAAGACCTCAGAGGAGACACAGGACACCATCAGAGTGCTCCTGGACAACATGATCCAGGACGTGGCAGCTGCATATCTGGGTGAGAAACTCACTGAAGCCGAATAAAGTTGGACCTCAAATATTTAAAAACACATTTTAACACATGGATTAACGTCCAGGTGGACGATATCCTATCGCACACTTATTATTTGGGTGATGCTGCGAACTATGGATATACTTTTTGTCCTGAAGGGGGTGCTGTGCTGTTCCAGTGAAGTGATCGTATATAGTGATAAACCCAACTCTGAATGTCTTCCATTGATCCAGTGCGTTGTTAACTTGTTAGTCAATTCCATGATACCTTGGGATGAGCGTATGGATCAATCATCTACATTGTTTCTGATTGGGCGTGTCTTTGATTTGAATAATCAGAGACATAGCCCCTCCTCCTGCCTAAAGATCTGTACTATCCAAATTAGCAAGAGTCGAAATAGGATAAATCCCCTGATCAGAGTCCAGAGGGGGGACAGATCCTTCTTATTTCAGAAAAACAAGGGATCAGGGAAATTGGAAACTTCCACCAAAGTTGCTGTACAGCTTGTCTTGCTTAGTAATAGTTGCTATGAAAAAATAAATGTGTGGGAGAGCCTGGAATACATTTTTCATAGTGAATTTGTTTTGAAGCAGATCTGCCGCTCCCAGTGAGCTGCCCAGAGGTTCTCTCTGAGAATGAGCTCCTGGAGATGCAGCAGGATGTTGTCCAGAAGCCAGGAGAGCACCTTATAGGTTAGTAATGGACATCATTATAGATTCCATGACTGTGACACATCTGGACAATGACTGACGTTCTGCTGGTTGCTATTAAAACAGATGTCCAGTCACCTCTGACAACCTCAGAGGAAACACAGGACACCATCAGAGTGCTCCCAGACAGCATGATCCAGGACGTGGCAGCTGCACATCTGGGTGAGAAACTCACTAAAGCTGAATAAAGTTGGACCTCAAACACCACAAAGACACATTTTACCACATAGATTAACCCCAGGTGGACGACATCATACCTTACTATTATTTTCTGGGTGATGCTGCGAACTATGGATATAATTTTTGTCCTGAAGGGGTGCTGTGCGAGGGGGACAGATCCTTCTTATTTCAGAAAAACAAGGGATCAGGGAAATTGGAAACTTCCACCAAAGTTGCTGTACAACTTGTCCTGCTTAGTGATGATTGCTATGAAAAAATACATTTTTCACAATGAATTTGTTTTGAAACAGATCTGCCGCTCCCAGTGAGCTGCCCAGAGGTTCTCTCTGAGGATGAGCTCCTGGAGATGCAGCAGGATGTTGTCCAGAAGCCAGGAGAGCACCTTATGGGTGAGTAATGGACATCATTATAGATTCCATAACTGTGACACATCTGGACAATGGCTGACGTTCTGTGGTTCCTATTAAAACAGATGTCCAGTCACCTCTGAAGACCTCAGAGGAAACACAGGACACCATAAGAGTGCTCCTGGACAACATGGTCCAGGACATGGCAGCTGCACATCTGGGTGAGAAAAGACATGTTTACCATGTACAACATCCCAACACTGAGGCACAAACATGTTCTACATGTTTTACCAGTTCTCAATCTGAATACAATTCATTCTAAACGACAGAACCAGAAGCTGGGGAACCAGTTCATGACCTCCCTGGAGATCAGGTTGAGGAGGTGACGGTTGCAGCGGCTGAGGAGAGCATTGTAATTGAACAGACGGTCCTTACCGACTCCCGTCCCCCAGGTGAGAAAAAGAAAAGACCTCTTTAAGCCAAACATGGACAAATGATGAAGCTGATTACAGAGAACAGAGAAACAGGGGTGGGCGTGGCTTAGCAATAACTAACGTGTGGCTTACTGGCCCCTATAGAGGGTAGAACTTTGTGTCAGTAGAGGGTCAGATGGGGTAACTGTGTGTCAGTAGAGGGTCTGATAGTGTAACTGTGTGTCAGCAGAGAGTCAGATGGAGTAACTATGTGTCAGTAGAGGGTCAGATGGGGTAACTGTCAGTAGAGCGTCAGATGGGGTAACTGTGTCAGTAGAGTGTCAGATGGGGTAACTGTGTGTCAGTAGAGGGTCAGATGGGGTAACTGTGTGTCAGTAGAGCGTCAGATGGGGTAACTGTGTCAGTAGAGTGTCAGATGGGGTAACTGTGTGTCAGTAGAGCGTCAGATGGGGTAACTGTGTCAGTAGAGCGTTAGATGGGGTAACCGTCAGTAGAGGGTCAGATGGGGTAACTGTGTGTCAGTAGAGGGTCTGATAGTGTAACTGTGTGTCAGCAGAGAGTCAGATGGAGTAACTATGTGTCAGTAGAGGGTCAGATGGGGTAACTGTCAGTAGAGCGTCAGATGGGGTAACTGTGTCAGTAGAGTGTCAGATGGGGTAACTGTGTGTCAGTAGAGTGTCAGATGGGGTAACTGTGTGTCAGTAGCGCGTCAGATGGGGTAACTGTGTGTCAGTAGAGGGTCAGATGGGGTAACTGTGTGTCAGTAGAGGGTCAGATGGGGTTACTGTCAGTAGAGGGTCAAATGGAGTAACTATGTGTCAGTACAGAGTCAAATGGGGTAACTGTGTGCGGAAGAGGACGTAAAATTAACTATAAAAAAGACCCCCAGCCTCTGACGGACGGGGTGGACAAGAACTGCTGCAGATCTTCCACTCCAAACCAGAGCAAAGGAGCGTCCACTCCTGCTCAGGGCAGAGCACAGTCCACTCGTGCTCAAGGAGGAGGACATTCCTTTCAATCTCAGGGTGAAGGACCGTCCACTCCTAGATGGATAGATAGGAATGGACATGGAAGAGGGAGGCGTGGAGGTGGACATCAAGGAAACAAAAAAGCCCAGGCTCACTAGAGCCCTTCTCACACACACACATAAAAAAAATATATATATACACACGCACACACACACACACAAATAACAAAAAAAACATTAACTAACACACACACACACACACAAATAACAAAAAAAACATTAACTAACACACACACACACACACACACATACACAAAATAACAAAAAAATCATTAACACACACACACACACACACACACACACACAAAACATAAAAACACATTAACACACACAGAACAACAAAAAAAAAAAATTCACACACACACACACACTCCCCTCCCCTCTCCAATGACTCCAGGGCCTAAAGCTGCAATCAAAAATAAATAATAACTGCATTAAAAACATTGTGGATTATTTTATAATTATTTTAAGTTTGTGGAGGCACACGCACACACGCACACACACACACACACACACACATACACTGACGAGTCATGTCTGTAATTATCCGGAGGGTTTCCTCCTGCTGACGGAGCAGTAATGAAGGGATTGTGGTGTAAATGAGCAGGGAGGTTTCCTGATGAAGTGATCAGTAAAATCTTTTTCCCTTTTTTCTGGAGCAGTGGATTTGCTGCCTGATTTAATAATGTGGTTCTGGAGAGGAGGAGGAAGAGGAGGAGTGATTCTTCATCCCTCTGCTTATACTGCAGATCAATACACACTCACACACACGCTCACACACACTGAGAGAGAAGGAGAGAGAAGGAGAGAGAAAGAGAGACTGAGAGAGTGAGAGAGACTATTTCTTTCTCTCTGTCTCTCTCCCTCTCCCTCTCTCTGTCTCTGTTTCTCTCCCTCTTTCTCTCTCCGTCTCTCTCTGAAAAAGTACAGTCGGAACACTATTAATTGCACTTCATCAGAATGCGTAAACACACACACACGCGCACACACACACACACACACACACACACAGCTATGTTGATAAATCTGACCAATGGTGGGCCACACTATACTCTCTAAATAGCAGCTGAAGTTGGCACTCTTGTATATCTTCCTAATAATAATAAAAGTGTGTGTGTGTGTGTGTGTGTGTGTGTGTGTGTGTGTGTGTGTCTACATTATGTGGGTCAATACAAAATCGCTCTCATTGTTTACCCACTGAGTCAGAGCTCTCTTCAAAGCAGTTCTCCTGCAGACCCCTGACATCACTTGAGATTAAACTACAGCCTTTATTAAAAAGCAGGTCGATTATTCTTGGACCTGAGTGAGACGTGGACACATAGAGGACACCGCAGCAGGGAGCAAATACCAAACAAGACATGGAGCAATTATACTTTTATAAGAAGAAAATGAGAAGGCTGCACCTGATTTATCACCTGCAGGTGGTTGAATTTTGTCCTGCTTTGGTGGAAGACGTGGGTTTGATGCCTGAAATAATAATTTACTCTGACAAACAGCTACAGAAGAAAACATTAAGCTAAAGAGTCACCGTTCAGATTTCCAGTTAGTCCTCACCTTTACATGTTGTGGAATCAATGTGCTTATTTTGATTGAAAAAGGGTTGAAATCTTGAAACAGTAGATATTTAGATATTAAAGATATTGATAGTTTCTCATTGGTGAGGTCTTCAGGACCTGAGTAGAAGGTCCAGATTCATTATCAGCATAATGAAGAAGTGAGGAATCCAAGTCATGCTTTCCTTATGATAGGAGGGAGCAATATTAAGAGACAACAACTTCACTCTAACTCACTTGTGTTACCAAGTATAAGTCAATTCTTACAAATAGAAAACAGCGGCAGCACCCCAAGCTGTCAATGTCTGTTTGGCCAAATAGGGTTCATGCTCAACATTTACATTAGCATTTTGGGTTTATTGTCCTTTTTCTCCTTTTTTTAACAAGTGCAGCCCAAACTGAAGGACAAGCCCTGACAGTAATGATTTACAACTGGTTAACGATGTTTCATCAGGCTTAGAAACCTCCAGGCTGTTTGAGATTCCAACGTATGCGATCTCCTAGGCTAAAATTGCAGAAGTTTAATTGGTTTTTTGTTACTTTAAAACTTTGGCCAAGTCCGTTCCCATTACATTCAATTCAGACTCCAGTGCTGAATGTAATTAGTGCCACGTACCAGCTGTTATACTCAGCACATTGTTAGAACCCACTTTGTTACTTATTAACACAGAACAAAAAATCCTGTTAGTTGTACCAGCAAAGCACGGCGATGTGCTCGTATTAATGAGGGTCAGTTTGTGGAAATGTCTGCTCTGGATAGTTCTGAACAGATGTTTGTTAAATATAACAAACTCAGTCTGAAAAGTCTTCCCATGTTGGATGTATTTACAAATCTAACAAAGCGTTATCAAAATCCTGCTCCTGGAGGAGACTTGCATTGCAGATGTTCGTGTTTTCCTGCTCTGACGCATCCGTTTTGAAGGTGTTAATTAGCCTGATAATGAGCTGATGTGGTGAATCTATTGAGCTGGGAAGCACACAATACACTGACGTGGAATGTAGTTGGAATCCAAGAGCATAACTGGGAACAGTCAACCATCAACCATCACAAGGCCAAAACAAGGTTCTTCTGACCTGCTTCTGTCATTCATTCTCCCAATTGTTTATCCTCAGTTGGGTGGCAGGAAGGTGCTGGAGCCTATCCCAGGCCATAGGCTGCCCGTCCTTGGAATAAATCCCCCAAACGCTCCTATAATATTTATGCATTTATTTAATATTTAATACACCAAAATTCTCCACACTTTTTTTTTGGTTTTTAACAAGGTGGTGGAAGCATTTTTGAACTGAGGGAAGTGACAACCAATCTTAAACACCCCTAAAGGTTTCTTGAAAAGGAGATGCTGGACGCAGTTACTCAAAGAGCAGCTGCACAGGCTCAGGTTACTTTTGTTTGACTGAGACTTCAGTATCAACAGTAATCAATAATCAAACCCTTCCTAATGCATATCAGTGGTTGGTACATTGATCCACTGCTATTACTGGCCTCTGGCTTTGCTTTGGCTTTGTGTTTGGCCGACCTCCTGGTGATCCTCCCGGGTTCTGGTTGTTCAGCGGTAGTCGTGTGCACCAAAGTTAAGGCTGTGTGTTTAGAGGTGTTCTCAGAGACGCTGGTGTTTGTGTGGTATTTTTATGACACCTTAAGCCACAGACTCTGGGGGTGATTGTTTGCTGAGCAAACTTCCAACAGTTTTCGTTTCCTAGAAAGTGGCCGACTCGTTTCTATTCTAATTAGTCCCGGCGAAACTGCTGCTCTGTGTGTGTGTGTGTGTGTGTGTGTCTGTGTGTGTGTGTGTGTGTGTGTGTGTGTGTGTGTGTGTGTGTGGGGTTCTTGTCATGACCTTCAAGCTCTTAAAGTGGCTCTCTGGTTGAACTGGTTGAATCAAAGACCACATCCAGTTTCTTGCTCACAACTTCACCTTCTTGTTTTTAAACACATTTTGGCCTTTATCATTGTCTTTGTTCATTTTAATCCCCCCTCCACTCTCTCTCTCTTTCTCTCTTTACCTCTCTAATTCTCTCCTCTCCATCCATTGCTCTGCTACTCTAGAGTTGGCAGCTACACCTGCTAGAGGGATTTCCTCCAAACATGCCCCGTCTCTCACCGCCACCCTCGCTGAGCTCAAATCAACAGCTGCATTAGCTGCCATTTAGTTCTACGGCCCTTGGCTGATGAATATTTATACAACAGTCTCTGACATGTTGCACTTCATAATGCAAGTCAATGAGTAGTGATGTTAGTGGAACAGAAGATTGGCTTCTTCCAGCACTTACACCAGATGGTGGATTTGGGTTGTATTTCTTTTATTAATGGCATTAAATTTATAACCATTTTTCAAAATGTCTGTATAATTCAGTCCTTCAGTCATTTAGATTCGGGTGCGTTGACAAGGGACAGATTTCTTTACAGCGTGATGATACTAAAATATGTTTAAATGGAGTGCTGATGATGACAAAAAACTTGTGTTAACTCTGGAAATATATTTTTTGGGTGGCTACAATGATTGGCATGACTCCTTCCATTAGAAATGGGTTTCATTTTAGGTCAAGAGCTCCTCCAAACTAAAGCAGCATCAGACATCTGTTTCCATTCATCACCGCAGTGAACCATTCTCATTTGGTAAGTTTCACTTTTTCAAATATTGTCAAAAAATGATATATTGATGATATACTGTATTGCAAATGATGCTACAAGCTGTGAATTCAGTTTATGGTGTGAACATCACAAAATATAGCCAGAAACAAGGAAAAAGGACACTTATTTAATCTTCTCCTGCTGAGTTTTAGTGCTGCTTTAGCTGTAATGGTAGAACTGTGCTCCAGATTTGATTTATTCTAGCTGAAAAACAGACAATCTGAAAATTGTAAAAGATATTGCATACTTCTGAAAGTCAATTTCAGGGATTTTCGGGGAACAGAAGGGTTTATATGCTGAAAATGTGGTTCCTACAGTGAAACACAGAGGTGGATCAGAGATGATCTAGGGTGTTTTGGGAGGAAGATCTGAAGCCTAAGTCCAGACTGAAAGGTTCAGAAAAGAAAAGAAAAAAAGAAAATGATCAATTAACTCTTGAAGATCACACAATTCCTACTGGTTCTGCGAATGATGTCTTGGCCTCCCCATTCTCCAGACCTTTCTCCCATTGAGCTGATAAGGGACAAGCTGGACCAACAAGTTGAGACACAACTGCTTACTTGAAAAGGTCCTGGCAAGTTTGGACACAATCTATTTTGCGCAGATTTGCTGGAAAGGATGCCGTGAATCTGTTCTGCTGTGATAAAGGCAAGCTGTGGTTTTTTTGATGAAGCTAGTATGTACAAACTTGCCATGTATTTATTTTTTAAATCCAAGGATGGGCCCAAACCTCTGGCCTGTTGTGTATTTTTTCCTGAGATTTTAATGCTTAATGTGAATGTGAGCAGCCCTTTCAGTTGGTCCAGTGATGGAAATGGGTGGGTTTAGTCCCAGAAGGCCAAATCATGCCTACTGCTTGGTGAGCAAACCAACCTAAATCCCTCCAAATCCTACACAGTCTTTACAGTTAGTAAAGCACTTTTTAGAGCCGATATCCTGCTCGGGGTATCTTCTTTCTAAATGAAACACACTTGTCTGAGCAATACTGAAAGCGCTAATGAGATAAGCACATGGCCATGGTCTCCTTTTGAAGTCGGCTGTCAAAAACACGGCAGTTATAAACCGCTCTCTTGAAGTGTCTGAACAAAGAGGACGTCTCTTTGTTCCTGTGTTATTTGAACTTTCCACATAGTAGTTTTTTAAGGTGGTCCAGCTCTGCAACGCAGTCTGGCTCTTCACCCCATGAATGTGAATGATCATGGAAAGAAACTGATTCGGTGGGAACAGAAGTAGACAGATAAATATGGTGTTCTCCAAGTTTTCACACATGAACTGTGTGGACAATCAGGACTGGACATTTCACACATGTAGCAGGAGCAGGACAATTTCCATGTTCTGCCTACTGGAAATACTCCTCGTGGTTTAGGCATGCGGTGGATCCGGAGAAAAATTTAGGTAGATTTTGACAATTTCATCCTAATCACCTCGTCTCTTCAGTTAGAAATTTTTGTTGATGTCTTTGTGTAACTGACCTCGATTTGAACACTTTGCTCACACACGGACTGAATCGGACTTTGATGGGGAGCTTCAAGGGTGAAATACACTCCATCTGATTAAGACACTGGGACAAACAGCCCCTACTCCTAATGTCTTAATAAAGAGTATTATTCCACTGACGAGGATGGACAGGATTAGAAATGATTATATTAGAGGGACAGCTCAGGTTAGGTGTTTTGGAGACAAAGTTAGAGAAGCAGGGTTGCATTGGTTTGGACATGTTCAGAGGAGAGACGAGGATTATATTGGGAGGAGGATGTTGAGGATGGAGCTGCCAGTTAAAAGGATAAGAGGAAGACCAAAGAGGAGGTTTATGGACATGGTGAGAGAGGACATGCAGGGGATTGGTTTAAAAGAGGAAGACACAGAGGTGTCGCTGAGATGACCCCAGTCGCAAGAGCAGACGAAAGAAGAAGAAGAAGAAAAAAGTCTGATAATTTGTTGAGAGGGATGAATATAAAAAAAATCAAGAGACAAAAAATCTGTCAATTTAGATAAAAAAATATTTAAATCAAAAAATGAAATGGCTATAAAATAGTACAAAAATAAAATGTCCATAGCGCCCTTGTTTCAGTCACCACTGCTGTGAATAAATGATTCAGTTTAATGAATCCTTTCCCATCAAACCGCTCCGAAATTCTAATAGCAGGGTGGACTACCCCTTTCAATCTCTCCACCGTCTTCTTCTTTATCGATTAAACAGTCTCGTTCCATCACACGATTGGCCAACTGCTGTCGCGTCTTCAAAATCTTAGCCAATCAGATTGCAAGCATGAGTGGCATCTTTCTCGTGCGCTCCGGCCGGCGTTTTAATTTTTTTCCCCATCCATATTCCGCCGCCTTTCGCAGATATAGCCACGCCCCCTCTGTGTAATAACAGGATGAAGCTCCGCCTCCGCAGTGTTGGAGGGGCGGGGCCTGACCAAATACGGGCGGGAAAAAGAGAACTGCACCGGTGTGGCGGTTGGAGGATTCAGTTCCGCGCGCGGGTTGGCGGAGGAGTGTGTGTGTGAGTGAATTCTCTCCCCGCAGGTGTGTGTGTGTGTGTGTCTCCGTCCGTGTCCTGCTCTCCTGTCCAGGTGTTACAGGTAAGTGCATACGATTATTTATAATAATAATAATAATAATAATAAAAATAAACAGGTGAAAGGTGTGCAGGTGCAGGTGTGTGACGGAACCGAGCGAGTTCGGAAAGTGTTTTTGCGTCGCTTGGGTTTGGTTCTGTGTGTGTGTGTTAACGTGTTCCTCACACACACACCTGAGGAAACTTTAACGGTCAGCGCGCGCCTTATTATGGGCGGGAATCCTTTGGCCTCAGTGAGCTGAGAAACGTCCACATTTCTGCATTAATGTAACTGTAACAAATAAAACTTATTTCTCAGAACATTTTACAATGTTTTAATTGGTCAAAAAGTCTAATTCTGTTCATTTTAGCGGAAGTTAAAGTGTTCAAAGTGTAAATTTGTCAAGAAAGGGACAGAATGTGTCAGAAATGTTTGTCTAAATATGACAAAAGTACATATTTTTAAAATGTCCAAATATGTCTCTGAAGCAAAAGTCCAAATAAGTGAGAAATGTCTAAACGTGTTCATTAATTGGTCAATTTAATTTACAAATCAAAGTCTGCAGAAGTTGGTGCTCCACAGAGGTTCAAACCAAATCGGAGAGCCAGTGGCTCCTGATCTTCTCTACGGTCACACTCAGCATGCACAGTGTCTCCTGAGGGACACCCAGCTGAACTCCCCTCAGATGAAGCTCTTCTCTGAGAGACTGATGTCCCGGGCTGTGGGGACGTCCTGAGAATGTCTTCAAGTGACTCAGACTCCCTTTTCAGGTGTTTGATCCACAGACCGTGTCTCGGTTTCCTCTCCTCCTCTACCTCCGCTCTGTCCCTTTCATCTGCGCCGCGTGGAGTCGGTGAAGGAGTGTCTCCACTGATATTGGGAGGCTTATCAGTTCTTAAACAAAGTTAAATCATTGAGAGAGAGAGAGAGAGAGAGAGATGAGACAGTGAGATACAAAGAGAAAGAGTGAGAGAGAGGAGAGACAAGATGGTGAAATAGAGAGACAGTGAGAGAGAGTGTGAAAGAGACACAGGAAAAGAGAGAGTGAGTGATGGAGACAGTGAGAGAGAGAGAGAGTGAGCGATGGAGACAGTGAGAGAGTGAGTGATGGAGACAGTGAGAGAGAGAGAGAGTGAGCGATGGAGACAGTGAGAGAGTGAGCGATGGAGACAGTGAGAGAGTGAGCGATGGAGACAGTGAGAGAGTGAGCGATGGAGACTGAGAGAGAGAGTGAGTGATGAAGACTGAGAGAGAGAGTGTGATGGAGACTGAGAGAGAGTGAGTGATGGAGACAGTGAGAGAGTGAGTGATGGAGACAGTGAGAGAGTGAGCGATTGAGACATTGAGAGAGTGAGCGATTGAGACATTGAGAGAGTGAGCGATGGAGACTGAGAGAGAGTGAGCGATGGAGACTGAGAGAGAGTGAGCGATGGAGACTGAGAGAGAGAGTGAGCGATGGAGACAGTGAGAGAGAGAGAGAGTGAGCGATGGAGACAGTGAGAGAGAGGGAGAGTGAGCGATGGAGACAGTGAGAGAGAGGGAGAGTGAGCGATGGAGACAGTGAGAGAGAGAGGGAGAGTGAGCGATGGAGACAGTGAGAGAGAGAGGGAGAGTGAGTGATGGAGACAGTGAGAGAGAGAGGGAGAGTGAGTGATGGAGACAGTGAGAGAGAGGGAGAGTGAGCGATGGAGAGAGAGAGAGTGAGCGATGGAGAGAGAGAGAGTGAGCGATGGAGACAGACAGAGAGAGAGAGAGTGAGCAATGGAGACAGAGAGAGAGTGAGCGATGGAGACAGAGAGAGAGAGCGATGGAGACAGAGAGAGAGAGAGCGATGGAGACAGAGAGAGAGTGAGCGATGGAGACAGAGAGAGAGAGAGCGATGGAGACAGAGAGAGAGAGAGAGCGATGGAGAGAGAGAGAGTGAGCGATGGAGAGAGAGAGAGTGAGCGATGGAGAGAGAGAGAGCGCGATGGAGAGAGAGAGAGAGAGAGAGCGATGGAGAGAGAGAGAGAGTGAGCGATGGAGAGAGAGAGAGAGAGAGCGATGGAGAGAGAGAGAGAGTGAGCGATGGAGAGAGAGAGAGAGAGGGAGCGATGGAGACAGTGAGAGAGAGAGAGAGAGAGAGAGTGAGCGATGGATGGACAGAGAGCGAGCATAAGAAACACAATTGTCTTTATGAGAGAAAGTGAGAGAACCCTGGAACGAGAACACAGTTCTCTCTCACTCCGTCTTTCTCTGTCCACATTGCAGACGCACTCTTGTGTTTTCTTCTTTACTCTGCCTCCTGCTTTACAGGAGTGAACGTGGCTGATTGTTGAACAGATGTAACAGATGTAAAAGGTGAATGGTTTTGTTCTGGGGTCACTGGTGTGGTTGTGTTTGTGATTCTACTCTGCGCTGGCAGCCCAGTCCAACCGTGGAGAAATCCCAAGATCATAGTTCAGGTTATTTTGGTCAATGATCCGATCACCATGATCACCAGCCCAATGACCTGCTTAGAACAAGTGACTCAGAGAAAGGATAGAAATGTAGTAAACTGAAAGTGAAAGTCCCTGAACACTAAACCCCTCTGCCCCATTTCTTTTGATTTCTTGGTGCTTTGGAACAAGCTGGAAGGACCAGATCTTACAAGCTGAGTGAAACCTCTGAGGTTAAAGAGTTATGGGGTTGAACTTCTGGCTGTCTGGAAGCAAAATGTGAAGAAAGGAAGGACTTTTGCGTAGAATGTTATTAGAACTAAACCGAAGTTCATTTTTATGGCAAGTATAAAGGTTCTTATTCAGCAAGTCTTTCTGTGCTTATCGAATGGACGAATAATGTTCAGTCGGTCAGTGTTCGGTCAGCTGCCACTGGAGTGAACGCATTTTAACAGGCAGTCTGGAGAGGGGGAGTTTGTGTTGGTTGGAGAGAGAAGGAGGGAATGTATTCATGAAAATAATTACATAAAAACTGAACAGAGCACAAGTGATGGAAAAATGATGACGACACAAAAAGTGACTTCTGGAGGTATAACATCACACAACTTCCTACACGATGATGATTCATGCACGCTACTTATCCTTTAATCTGGTGGAGAATGGGTGAAGAAGAGTGGCTGGAGTGATTTGTGACAGGCGGTCACCAGCCAGAGTGAAAGGAACGATTTACAGGACAGTAGTGAGACCAGCTACGTTGTACAGATTGGAGATGGTGGCACTGAGGAGAAGACAGGAGGCGGAGCTAAAGATGCTGAGATTTTCATTGGGTGTGACGAGGATGGACAGGATTAGAAATGAGTATATTAGAGGGACAGCTCAGGTTAGACGTCTTGGAGACAAAGTTAGAGAAGCAAGATTGCTTGGTTTGGACACGTCCAGAGGAGAGACGAGGATTATTTCGGGAGGAGGATGTTGAAGATGGAGCTGCCTGGAAAGAGGAGAAGAGGAAGACCAAAGAGGAGGTTTATGGACGTGGTGAGAGAGGACACGCAGGTGGTTGGTCTGAAGGAGGAAGAAGAAATATGAGACAGATGATGTGGCGACCCCTGAATGGAAGCAGCTGAAAGAAGAAGAAGAAGACTTTTCAATCTATTTGTTGTAAAAATATCAACTAAACAACTACAATCACCTTCTGATACCCAGACTAGATGTGTGATATGGTGGAAGTGGGGTGTGGAAGGTGAGATCATCGTCAGGATTGTTTGACTTCATTGGAAATGTTATAGCATGTGCAGATGTGATGTCCACCCATACTGATGTGTTTGGCTGGAGCTTGAAAATAAGTGTTTAGGATGGTTGGTGGCATTTTAAACGTGCTGCGGTGAACAGTTCATTAATTGTGTTGAGCTTCCAACTGTGCCGACCACCCGTTGCAGAGGTTTCCCTTGAGCAAGGAGAGGAGGAGGGGAAGCTGACTGTAAAGGAAAGATGTGAGCGTATTCTCAGTGAAGGCTTGACTAACGCTGAGTCTCCTCTGCGATCATCCTCCTTTGTTCCCTCTTAATGAGGTGTGAGATATTGTCCTCCCATCAGGAGGCGCTGGTGATAGTGGAGCCTAGGTATTTGAAGAGTCAGCCGTGCAGAAGATGGTAGCTATTAGCAGGGGAGAACGGGCCTATCTCAACGAGGCCTGTCATGAAATTTGAACTGATCCATTTAATTTGGGAAATGATTGACTATTTTATAAATTACAAATGATCGCAATTATTGAAGTTTTTTGTTGATATAAGTAAATTGATTTGATTTTAGTTTTAATTACACTAAACTGATTAGGTGGCCAAAATGGCTGATTAGGTAGATCACTTTGTATGATACGTTTTTATTGGTTTACAGCTGATGTGGAGGGACCCAGTCCTGAAGTGTAGACATTCAGCAGCCAGCTTAAATAATTGTAGTTAATAATTAAAGTTTTAATTCCGTATATAAATTATAAATATTATCTCACCAGTTTTGAAGATGTTCGTCTCAAGCTTGTTGTTCATCATTTTTCTTTGCCATGACTTTCACTACTGTCACTACTTCATCAAAGAAAACTGGCGCAAACACTGGTTGTCCAGGTGGTCCAGGATTTAATGGAGACTCATGTTGACTGCATCTTCTGCTGAACGATTAGACGTGTTGGCAGAATGCAAGGGCTCCAGAAGTGGATCTGTGTTTCTTTTTAAAATGATGCCCAGATGACTTCAAGATGTCAAAGCCACTGGGCTGAAGAAATCTGACCCCTTTGGTGGACTGGAAATATGATGCAGGTTTATAGTAGCTTGTGTCCAAGAAATGGTTGTGTACGCTAGAAAAACCTTGTTTGGCCTGGAGCCTGGAGAAATCCCATCTGCTGTTGTGGCTTCCCAGACATTTTGCTTTGGAAATGTTGTGTACCTAGTCTTCAGTGTTGAGAGGTCCACATGTGCTATGGCATTTTAACACCGAGCTGGAAGAGCCACAGGATGGAGGAGGGCGATATGGAAGTGATGTGGAACGGCAGGTCAGAAGAAAGACTTGGTAGTTAATGAATTCTGGAAGGTGTGGTGAGCATGTCCACAGAACACCCTCATGTTAGCGGTTGAAAGAGGGTTTAGTCTAGAGAAGCAGTGTTTTAATCTCCAGTCCTGTTGTCCACACTGATCCAATTTGGGAAGGATGGAACCATTTTCTGAAGGTTTGGATCCGGTGTGAACACTGTGCAGACCAATGGATACTCTTCGGGTTTTTCAGCTTGTCACAGAGGCATTTTCCTTTAGGGAGCTTCCAGGTAACATTTTGAAAAGGGTGGTTCTCTGAGCAGCTTGATGAAACCCACTGAGGGAGTTAGAGGTTCCTTCAAGACCTTGTAACCAATCAAAGCTACAGTGACTCCCATGCAAATAGAACAGCTGCTATAAGCTTAAAATCTTTAATGAACTCCCAACCAAATGGATCTAATATCTCCTCATCACAGACTGTACCAGCCGTCAGCCGTATTATCACTCCTTTTCCTCCGTGATTATCCGGTCAAGAGGAGGGCGGGTTCCCCTTCTGAGTTTTGGTTGCTCCCAAGGTTTTAGGGAGCTTTGTCTCTGTTGCTCTCCAGGGCTCGGACCCAGATTCTTTAAAGATGCTTTGTGGGACTTAAAGCAGCTAATTCTTTCTTACCGTAGATATCTCGAAACCGTGACCAGCAACAACAGCTTTGCAATACAAATGTCATGTTATTAATGTGCTGTGTCTGAAGACTTTTACACATTTTTTTCCAACATTTATTTTTTTTTGTTTATCCTTTAAATCATGTACATTTCTACGTCTGTCGTTGTGAGTGGACATTTATCCAGAAATTATTTTAAATAGAGAACAGCTGAAGTGTCTAAAACTTGTACCAGTGTACAACAGAGAGACATAAAGCGCTCATGTCAAAAAAAAAAAGTTCACTGCATATAAACCAGTTAATTTTTGCCGAATCTGGAGGATAACGAAATCAGTGTCAGAAGCAGACCAGAGACCAGAGAGCACCCAGAAGTGCTCTCAGTGAATTTCTGCCTGCTTGTTTATCCTGCACACAGCTTTGCCAGAAAACACATTTCTGAATAAAACGAATAAACACTTGAATTGGTTGGCAAAAGGAAAACCTTTTTTTTTTTTTTCTTTTTTTTTTTGCAGGCGAGACACAGTTGCAGGATGTTGTTTTGGCCGTTTTGTTATTTTAGGCTGAAGTGGCGCCTGTAAGCTCTCTGTATTACTGTTGAGACAAAAAGAGTCGTCCAGAGTCAGAAATCACTCCGAAGGTCCATCAGCAGCGTTTAACTCTCTCTCGGCCTCGATCTTTTTGACACATGCACACACACCTGTCTCCCTTCCTGTCAGTCACGTCTCATTAGCTCGTTACCATCAGGCAGGCTGGATTTGTAAATTAGGACTCAATGAAGCCATGCCTCGCTGGCTCCTTTAAATCATGAGCAATTCTCAGCGAGAACATTACAGATCACCGCTCTCTCTGAGCTGAACCGAGGCTAAACGGCGAGCCCAGAGGCCTTCCGAACTGACAGTGGTGCGCATTCGTGCTCGACCAGGTGAAAACACAGCTGATGGGCTAAAACGGCGCCTTCATTGCCATGCTGGTCAGCGCACGGTGTTCTTTCCAATTGGATTAAAGTAAAGCACAGCACATCAAGGTGATTGGGCTGTGCTTTCTTTAGCCAGGCGAAAGCTGTTAAAACAGTATACATCATCATTAGCTGCAAGGCACATGGTCTCAGAGTCGAACGTGCTGACGTGTGTTCATACGTAAGGTTCTGTGGCATGTGTTTTATTATAATTTTATGAGTTTGCATAGTCTGTCCTCTAGAATAATAATACTGGAACCCCTGTTCTCAGGGTTTGGCCCGAGTCCAACCAGTTATAGTTTTACACGTTGCTTTGTCCTTTCTCGTCCGCCTGGACGAACTCCCGTGGCACATCAACGGCCCTTTAGACAGTCGTGCTTTTCTTCTTACCGTATAAGCATTACAGACCCTTCTGTTATTGGTCATCACTTTGGCGAGTCTTCTGTTCAGGCAGCGCTCCAGTTCTGAATGTTTTAGTTTTTTCTCAGCTCTAAGGCACTTGATTAGACTCATCAGTTACACTTTTAATTAAAGCTGCCAGAAAGCTTCTGGAAGAACCACCTGATGGACAACGTGCGTGCTTTTGTCTCTAAATGAATGGACCACATCTGTCCGGGTTGGATTCAAGGGAGACTTGCTGTTTTCACATGCATTACAAAACCTACTTGTTCATTTTTTTTTTTTAAAGCTGCAAAGGCAGCATTTTATATTTTAAGTTGCCTTGACTCCATACTGTCATTCTTGACTCCAGGCTTTTAACTTTAAATAAAAGTTCTGAAATAGTTCAGAACCCATAACGGGAGACGTTTGGACACCCCTGGACAAATCCTGTTTGGTTGAAGTCTGGGATTATCAACTTTGGTCCTGGAGGCCCCTCTCGGTGGACATTGTAATATTTTATCTCCACACCTGCTTCAGCCCTGGAAAGGGTTCTTCCTTCATTGATTCATTTGATCAAATTTGTTAAAGGGGGCTCCGGGACGGGTTGGGAACCACTGCTCTAAAAAAAGAGTTCACGCAAGTACACGTCCTCTACAAACTTTCCACTTCTGTACAATCAAATAAAAACAAACAAACAATAAACCGTTTCTTTGACAAACTGGAAAATGTAAAAGCTGTTATCTCATTATGTTAAGCTCCGTAAATGAACAGAAATTGTTCACTTAAGTCTGAAGAAAAAGGCTTTTTGTTTAAATCAATGGAAAAATGTCCAATCCTTTAAGACAGAGACCGTATTCAGTGGTGGATCTTTCAGTGAAGCAAATTCTCACATAAATCATCTGTTAAACTAAGATAAGCATGTTTAACACCATCAGGCTTTAATTTGTTATTCTTTATGTGTAGTTAATGAATGAATGGATTCTTGCGCTCTTGGTTCTGTTGAAATCTTTTGTGAAGACCGTCACAGAGATGGATGTACAACATGACAAGCCACAGCTACACCATTTTTCATCGGCATTTCTCTGCTTAATGGTCAGTTGTTGTGTTTTGTTTTTTTTTTTTACCCCCGGTTAATGGTCCACTCCTGTTTGGAATTCATTATATTCAGCCCTTTAACGATTCCACCGTTTAATTGTGCCGAGTCGATTTGAATGGCAGGATACCTGTGGAAACGGCGATAGGGAATCATCGCCGACATTACTCCAGGCTAATTATTTCCTCCTCAGCCTCTCAAATGAGACAATGCTCATGCATCTGATAACGTGGGCTTATTGAATTTGCCACCCTTCCCCCACTGAATGAACCCACAATGAGGTCTTCTTGTCATTGTTTTTGTGGAACCATTTGGGATCTCGGAAGAAAATAGCCTGCGGCGTGACACTTGCTGTCATTTCATCAATTACATTGACCTTTTCCAGTTCTCCTCTTCATAGCTGTGGCAAAAAATGTGCCGAGCAGGTGATCCTGATCATGTCTTCTGCAGGGGACATATGTGAGGGTATGTGTTAATAGGTGTGGGACATTTGGATGCGTATTAAAGGAACGTCTTACTGTGGAGTAGTAGGTCGAGGCAGTGATTCTGACATAATCCCCCTTTAAGCCAGACACCTCTCTACATTCTGTCTCAAAGTCACCCTTCATGAGGTCTTCTTCTGACCAATAGGAGCCCTGTTTAATCCAAGTGATGCGTCATTGTGATCACATCATATTATCAGGCTGATGGAGGAAGCAAGCCAGTAAATAAAGATTGAACCGATTTGTGTATAATGTTAATAAATGTGTGAACACATATTAATGAGATTACATTCACAATTTTCTAACCCTATTTCTGACCCTTTGCACCATCCATAGTCATGCAGGCTGCTAAAACACTGTGAACGAATTTGCAAATGAAGATTTTTTCCCAACTTGACCAGATGGTTAAACATCGTAATACATTTTCAAACTACCAAAAGGAAAAGAAAGGGACTAGTCATGTTTAGCCACACAGCAATGTAATCATTATGTAAACACGAGCATATTTTGCATTAACAAAGTTATTTACTATCATCTGGACACGTCTGCAGTGCTGTCGAGGAAACGCTCGAACCAAAATATTGTTCATATTGAGGTGCAGAATTGATCAAATCTAATTACACAGTGGATTTAAAATAACCGATTTGGACAAGCAGGTTTGAATGAAATGTCCTTTAAAAGCCTCTCCAGCAGTCTCCGGCTCATCGGCCAAGAAATCAATGAAGGTGATTTAATGGCCGGTGATGATTGTAGCTTTGAAGACATTTGTTTTGTTTTTTGGGGGGTTTCTTGTCACTTGGCTTCAAGAAAAAGGATGGAAACCGATATTCATAATAAGTGTTGACCTTTTACCTTTGCAGTTTTTTCTGAACTGAAGTCTCATGCAGCATTTCATCATAACAGAAGGTGTCCACACACAGTCCTCCTCCTTGCTCCAGATACACACAAGACCTCGGCAGCACTGAAAGGGTCCTGGTGAGGGTAAACACCAACACGAGGACGTGTGTGAACTGTGTCAATATTGAAATAACTCACTGGAACATCATAACCAACGCTGTGTCTGGTTCCCATCAGGTCTTTTCATTTGGCCCGCAGCAACAGACTTACATAACAGTGGGGGAAATGTTTTTCAGGCCGGCTTTCGCAAATTGTTGCAAATATTAAAAGGTGACATTGTTCAAGGCCCACAACCAAAGTGCTGCTGTTTTATTTTCGCCTTAAAGACTATTTGCCCTTGAAATGGTTTAGGCGTTAGTCTCGCTTCTGCTCTTTAATCTCCCCCCAGTTAGAACTTTGCACATGCCTGCTGGTTGCATTCGTACAAATAAAGACTTATTTTTTGTTTTTACATTGAGTAGAAAGAGTTAGCAGTGTTTGTTTTAACCACTTTAGTTTTTTTGTGTTTTCATTTCTTGAGCAAACAGTCAGTTTCTTCCTTCATGCCTGCAGCGGTGACTTCTGGTCCTCTTTGTAGTGTGGAGTGAAAAATCTGACCCTCAGTCTGGTCATGAACAGAGCACTGAATTCACTGGGAAACGTGAAAATCCTCACAAAGTCAGCCACCGTTTTTCATTTTTCCACTGGGACCATGGAAGGACTCTGAGGAAGAGGTGAAGATTTTATTTCTCATTGAAATGCAGACAATCTACTAAGGCATGTTTGGCGTCTGAAGCAGGGTTGCCAGATGTCAGCTTTGGCAGAACCACAGGGGGCTAGTTTCTTTAGAAGGGTGCTCGGTGTGCATTCGTTATGACTTTCCAGCACTATACGTCCTGACAGTATTAGTGTTTTTTGTTTTTTTAAATTCTTTTTTAATCAATCATTTTGATATTTTCCATAATGGATTTATGAATTCTACCTAATAATCATTTATATACCACCTTTCTCATCTCAAGGATGCTTAATAACCGTGACAAAATACACCACTCGACTATAAAAAATGCATCCCGCATAAAAAGACGAGTTCTGATGGAAGAAAAAGCAGAAAGGATTGTCATTATGCCGACAGTGGAAGTGAATTTAAAGTGAATATTGGTCATTGTGAACCACGATAAATGACTTTGGGGGAAACGCTGCTCAGTGAGCTGAAATGACCTTTTCAAAAGCCTAGTACAGTCATAGTAAAAGACCTTTCTGTGTGCGTTTGTAGCATAGAATAACTCTTTATTTCTCGTGATGCTTCACTCCCTGCTTGAGTGCGGGTGCTTGTGTGTTTTATGGTGTGCTCTGCCTTTTTTCGGTATTGGTCAAGTGAAGAACTCCCTGGGAAAAGCTGTCTGCAGCACCATCTGTAAGTAATTGGACAGTGACAATGTTGATTTGTGTTATCTAACCAATAATGATGTTACATCAGAGACGGAGCTCAATTTGGGGCAAAATGTGTTCAGTCTGATTCGTTTCCACATTGAATCCAAGTTGATTCGCAAATGTTTCATTTGCCGTCCTGCAGCAGTGCTTGAATGTTTGCGTAGAGGTGTGTTATTATGCTCACAGGCCAACAGAAATGAAAGCTGCAGATTCATTTGCTGAGGCTGTAGGTAAACAATGAAGGGAAGTTTAATTCCCTTTCTTTTAAGTTCAGCTTGAAGTGTGTTTTATAGAACCTGACTGTGTTTGCGAGATTGCTCTGGGTCTGTAATGCGCTGTGTTTTTAATCCTGCTTATGTAAATGTCATCTGTGTCTCCTTTATCTGTAACTCTCTCGATCTAGTGCTGCCCAGAGGAATTTTCAGAGATTATTCCTTTTCTTCCTGCTGTCGATAGGTCTGCTCCTTGCTCGATGTGAAACACTTTTGTGATAGTGAAGCTAAGAATTCAATAAGACTTGAATAAATTTGCAATAGTCTTGCATGAGTCCAGTATATTCGTTTGAAGGCTCATATCTTATAAGACCTGATGGTGTGGTATCTGCACCAAGGCATTGGCAGCAGGTTGTTTAGGCTCTCCGTGTTGTGAAGTGAGGACTAGTTTGTTCAGAACTTTATCAGACTGAGATCTGGGCAATTTGAAGGTCAAGTCAGTGAATTGTCCATAAACCATTGCTGATCTGTTTCTGGGGTGTGCAGGCGGCACTTCCTCTGCTGGCTCTTCTTCTTCCCATAGTGCATCCTGGTGCCATCTCGTCACCAGGCACACCAGCCAAACTTCTTGCATTTCTCCATGGTCCAGTTTTGATGCTGACATAGCTGTTGTAGGCTGATTCAGTGGTGGACAGGGCTCAGAACGGGCTCTCTGATTGGTCTGTGGTCTACACAGCTCCATTCACCACATGATGTAGTAGCTCTTCGAGTGGTGGCGATGACCTAGTCTTAGTACTAGACTCTATGATCGGTTCAAAGCCCACACCAGTAGCTTACCCTGAGGTACCCTTGTGCAAGGTACCATCCCCATCGCTGCTCCCCGGGTGCTGGACATGGCTCAAAAGCAGAGCGGTATTTTGTTGTGGTTCACTGTGTGCTGAGCTGTGACAGTCCTTTTCTCCTATGTCTGTGGAATTGGGCCTTCACCTCTCATACACGCCAACCTCCTACCCCTGTCCTTGTCAAAAGAGCTCCATCCTTTGACCCTTTTTAGTAGCTGTGAACCACTGCATAAAAGGAAACACTCCAGAAGTCCAGCCATATTGGGATGCTCTGACCCAGTTGTTGTGGTTTGGTTCGTGTCAAAATACTTGGCCATTTTTCAACCTTCCAGCAAATCAGCTTCAGGAACTGACTGTTCAGTTGCTGCCTATTCATGTCACCCGTCAGTGGTTTTAATCTTAGGGCTGATTTTTCTATAGGACTCTCTGCCATTTTGGACCAGCTGCTCCCAGAGTAAAGAGAAGGCGAGCCACTTTTCTCCACTAAATGAACTGCTTGTGTCTTCTGTACATATTTATGTATTGAGTTTCAGCTCAAGTCCCTGTGTAGTTAGCCTAATTGCCACCACTGTCAGCACATTTGAGCAGCTGCTGCTTTTGACTAAACAAATGGAAGACTTAAAAATAACCGAGACGGCAGATGACCCCGTGTCCTCTGTAGCTGATTACGAACTCATAACAGACGATGATATTTCCAGATGTAATTAAGGAATGATAAATCATATTTAGTGGCACTGAGAGAGAGCAGACGGAGACGTCCGAATCATAACCTCCCAGCTTTTGCTCTTACATCATCGTCAAGGGACGTCCGTTATTGCTTGTAGGGATGTGATTCATCCGGCTTTTGGTGGAGCTGAATGTCCCATGTCTATATCAGGACAAGTCTCCCCTGGATGCTGAACTTTTAAGAATTACAACCAGGGCTGATTATGTTAGTAAAGAAATAATCTACTGTTTTCTTTTTAAGAGTCATTCAGTTAGCGCTGATGATTGGATAAAAGTGATAGAAAGTGAGGGCAAGATTCAGACTTTAACCTGGTGTCGTATTAAAATGGCAGCCTGAAGAAAACAGTCAAGTTCCTGAAGATCTGGGGCTGAAGGTCAGGTAAAGAACCTGGGGAGATCAATCGGCAATTCAGCCGATGCACAGGTGTACAGTTTGGAACAATGTTCTCTCTTCTATCAATTGAAAAAAGATTTGATGATGGTGAAGATGCATCACACCAAGCATTCAAATGTTTTTCTTCAGGAAAGGCACGTCCTGTTGAACATTTATGGAGAAGCTTGATGATGGAGAAGATTTTTCGTTAATGAATTCTATGCCTCAATTCCAACTCAGATTCAGGCCAGGAGGAGAAACAAAGTCCTCATCTTGATGATTTTATGCTTTTTTCCTCCAAATTCAACAATTCTATTTTTTACTATTAAACTATAATTTTCCCAACCTAGACTGAAAGCGTGAATGTAGATTTGAAGACATTTTTAGTGATTTTAACATCGTCTCGTGGTCCATCGACTACAATAGTATGTGTAAGATACTAAATGTAGTAGCTTGTAAGAAATAAATGCAAAATCGATCAAATCTGCAGTACAATACAGGACTACAGGTTGTCTGCGAGGGGGTAGCATTTCAGGTTTTGTAAATACAACCCAAAACGGAGATGAGATTCAGTCCGTCCAAACAGTATCCTGAAGAGAGTTTAATGCATTCAATCATTGCACTTCCAGCACGCGGCCTGCTGTGAGAAACCAGGACGGTGATCACATTTACAGGAATCGGGTGCAAATAAACCCTGAGAAAAAACCTATTGATCGGAAGAATTGATCGTAGCTTTCGTAGTGATCTGGCAGTCAGGCTGGCAGGAAGGAATGAAAACAAAACTGCTGCCGAGTGCTCGAGCAGGAGACGCACGCTGCTGTCTGACTGCTGTCGATGTGGAACAGCTGGGAGTGGATTTGCTATCTTCTCCTGTGGCTAAACTAAAGCTTTCCAGCTGAAGGATTGGATCTCCTTTGGGATCTCTTTGTGCTGCATCACTCACTTCATGGTCATACTCGTGAGTTCGCAGTCTCTCGACGCTGCGCTGGGGCGACAGGGCAGCGTTATTAAATATCGCTAACCTGCGGCTGGAAAAGGGAACTAGACACACCTCATTTTACATTTTTAGATTCTACACAAACACAGTTAAAATTCAATCCTGCATGGCTGCATTTTCCCACCTTTTTATTCCTTAGAATAAAGCAGACTTTTTTGGTCTTTCTGTCTCTAATGGTGATATGTAAATGAGCTGGGTTTTAATTGGCTGTTCTTCACTCCAAAAGCAGGCCACGGAACACTTAATACAATAAAAGGGCGGAGCTAAACAGCTGGATACCTGAATATATATGTAAATTTGCTGTATTTTAGGACTCAAAACAATGAAGTTGTATGTTTACGTCTAATGTTCTATTGTACTATTTGGACCAATATGTGTTAATAATAGATTGTTCCTGGGCATTAATCAGCCCATTTAATTATTATTTCTTTCATTTTGATAAACTACAACCTGTGATATATAAAACTCCCCGGTTCCTCCTCCGCTCTCTAAGGCTGGATTCCAGAGAGATAATTTGGACTTTTAAACTAGCAATTGTAATATTTTAGACAGCAGACAGCCCTTGAACACAGAGCTTATTTATATTATTTTTCATACTTTTCCTCTTCTTTGGATTCTTGCAAAAGTACATTGCATTCCTTGCTTTTTTTTTTTTATAGGAAAATGCCATTCTGCTCAGTCAGGACCTTTTCTCTTTATTTTAGGCTTTATCTTGCAATAGTGTTTTTTTTTTGTTGTTTTTAATAAAAAAAAAAAAACTACATTCCCTCTTACCTCTTTCCCATTTTCCAACACTACACACTGTTTAAACATAAAATGTGGGGCTGAATTTAAGATACAAACATAAAAATAAAACCATGAACAAAAAACCAAAAAGCAAACATGCAATTTAATTTTCCCAAAAGTTTGAGATTTTTCAAAACTTTATTGCACGTTCAAATCAAATCTACTTTTGTGGATGCAGTTTTGTGACAGTAGCCATTTCTACTTTGAGATTCTAGTGTAAAAATGATAAGTATTCTAAGTCAGATTTGTAAAATAGTTTCAGAGCTGTGCTCTAGATTTGCATCTTTGATGGTGACCTGACTTTGATTATATATCATGAAGCCAGAACATACACATGCTTACTCAACACTCTGGTCAATCAAAAGGTCAATTGATTCGTTTGTCAGGCAATCGGTCAATTTCCAAGGCAGCTGGACGTTACCCGAGACTTCAGCAAGAGGGTTAAAGCACAGACATCCCTGACATGGTTCAGGACCTGGCATAGTAACGTGGCTACTCTCACGTTGAGCATGGAGCTGCCTGGAGGAAGGACAAAGAGGAGGTTTAAGGATGTGATGAGAGAGGACATGCAGGGACGTGGTGTCCCCTAAATGGGGGCAGCCGAAAGAAGGCGGTGGCGGCGTTGCACTAAATAATCCATAAACTACATTATTTAGCAGTTGTCGCCTGGTGGTTTAGAACTTTGTCTCGTGATTAATAGGTTGTGGGTTTGAATGGCAGACCAGTATGTTACTCTTGAGCAAGTTACCGGACCCATCACTGCTCCCCGGGTACTGATGTATGACTTTAGTGACTATTTGCAGAAAAGATCACACTTTTTGGTTAAATCTAATATATTTCCCAAATAATACTTCTGGACAAAATGTTTTTGGAAAACCTTAGCTTAGCGCTTACCAAGGTAATAATGACGATGACAAGATATCAGTAATAACAGTCACACTTTGACAGGATAACGAGTGGACTGTGTGAGTGTGTCGCTGATTGGTTGGCTTTGACTGTTGACCACTCAGTTCACGCTGCTTGGTTTTTAGCTGCAGAACCAGAACCAGATCTAAATAAAGCCATCATAATTATTCTTTGTCACAATTTTTCTCAGCATTTGGTTTCAGAATGCAGTTCAATGAGCACAGGCCTCTTTCCTTTGTCCAGAGTGACCTCTGGAGTGATTAAAAATGGGCTTTGGTACAATGAAAAAGAGAAAAAGTAATGACGAGGCCCCGGCACGCTTTAGTGGAGGGCGGCCCCGCTCAACGTCCAACTGCCTTTGATCGGAAATGTCAGCCTAGCGCGTTCACACCAGTCGTGCGGCGGCTAACGAGGTGGAAAGTTGATGACGCTCGGGCAGGGGGAGAACGGTGTGATCTCGGCCCCTGGAGCAGCGTCAGGTGGGCCGACACGTCCGTATGAAGTACGAGGGGCCTGCAGAGGGTGTTTTTACTGGACACAACCAACAGGGGATCTGGCTCTTAGATTTCAGTTTGCCACAAAAACGCTCTGTTGTGTTTGTAGCTGAGGCTCCCCTTGCCGTACTCACTCTCTCAGACTGTTGGAGCTTGATGTTATGTCTGGCATAAGGCTTCCTAAATTCATTTTCCACCATGGCAGGTCATGCCAGTGCTTACACAGGAGTTAATGAGCCATTAATCCAAGCCTAACCGCAGCAAACCGCAGGCCCCTTTCGGTCGTGTCCGGCAAAAAACGCCCACTGCGTAATTCTTCAGAGTTGTCAGCTTCTTCTTCGCAGTGTGTCATGCTTTGGCTTTCATGAATTACTTGTTTATTTGCCTCCTGCACAGACTGTACAAGCCAAGCAAGGCCAGTTCAAAACCCTCGGTTTGATTAGATACTATCACAAGACCAGAGCCAGAATATAATCCTATCAGAAATCTGTGAGATCATTATTTGACCTTGTTTAAGTTTTAGGTGAAAAATAGAAGCTTTTTATTTGGGCTGTAAGCCGTTATTTGCTCAGGAAAACACAAATGTTATAGACAAATATATAAAATAACACGTACACTGGAGGCAGTGTTGGGAAACAGTACAGACACTGCGTCAGTGCTTTGCTGCTTTTGTTGTAACTCAAAACCGGCCTGTGCTGAAGCTGTCAGGATTACGTTAGCTGTTGATAGTCTTCCAGATATTTTCCGTAAATACGTCCTCCGAACTTCATACAGCCTGAACTTCGCTCAAACCCTCACCGTGTAGCCAGACGCTGCAGCCGACGGACAAAAAAACAGAACAGTATGATCTGAGATCAGTTTAGAATTATAATAATAAAAGCAATGTTAATAATAATGCAGCGGGAGTCAGCTATTTAAAGCGCTCAGGGAGCAGTGATGGGGACGGTACCTTGCTCAAAGATACCTCAGGGCAACATATCCTGAGGCCTCGTCCTTAAACACTAAACCACCACTGCCTGCTGATTGATCAATAATTATAATAATAATAAATATTGGGGGCAGCGGTGGCCTAGTGGGTAGGATGTTGGCCGCGTGATCGGCGGATCGGGGGTTCGAACCCCTTCCCGGTGGGTTGCCCTGAGGTGCCCTTGAGCAAGGTGCTGTCCCTGTCCCGCTCCTCCCTGCGATGGGCTGGCGACCTGTCCAGGGTGCGTCCCCCGTCCTCGCCCTGTGTGCGCTGGCTTGGACACCAGCACCCCCCCGTGACCCCGTTTGGGACAAGCGGCAGATAATGGATGGATAAATATTGTTTTAGCATGTTGAGAATTTTCATGGAAATAATGTTTGTTAGCGAAATTAGCCTTATAGCGCCTGTTCTGAACGAAAGAAGCCAAAGCTGGTCCCTGAACATGTCCTGAACGATTGACTGATCGGAGGAAAACTGCAAATTTGTCTTTTTTGCTAAACTGTCCCTGCGCAGTGAAAGATGCCACTTCAGTATCAACACTGCTGATGTTTAATGGACATGCGTGTTCTTCCAAAGGTGGCTGGAGAGGATGGACCAGACCCCACACCTGTTCTTTGTGTCTGTGAGTCACAGGTGTGGTTTACGCTCCTCCACCAGTGCAGGCTGAAAGTGGGAGATGACGGCGTGCATGTTAATGATGTCCTTCCTTAAAGTGGCGGCGGTTAATCTGGCTGATAAAACGGAACACCGTTCCTGCAGTTTTGCACCGAGCCCTGCAGTGGGTCAGGAAACTTGATGTTTTTTAAGCTGACGTGTCATCCTGACGCAACTCTGAGGCAATGCAGCGCTTTCATAAGGTGGTGTGGTTCTTTTTCTGAGGGCACTTTTGCTCATTTGCTCTAACTCAAACAGACACATGCTCAGAAATGAATCACACAAAGTACATTTATTTATTTTATTTTTTTGTCATAAAAAAAAAATTAAAACGGGGCAAAATGGCCAGCAAGGTTATTAAAGTTGAGCAGCACGTCATGGTGAATTTTATCTACATTTTTCTAAATTCAACTTCAGTCACACTCACACACACACACACACACACACACACACAGCGCCCTGAGGTGGACAGTCTGTTTCTTCTCTATGAGGACTGCAGAGGAAACCACAGTAATAGCTGCCTGTCAGCTCCACGCCCATTGGCACTGTGTGTACCTGATATTGCTACACACACTCTCTCTCTCCACCTATCTCCTGCCCTTCAGCTTGTTCTGTCTCTCCCTCACTCTGTCTACTGCACACACTGACTTGCTCTGTCAGTCTGAGGAAATGTAAACTTTCATCTCTTCACTTTTGTGGTTTTTATCTCTCTGGCAGCTGTATATGTGGCGATTGCTTACACATTGATAACAGACATGTTTTAAGCCTAAATCGAAGTCTAAATATCTGAAATATCTAAATATACTATCTTCTACCCTTGTTTTCTGCCTGAAATGAAGCTCTCCTGTTGGAAGGATATTGAATATTGAATGCTTTTGAGGTCCTTCTTGGAAGTTTAACAGCAGATCTGAGTGCCGCAGTATCTGGATGGTTGAGGTACCTGAGGTACCCTCCAGAAAGGTACCTGCACCCTGCTGCATGGTGTGTGTGGGTTAAATACAGAGGATGCATTTCAATGTGGTTCACTGTGTGCTGTGTTCACATGACGGTTCACTTGTCTGCCAGAGAAACCAACGTTGTGTTTCAGACCAAATCAGCCCCTTTTTTTTTGACGTTGATGTGGAACTAGTTTGCTTTGGCTCATTAAACAGGACGTATTGGAAATGAATGTGTCAGCACTGAGAGCAATCAATCACAAGCAAAATAGTCCCCTTCTGATGAGGAGACGCCCGTGCCTTTAAAATAGCTGGAAAAAAACAACTAACCTCGAGGCGTTGAAGCCGCAGTGCCCGTTTGTTGTCACAGCCGATTAGCTATCTGTGTATTGAACCGATATGTCCCACTATAAGCCCAGTCGTGGCCAAAAGTTTGGAGAATGACACAAATATTAACTCACAAAGTTGATGAAGCTTGCAAAAGATGCAGCTTTTGAACTAAAACGGTTCGTTTTCCTATTCGTACAGTGGCTGACCTTACTAAATGAAGAAAATCAAAGTTCTCAAAGGAGCCCCAAGTCTGTTCTCGTTCCACACTCACAATAATGATGCTCAGAATTCATCATTTACGCACAAACGATGTGGTGCTGTCTGGCTTTAGTGCCTTTTCAGCACAGATACAAAAAATGACTTGTGTTAAAATGGGACCAGATAGTTTTGGATGATTATCGGAATAGTTCTGATATTCGACTATGAGTCAGCGGTTATAAATGGGGAATCAATTCCACTAAGCACAAAAAACTATCGATCTTCCACATTTTTTGGTTATAGCACCAAACAAAATTAAAACCGAGGTCTTTAAAGAGGTTTGCATTTCAAATGAAGAATGGGGTCTTCATCTTCTTCAGAACCTCAGTGGTCCTCGGAGATCGATTAGGGGAAATCTCTTTTTAAATGTTTGTAACACAGTGGTATCTCTAGATAGCCTAGCGCTCTTTTGATGACCTGCCACTTTAATTCTCACTTCAGGTGCTCATGTTTAAAGTAGCAAGGTCGAATATAACATGCTTACTCTCAAAAATGGGAAACCTTGTCTTTTTGGAGACATTCAAGACCAAAAGCTGCTATTTACATGAACCGCTGAGATCCTTGACGGTCCCTGTTATGATATTTATTTTGAACACAAGCATTCATTCGATTTGCGGAATTACTGCACCTCTATCATGAGTCTGTTGGACAAGATCTGTGGAATGGACATATTTGACATACGGACTGGACCGGGTGAGAACTGTGTGGGACTGACCTGGTTGTGTTTATTTTAGTGTCAGATATTAAGCGATGCAAGGCCTTTAACCGATTGGGTGTCCTGTTGAAGATCATGCTCCTGTGTAGGTTTTTACACACAAACAGAAAAACTCTCACGACCGTTATTATTCTGACCTCTGTCTTTTCTACTCCCTTTGTGCCTCTGAATTTACAGGAAGTCCTTGATGTTTCCTGCAATTAAGAGGTTCATTCTTTGTTGACACTCTTTCTGCTTATAAACATCAAAACGCTCATAAAAATATCTTTGCTCAGTGGAAAGTTTGTCCCATGTGAGACATTCAGGAGACGCTGATGGAGCTGAATTTGTCCCACTGGACTAATCTGAGCTTCAGGCCTTTTTGAAATCATTTTCCTGCTTTAAATCTGCAGAAATATGTGTACAGTGCACAGATATCCGCTTCAGATCTGCAGAAATTGGATAAAAAAATATTCCTCAGAGCTGGTGAAACCTTCAGTCCTGCTTTAAATCTGCAGAAATCACAAATGTACAGATACGTGCTTCAGATCTGTAGAAATCTGAATAAATCCTGCTTCTTGTCTTCAGTAAATTTGCAGAATTTACTGTAATCTGCTGTAAATCTGCAGATATCTCCTGTAAATTGGCTTCAGATCAGTATTTCTGCACCACTTCAGGCTTCTTTGGGAATGCTGGATGTTGGATAAAATTTCATTCCAAAGTTTGTTAAATAAGCATCTTACAGACGCGACTGAACAGCTTTGATTCTTTTGTCTCACTCAGTATTCAAATGTTCAAACTCTTCTTCTTGAGCCCTACCCCTGCTTTCCCCTCTCCTTTTCTCTTATGTCTTTGCTGTCTGTTTGTGGAGCACTCTGAAGTCGGTGTATATAAATTCACCTCAAGTGTTTAAGTATGTCCTCCATCCATCATCAATGGCCGGCTGCAAACGAGAGTGGTCGGCGATCAGAAACGGAGAGGAATATCTCCCGTTATGTCTGGAAGTTGAGATTGGGATGCTGTTTATGGCTCTGATTGGGGTGGTTTGTGTCTGTATGGGGTTTAGTGCTGTCTGTACACACACAGGCTGCATTTAAGAACATGCAAAACACTGCTAGACATGACTCAACTCTGCGGGGGGGGGTGTGATCTGCACTTTTGCATCATTTCTGTTTTAGTTCACTCAGTTACGCTTTATTTCAGCGGATGTTTCAATTCAACTTGCCTTTAGTTAATCTGCATACAATATTCACAGAGAATAGAAGAATTTAAATTCCATGTGAACTCATCATTTTGTCGTATTTTTCACCTTGGCCTCTATTATGCATTAGATCCAATAACAGAAAGCTTTCATGTTTACTTTATGTTCTTTTAGAAAAACTGTAAATAAGTTTGGCTTTTCCTGGAAAACAATAAATGTTCACAACCTTGAGCTTTTGAAAATGCCCTGATGTTTGACTTTCTTCGAAACAAATTCATAGAAATGATTGTGGAACTCTAATTTAAGGAGATGGAAGCAAAGCACCAAGGACTGACCTACATTTTGACAAACCCAGATTTTGAAAATTCATCAAGTGATGTCTTTTATACTAGAATGTTCCTTCTGCGAGCTTGCATTTATAATGTCCTTCATTTCCACTAGATTTATCACTACTTATGTTTACGGAGCGTTTTCTACGGTTTCCTTTGTCTCTTTATTTTCTTTTTCATTTTAAAAAGAGTGCACAGCTATAGGTCATAGCTTAGTGCTGGGCATTGTGACACATTTTTCTGGTCAGGATAAAGTACAATATTCTGAGCATGCTGTGATCCTCTAATTAGAGAACAGCAGTGCTGGTGGTCCAGTCTACAGACCAAGAGGTCGCAGGTTCGAATCCCACCTCCAGCGCACTACCGCCATTGGGTTCCTGAGCAAGACCCTCAACCCAGAGATGCTCCTGGGTGACTGTCCCTGTTAAGAAATGTAACCTCTGGATAAGAGCGTCAGCTAAATGCCGTAAGAAATGTAAATGAGAAACGCACTGCATGCTTCTTTAAAAAGAGATCATAATCGGTCCTCTTTAAAGAAAACGGTAATTAAAAAATATCATGATACTTCAAGAAATATTCTCAATAAGTCCTGATATTTAGTTTTTCAAATCTGATCTGCTGGAGGGATTGTATTATGAATGCGATGCCTTTTCTTGCCATATAAAGTGAAGTGAAAGTGACTTCATCATCGTGAAATATGGCACAACACAGTGAACCACAAGGAAATGCATCCTCTGTTTTTCACCCATACACACCGCGCCATATCCAGCACCCTGGGAGCAGTGATGGAGATGGTACCTTGCTCAAGGGTACCTCAGGGCAACCTACTGATCTGGGATTCGAAATCACAACCTTCCAATCCTGGGGCCAACTCCCTAACCACTAGACCAAAGTGTAAATGGCAAATGACAGATTTGGCCTTTTGTTTAGGTTTCCAGTGTGTTTGTCCGAGGAGGACATATTTGCTTCTGTAGCTGCTTTTGTTTTGGTGGTGTAAAGGAATACGATGAGATGTGTTCGCATGCTTGGTGAGCAGTCACAAGAGTTATGTTTCATCAAATGTGCTGAAGTTTTGATGGAGACCATTTCCTTTTCTGGACAAGAGGATTTGCAGGATTGTGAGCGGCGGATCATTCTTCAGTCTGCCTCTAAAGCCTCGAAATTCTTCAATATGGGCTAACTAACTGCCTGCTCCGCTCACGGTTCATGTGGCCCTCACACACACATACACAAAGTCAGACACACTTCAAAGCTCTCCGTGTGTGTGTGTGTGTGTGTGTGTTAACCCTCATTAGGAGATCAGAGACATGCTCTGAAGAGGTCAGAGTTGAAAGGCGAGGTCAGTACAGACCCGCTCGGCGAAGTTAGCCCACCACAGCTGATGTGTTTTGACAGCAGTAGGAGGATTAAGGTTACTCAGTGTCTGGTGAACACAAACTGGGTTCATTACCAGTGAAAAATGTCACACTGGTTTTATTTATGCATATGCAACGCGGTCATGGTCACGGTCGATCTAGGGAGATCCACAAAACATCACTAGTGTGGAGAGCTGGAGAAGAACGTTTGGTGTTTAAAGAGTTATTGGCTTTAAGTTGTTCAAATGTTTAAAATCTTGTTTTTAAAATTAAAAAATTGTAAAATCAAGTGTTGGATTTCTGATCCCTCCTGCTTTTAAACAAAGCAGACTGTTATTCCATTTTGGGATTTTTTCCCTCTTTGGAGTCCCTCCTGAACACCATTCACAGGTTTAACCTTACACTTTGTATGAAGAAGAACCCCTCTTGCTCTTCCTCTCCTGATGTTCCTCTACACGGAAAATGGCCTCATCATTAATCTGTTCATGTCACCTGCGTGTGGTAGGTGGTTAACGCCGTTGCAGTTTCCTTGATGTGATTATGTATCATGTTCCTTTCAGGCCCTGATGTTAGATGATAAATGCCACCTTGGCTCCGCTAATAGTTACTGGATGGAGCTCCATCCCTCCAGAAGATGTAGTTCCACAACTTGACTGCCCGGTTCTGTGTTTTAGGTTATAGGTTTAGGCTCTAGACTGCGTCTGCATTATGGGCAACTTAAAGAAGATGACTTTCAGACAGTGTTACATCATTTGATGTTTGCTGTCATCGTGGTTTATTGAACAGTTACAGTCGACATGAACCCACAATGACAGAACCATCACACATTGGAGGCTAAATCCAAGACAGCAAGATGAAACGATTCTACAGTTTCTTTCTTCACACGTGGCTCCTCTGAAGGAGGGTTTGAGTTATTTTTTATAGTACAGAAATACAGTATCACATATTCGAACATCTGTAGAAAACGATATTTGCACTTGTGCCAGAACTGCCGGATAATTACATTTTTGGAAGCGATATAAAATCATTAGTTTAAGTTCAAGTTGGAGGGTTTGAGCTGGATGTAGAGAGAATGAGTTTGAGCTTTCTGATGCATTTTTTTTTTAAAATTCTTCTAGCCGAATTATACATTTGGGGCAGAAAATGTGAGTTTTTTTCCTTGGAAGCTAAAGAGGTTGTGTTATCTCCAGGTAGACTGGTGTCCGTATCAGGTGAGCGATAACAAAATAAACAATGGAAGCAATAAATAAAATAAATAAGCAGACTGTGACCAACATTAAGAGCAGTTTAAGGAGGATTCCTGCTTTTCAGGCTGCTCGAATTTTGCACAACGTTCTTTGCTGTTTCATTATTTTGGGCTTTATTTCCCGACAGTTCCATCTTGTTTTCCAACCATGCGTTTGGATGACATCACTGCGCTCTACAGCCGTTGAGCACTCCTGCAGCAATGCTGCTTAGCTTTAAAGCCAGCTCAGCAAAAATTCAGACTACGGATGCATTAACAAAAATGCCGTGGCTTCACTCTGTAATGCAAGTACAAGTTCTGCAGCCGCTAATAGATTTCAGCTGGGCTGGAATTCAAATGAAAGGCGTTCATTTCCTGGTGATAGCCATGTCCTGAGCCCGGTGTGTGTGTTTAGAGAAAGAAAATGGATGAGTGAGTGTTTCTCCATCTTATTCGGGTCCCTTTGCACTACACCAAAGCCACTCTGTCACTGACTTCCCCACACAAAAGGCTAAACTCCATTTAAGTAGCGCTAGTCTGGGGTCAAGTGCCATTTCACAAAGCACTTTCATCATCCAACGCCTTGAAAACTCTGTAATAGCTCGGGGGACAAATATCAATGTGCTTTAGGGGTTTGGCAATTGAGTTGTTTAACCAAAATCAACACGCTTGTTACTAGACGGGAACCTTTTGGACCTTCTCGAACTTCAGAAAATACCTGCTGGTTTCTGGGAATTGTATGTTTATTTAACGGCAAGTTGTGTTGTAAGCGTTCTTCTTTCAGCTGCTCCCCTTAAGGGTCACCACAGCTGATCATCCGTCCCCACGTCGTCTTCAGCTCTGCATCATCTTTCACACTGACCGCCTGCGAAAACCTCCTCATTGTCCTCACTCTTCTCCTCTTGCCTGGCAGCTCAACATCCTTCTCCCGATATACTCCTCTTCTCTCTTCTGCTCATGTTCAAACCAGCACCGTCTTGCTTCTCTGTGCTGGGATCAGATTACGCAGTATTTCAGTCTTTCATGATGGTCATCATATCAATAGGCAATCAGATACTCACAAAACGTGTAGTACAGGACAAGGGGAGTGTGAGCAGATTCCACTTTTTCATGTCATGTGCTGAAGGAAAAAACTTTTGCAACACTTAAATCACTTGTGTGAAAGCCTTTGTCCCCAGAGTTAACGCGATGTGCCAAATCTTAAAATCAGGGCTAACGAACCGCAGTGCTGCTGCACATGCATTCGAAATGGCCTAAAGATAAAACCTATTTCACTATTCAGATTTATGCCGTTCCTTTGTGTCTGCAAAGTTGCTAAGTACATTTCCAAAAGGGAAAACTAAAAAATTGAACATTTTTTTGGAGAACTCCTTTTGTTTGAAATACCTCGTTGGTGGTGCAGCTTTTACTACCTGGACTTGCGTCAGTGGGCACAGTGCCATCCGCCTGCAAGCTTGGCATGCCCCAAACAAGCCAAACCCCAGGACCACAGCAGCCATGCCGAAAAGACGGTCTTCATCGTGAAGAGAAAGCCACTTTGTTTGCTCTGCCAAATGCCCAACCACAAAGGACGCAGTGGGTGGAATTTATTTTTACCACGGTTCCTTCCACTGCTCCAATCACGTTCCTGTGTAATCGGCCCTTCACGGAGGACCGCTTCAAAATCCCTCTATAGTTTGATGCTGGATTTCCTCACCATTTTAGGTTTTTGCCTTTGTGCCAACTTATTTGTTTACACCTGAGAAATCAGAACTTCAAAACAACTGTTATTCTGTTCAAGTCTGTATTTCAAAGGTTGATTGGGTCTTTTGCTGGATCTGATTGTGACTCAGACTGATTCGGCACAACTGGTGCCCTTGTAAGAACACACACTCGTTTGACTACAGCTGTTTGGGGGAGAAGGAGCTGAGTGTGTAGGCTCTTCTCTAAAAGAGAGTTCTGCAGTTGCTCACCTGGGTTCTTTGGTGACTTTTCTGGACAGGTGTTGTAGCACTTTTAGAAGAATTTTGGAAAGTCAGAAGCTTCAGAGAAGAGTCATCACCATTCCATAGTCTCTCTCGTTGGAGATACTGGCTCTCACTGTGGAATTCTGGGGACTTTGAATTGGCTTTGCAACCCTTTCCAGTTTGAAATAGTTCTGTGATTTTTCTATCGTTCTGCTTTGAGGCCTAGTTCCCAATACTGGAAGGGTTCTAATTGAGTGATGTTTAGATTGAACAGGGCTGACGGTAATCAGAACTGGGTGTGTGAGGTCTAATTGATACTAACAGTCCTCTAAATTTAGTTGCTTGCTTGAGTAACTTGACAGTTGGATTATGCCATCTTTTGTCTTTTATTAAATTCATTTTGCAGGGCCCGGCGTCAGTGTGACCAAAGAAATAAATGTGGCTCATATATATGTTTTTATTACCCAAAAATAAATTTTTAAGTTTAAGACTCGACTACTTACTGTTTTTCAGTCTTTCCTTGTGTGTGCCAGAAATAACCCTTATTTTCACGCATTACTACTCATTTACATTTACATTAACGGCATTTAGCAGACGCTCTTATCCAGAGCGACTTCCAGTTGCTGATTACAGGTTCCCCTGGAGCAACTTGGAGTTAAGGGTCTTGCCCAGGAACACAATGGAGTTAGTGCTGGAGGTTGGATTCAGTTGTTTCAGGGAGGGATCTCTGATATTTATACATTTTCCTGATTATTTCTGCAACCACATCAATCAGCAGACACACACTCGCAGAGTATTCACTGCCAATGACTGCTAGCTGCGCCTTTTCCCTGCTGTTACTGTAATGGTAGAAAAGGAAGTGCTGCCAGAGGACGCATGGAAGTGTGGTTGTATTAAAACCCTCAAGCTTGGTTGCCAGAAGTTTGAGGACACCAAAGCCCACACATTTGAACCCCTTTCTTTGTGTATTTCAGTTGTTCCAATCACCTTTGTGCCAAAAGGAGTTTGAATATATTCTTAAGTTTTGAAAGCATTGGCAAATCATTATTTAGACTGCATCTGCTCTTCATACAAAGAAAGGCACACAATGAATTTGAAGCTGAGTCTAAACACACCCAAGGGATCGGCAAATACTGCTTTATCTTAAGCCTTTGCCCGTACTTTGTTCCTACTTTATTTGTGAAGAACAAAGCCTGGTGGGGATATTTCAGAAGGAGCAGCTTTTATCTTCTGATAGGCAGTTTATATCTTCCTCTTTTTGGTTTTCTAACCCTGAATGTACATGAAAGTTGTCAAAACATTTTAAGTTATCACACACAGGATATACGGACTGAGGATCGATGGCAATGAGACGTCCGCATAAGAAAGTTGATGATCTGCACCCTTTAGCACAGAGAAAGAGTCAGAGGATCACAATGACGGACGGGAAAGAGAGGAAGCCTGTGGCTCCAGGGCTGAAGGCAAGCAGCTCTGTCAGGTTCAGGAACGGCTGGACGAGGAAGCCTGACTCCACTCGGCTGAACGGCGCTCTCCAGGGAGCGAACTGAGGGGCCTTGATGCTGATATTCATTCAGGCAAAAGAAGAATGTTTTTCTTTCGATCATAATCTCTCTCAGATGTTTGGGAAGAGCCCAGGCTTGGATCAGAGAACTGTGTGTGGTTGGATGTCAGAAACCACATAAGCAAGTCCATTTGAGATCCGGGCGTCTTGCACGGATTGAGCCGAGTGCGTAATGGTTTAGACGCGCAGTTAGCAGCGCTGTAAATGATTGGAAGGCTTTAATTACGTTATCTAAATAGGTCTAGTACAAAATTCTCCAATCTTAAGTACTAATTAAATGCGCAGGCCTGTTTTGATCATTTATTTTTGTGAAATCCTTTAAAAAAAAAAAAAAAAACGCATGGAGGTGTGGGAACAGACATGGTTACGACTTGGCATTCACAGGGCTTTGTTCGCACTGCAGACTGAACGTGTTTCTCTGTTATGTTTTCAGATTTCAAGTGGTTAGAAAGAAGTATCCTTTTCTTGCAGGGCTTCATTAGTTGCCATAGTAATGATAAGTGTGTGAAGTTAAATTTCACCAGTAACATTTATGAGCTTATGAGGATGTTGACGATGGAGCTGCCAGGAAAGAGGAAAAGATGAAGGGCAAAAAGGAGCTTCATGGACGTGGTGAGAGAGGACATGCAGGTAGTCTGTTTGAAAGAAGATGCAGAGGACCGGAAGAAATGGAAACGGATGATCTGCTGTGGCGACACTTAAACGGGAGCAGATGAAAGAAGAAAAACAACATTTATGAGCTTAGATCTTTATTTATTTCCTTTATCGCCAGAAACTAGCAGAAAACAACTTGCTGCTAACTGATTTATAAAGTTAAAATATGTGAGCCAAGTGTGTGTTGTAAGTCTCAGCTCTCCGGACTTTCTAGTTGCACACTTTGAAATAAAGAACCAGAATGGATCCAGAATGACCAAAAACACAGAATCTGATCTCGCTGGTCAAGATTACTCACATTTCAAAAATGATGTATGTGGTTAGAATCCGATTAGGAAAGCCAGATTTAAGGTACTTTGTGCAGATTTCGGAGAGGAAGCCTGTCCTGCTGGAATCAATATGCTGAGCAGCCCGTCGGAAAAAGATCTTTACCTAGTAGGATGTAGGAACAAGATAATTAAGTTGTGGTCAATTAGAAATAACGAGTGGCCAGTCAGTAGCAACTGTTTTTTTTTTTTTTTTTTTTTTTTCTGAACGAATGTGAATAGGTTTTAGAATAGCACTCTTTACATTATGTGTTTTATAGGTATATTGTGAGATAAAAAAAACAAAACAAAGCAGAAACAAACCGCTGGAGATTTTGTCTGTGTGAATAATGGCCGTTCTAAAGTCTGATCTGACAAAACAAATCAAAGTGACAAATGGAAAAAATTCCCCAGCAGCAAAATGAGCTCCAAAAAGAGAAGAGATATGGGTTCAGGACGCAGTCACAGGAACAGCAGTATTTTTATAACATTTATGATAGCGCTTTCTGTTCTGAACTCACACTTACATTAGAATTCCATGATAAATGACACACACCTACAGCTTTCACCCTTTTATTTGTCATTTCATTATACATTTAGGACTCTATACTGGTTTGTCACTTTTCAGTCTTTCAGCTGATGATGAAGGCTGATCAGCAGTTCCTACCCCAACCACTTTAAAGCATTTCAACTCTTCACTGAAAGCTGTTGGATCAAGTAAGAAATGACCCAGTCCAGCATGTGTCCTCACATTTTTCTTGTTAAAAAAAATCGACTGCGTGAGCAACCGCCTGACTTAACAGGTCTCTGAGCTTCAAATAGCATCTTTACAGCATCATATCTAATCTGATCGCATCCTCCATTTGTCCTTCTTAGTGCTGTGTGTCCGTCCAGGGCCATATATGTTCATATTTGTGCAGTTTATTCAACAGAACGAGGGCTTGATGGAGAAAGATTATTAGGTTATTAAAGGAATATGAAGATCAACTGCCCAAAGCTCGCCAAAGCCTCGTCATATGGCATAAATAACATCTGTAGCGCGTGGAGGACTCTGGCGTTCATCTGCTAACGCTTTGCGCTCGTTTAGATGTTTTTGGATGGAATATGAGTGATCAGATGAGCTCTGGAAATGTGTTTTCACAGCCATATTTGTCTGTACCTCAAAGTGGCGTGTGTGTGTGTGTGTGTGTGAGTGAGAGAGAGAGTGAGAGAATGATTTCACTGTAGTTATGTGAGAGCAGGTGGATTCTGTTTCCATGTAAGTGCTTGAAAACACACTCTCTTCACACCTTCCACGAATGCTGACTGTAACACACAAACACACACATATATGCAAAACCAATATATTTCTCATCAGCCCCAACGCCGTTCATTTTAAAAAGGTCACTTTGAATATTTGGGGGAAAAAAAGGTCACTTTAACCTTTAGAAGTGTTGTTTTTATCCGTTTGCAGCGATCCGAATGCTTCAGGTTTGACTGACGGGATGTATCGATTCTGATCCGTCTTAAATGTGCTTCGATGCGCTGAAACAAAGGACACCTTTTCTCCAAGTGCACTCGATATATGAAGCACACTAAAACGAGCAATCGGCTGGTGGGTGTAGTGATATCTATTCACAAACTTGTGCAAAGTGGTATCAGCTTGGCAACAGACAGGGCTGAGTTATTAAAATAGCAGAAGGGAACCTGTCTGTAGTGGATCTGGACGAATGGGCCCTTTCACTGGGTAGACGACCTTACGGATTACTGCCAGAATAATTACGATGCCCCTTGACCCTGGTTATGGTACGCGACACAGAAAATGGATGGATGGATGGAGGGAGGGATGGATGGATAATGGGGAAGCCAGGAGTAAACCTATCTATTTTTCAATGGATGAATGGAAAGTTTTCAAATCTACTGGAAAACAAACATCAGTCTGTGTTTTCTGGATGTTCTAGACACGTCACTGTAGTGGAAATTAAACAGAGGCTTCGTGTCTTTGGCAGTAATCATTTATTTAACAAATTTTACTTTATGTGCTTAATTAAGTAGGGTAATGATGGTTATTAATGGTTAATATTGCTTAATATTGCTTACAATTATGTTAGTATTGGTAAATGTTCTTTAAAGTTAGTTAATATTTAGTTTAAATTGGTTAATATTGGTGATACGGGCACACAGTGTCGTGGTGCTCAATCTGAATAATCAATACAGCCAGTAACGCTCATCAGGAGTTCAAAGATTTGGTGTCCAAATATGGACTGTATGGATATGGGGTGTGAATTTTCTGGTAAAAAAATTATTTAAAATGTAGAAAAGTGAGCATATGTGCCCTTTAATGTATTTAATATACAGCAGTATGATTGCAATATTAGTGTTTAGGCCGTTCTGTACAGCTCTGCAACATACGGTCAGAGTATATTCCATATCGGAGCTGAGCATTATCTCAGAGATGGATTTTGAGATCAGGTTTTGACTTTTATGGCCTCAGCTGAAGTCACGGTTCCCCACTGGCACCTCTACACCTTCAGTGGAACAGTGAGCTTCAGGATGTACTAAGCCTGGGCTTTTTATGGGCCATTTTCAACAGAGTGACTGACAACCCTTGTTTCGCAAACATCTGTGTGTGTGTGTGTGTGTGTGTGTGTGTGTGTGTGTGTGTGTGTGTGTGTGTGTGTGTTGTGAAGGATTGGTCTCGCATGCTCTACTCGTCCCGACTGTCGCTACGAATCTCTGCACTTCTGTTCTACACGGATTTCGTCAGACACGGCCTGAAATTACACGTCCCCCGTGATTCATCATCAGCACTCAGCACACTTTTCTCCCAAAAAATAGAGAGTGAGAGAGAGAGAGAGAGAGAGAGAGATGGTAAGATACAGAAAGTGTGTGTGTGAAATGTGATATAAAACCAATATCAGTCTGGAATCCATGCTGTGAAAAGCCAAGAAGACTGATTTACATTAGGTTTTTCTTTGATCCAATTGAACTGCTCATTTTGGTGTGTGTGTGTGTGTGTGTGTGTGTGTGAGTGAGAGACTGGGAGTATGAATCACGTTATGGAAGCAGCAGTAACTGCCCAGGACCCACACTGAGAAAGCTCGAGGAGGCTGATTTACTTTGCTTCTTCTCTCCAATCTTAACACACTCTTCTGAAAGCATGCATTTGGGTGAATCTCTTTGTCTCTTTCTCTCCCTTTCTATCTGTCATTCACACTTCTCTACGACCAGCCCCTGCCAAACCCTCAGATGCTTGTAGCTATACTCCTCTAGGGAAAAGAAAAGGTGCCGAAAGGTTCTTCAATTAAAAGCAGGTTCTTCAATTAAAAGGTAAATTACAGAACATTTCAAGACCAGTGAGCTTGAAGATTCTTCACGCTCGCATATTTCATTTCCAAACACTGAAAGATTATTTGGGGAACCAAAAAAACGAAACTGTTACTGTTGACATGGGAGCCCCCCAAAATCCAGGAAAAGCAGCTCAGTAGATGGATGAACGGCTGGATGGATGGATGGATGGATGGATTGATGGATGGATGGATGTAATTACACTGTTACTTATGGCCATAATACTGGATGGGGACTAAAGACAATAAGCCCTGCCCCGACATTTGAGAGCCCAGTCCCAACTACAGCAATAAAACAATGAAATGAGCTGTAAAGCTGCTGCTTCCCCTTAAAGGTCTGTGTCATGTGGTGAACGGCTACAGTCAGTCCACAGAAGAAGCAGCGCAGGGTGTTTCACAGCAGCTGCACTTCAGAAGTGCTTTTGGACCAAATTTAGCATTAAAGCAGTCCTGAATAAATCATAAATAAAAAACTATTACGCATTTAAAAACTGCCAGGTAACGCCATGTTTACAGTTTGGACGTTTAACTCTCGCTGTAAACACAGTTGAAAGTCCATAATCGTGAGGATGTGCAGGATTGACAGTGACTGTGTGTCATAACCAATCAGACTTCAGAAATTTACCTGCGCAAAGGTGGAGCTGGACATTGTGGGACTTGTAATAAGCCACAACATGACCATATTTTTCAACCTCTTCTAATTAATGTCATGCTTGATGACATTTACACCGAATTCATCACACGTTCCAACACGGAGTCTCCACTTCTCACCTTTCCTGTTTGTTTCAGTGTCAGAAACTACAAAGAGTGATAGAACGTCTCCCCCACAACTTAAGGACGCAAACTCCAAGCTCTAATTTTCTTTCAGTGACCTACAAGTGAGGAAGAGCTTGCATGGGCAAACTCCTCAGCCTGCTGCTTTACATTCATGTTGAGGGCAATGGCCTTCCGCCGCTGCTCCATCAGCCTGCGCGACATTTGCAGCGAGACCTTTCAACCTTTCTCTGAACACACGTGGACAGAAGAGGGATTCGCTAATTCGTTCACATTTGGCATTTCCCCTGATTTGAAGCCATTGTCAGCGGAGCTTGCATGTGTTTCCCCTGAACTCTATTAACCAGTCAAACTCCAGACCTCTTGCTGTCCTTTCCCTTCTCTTTTAAATGTAATTATCGAATTTACATTCACATGCCGTATCAGAATACTGGAGACTGGCGGGTTTACAAAATCCTTTCTTTCTGCATCGCAAAGGCTTCAGTAGCTTTCCATCAAATTCTGAGAACAAAAGCTGAATCTAAAGCTTCCACAGAATTTCTCTCTCTGAGTCAGTCCGCTGTGAGTATGGATAGCTTTAATGCATGCTTTCGTTACTGACTGTAATGATGGGCAATTAAGGAGTTAAAACGGGGCAAAGACTCATGTAGTTTTCGGTAAAACCAGCCGTAGCCGTCCTGAATTCTGAATTTTGGTCACATTTTCAGCCTGAGTTCTCAAATTTTTCTTGTGCTGCTCAAAAATTGTTGCCACCTCGAAAAGCAGAGTTGTGTCTGGTGTCATTCATTCCCTTTCAAAAGCCGTAGATTTACAGCGCTGTGCAAAAGTTTTAGGCGGATGTGAAAAAATGCTGTAAACAAAGAATGCTTTCAGAAATATAATGATTGTTTGTTTTGATCAATTTACAAAATGCAACGTGAGCGAACAAAAGAAAAATCTAAATCAGATCAATATTTGGTGTTACTACCTTTTACCTTCAAACCAGCATCAGTTCTTCTAGGTACACTTGCACAAAGTCAGGGATTTTGTAGGATTATAGTCGGTGTCTGATCAACCAGTTTTACCAAACAGGTACCGATGATCATCAATGTCACACGGAGGTTAAAACACAGTCATGTTTGGAACGACCGACCTGCCGAGTTCCTTCAAAAACTGTGCAAGTGTACCTAGAAGAATTGATGCTGTTTTGAAGGCAAAGGGTGGTCACACCAAATATTGATTTGATTTAGATTCTCTTTTGTTCATTCACTACATTTTGTTGAGTGATGAAAATAAATGATCAACACTTCCATTTCTGAAAGCGTTCTTTGTTTACAGCATTTTTTCACACCTGCCTAAAACTTTTACACAGTACTGTGTATTTACTAGAAAAGAGTTGTTAGAATAATTAGCCGGCTGTATTAGTTATTGTAGTCGTGGGTCAGTTGGGTTAAAATGGCGTGTTGTTCACGGTGTGCGTGTGTGTGCGCGCGCAGTGATCACTCCAAAGCAAATACAAGTTCAAGTAGCAGCCAGAATTACTGGAAGATGAATTCCACTGATTCTTTGGAGATGTAAGCAAACACATTCACTTCTGCATGATCTGTAAATGTTCACTTTAGAGAGATTTCTTTACAGTGGTGGTGAACGGAACCAGGCGTCTGCACAAATATCGCCATTACATGAACCCACCAGTGTAGCTACATCTAAAATGGTGGCTATCTTGGACGTTTTCCTCACGTGATCCTCAGCACTGCTAATAGACTCCCTCAGGCAGGATGTTCGTGTCTGAGAATTCAGCTGGTGCGTTCACCTCACGCAGAAATGTCTTCAGGCGTCTGGTTCCCTTCACACCGCTGGACGATTCTGACCCTCTTCACACTCAGCGACTCTCTCTGCGTTGAGTATTCGCACAGACAATTGAAAAATCAGTGAGAGCGTAAAAAAACGTTTTTATTCATCTTCTAGGTGTGTGAGGCTCTTCTTCTCTTGATCTTTTTTGGTCTAAAAGAGAGGGAGAGAGAGAGAGGGAGACGGAGGGAGAGGTGCGAGGAGCAGTTGAGCCGCCCAGGAGCTGAACCAGAAAGTTAAACCCAAAAAAGGAACTAAGAACTAAATTTGAAAAAAGAAGTCAAAATTTGTGTACGTTTTTGAATTTTTTTATTTTTATTTTAGGTCATCACTTCATGTCTCTCTCTCTCTCTCTCTTTCTAGGTCCAGATTAGTAGCTCTCACATTCTGTCTCTTGCTTTCTTCTCTCTCTCTCTCTCTCTCTCTCTCTCTCTCTCTCATTGAACACACACAGTGTTCAGGCTTGCATTCTGTTCATATCTGCTCATCCAAAATGTCCTCTCTGTCTCTCTCTCTCTTTTTCTCTGCACAAGAACAGAAAAGTGAAAACAATAAAGCGGGAAGAAGAATCTGAGGAAGATGCTATCTGTCCCCAAAATAAATATGAGTGTGTTATCTGTCTGGGCAGTGGAACCATGTGATGGCACTGTGTGTGTGTGTGTGTGTGTGTGTGTGTGTGGTTGCGCTAAGCGCTCCGATGCCCTGCTTAGATATGTGCTCCCTTTGGTGAATTCCAGCAGTAATGAGTTTCCCTTTAATAAGCCCAGTCTGTCCCCTCCTGCTTAAGCAGCCCACTGGACTAGCACTATTTATGAGTCGGCCGGGAGAGCGGCGTGTTTTAGTGTTCAGAGGGTGATGAGGGGTCAGACCCTGCCGAAATGAGCCGAGGGAAATCCTGTAGAGCGGAGCGCTGCAGCTATATAAGGACAGATCGGACTCTCAAGGAGGACATGGGTGAGCCTGGCTCCCGTCCTGATCCCCACGGTGACACTGACTAAGATGAGTGACCGCTCTTGAGGATGCTCTAAAAGAAATGGACCACTCAGAGTGTGTGAGTGTGGGGGGGGGGTCTGTAAGCTTGGGGGAAAGATTGCCCAGGTCAATGACTAGACCCGTCTCCTGACTTTCGCTTTGACAAGCACTTTTCACCTTCTAATGCCATTTGATGTCAAAACACTAGATGCGTCCACCTTTGGCGTAAAGTCTTTAATTAGGCATAAATGCAGGTCTGGAGCCCCTGCTGGCTACGGGCTTTCGGAATAAAGGAAAAGAAACTGAAACAGCATGTTTTTTTTCTCTCTTTTCTGACATCAGAGAGATGCCGTGACACCATAGCTACCTAATCAGTGCGCTTGAAAGCAGCCCTGAAATTCCAGTGAAAGAAAACTGAACGGCTGATGAGGAGGAGGTGCGGGACACAATTACTGGGTCATCAGACAAAGAAGCTCGTGGCTGTAGTTCAGCCACTGCAATTAACTCCAGACGAGGATGCAATCAGAACCGTTACCGTTCCCTAACTACCCAGCACAATGGGCAGAAATGTTGACGGCGAAACGTGCAGGGGACACAATCAAGGCGTTTGCAGAGGCAACACAAGGACGGTTCACTTCTGACTGCAATGAGAAGGCCTGCATAGGAAACTCTGATTTGGGCCTCCAGACATTACTTTACTTGAGCGCAAAAACATCAGATCTGACTCTGGAGTAGGTCTGGGGACAGAAAGGATAAGAGTCCGACTTTATGGATTCACAGACTGACACAAGCAAAAAAGTTACAATCTTGACTCTTTAGGAAAAATACTATATTAACTCCTAAATATATGAACTACTGTTTAAAATGTTTAAAAGTATTCTAGTAACAAATAAAACAACAAACCTGGAACAAACGTTTTAGTGCTCCAGGCTGCAAAGTGTCTAATGATACAAGGTTCTAGACAGGAGGGTTCTCCACTCAGTGTTCAGCAGTAAATGAATCCCCTGAGGATCTGGAATCATCTGCTCCTGTTTCTTCACTGCTTCATGTCTTCAGTTCGACACTTTGTTCTGCTTGAAGGTTCAGACGTAGATCACTGTGTGGATTAACCAACACAGAACTATCAAACTGCTCAGGTACAGAGACTGGACTGAAAATGAGAGACAACAACACTGTCCTTCAGGAAGATCTGGAGAACTGCTCCTCAACAGTATAAAAAATAAAAGTCTTATTCGGGAAGCAAATATGACACACTCAGAAAACTTAAACTAAAATGAGATCAGAATTAAACGGGTTATTTTGTATAAATGACACAATATGGCAAATATTGATGTTATAATATGGGCTGGCGACCTGTCCAGGGTGCGTCCCCTGTCCTCGCCCTGTGTACCCTGGGTTGGACACCAGCACTCCCCCGCGACCCCGTTTGGGACAAGCGGCAGAAAATGGATGGATGGATGATGTTATTTTTTGTTATTTGCACAAATATGTTTCCAGTGTAACTTCCCAGTGAATGTATTCTGAGTTTATAATCCATTTAATGCAACAATCTTTTTTCAGGCTCCGTTTCCAGGACAGTATGCTCCTGTCTTCATCCCCGTCCCTGTGGCTGGAGGCTCCCCTGAGCTCTGAAGTCAGAAGGTGACCACCTTCCCGCTCCAGCCTCGACGCTGCATGGTCAGTACGTTTGGTTTAGCCTTATTTCTTCACTCACATTTAATCATACCAGCTTCAACAGTGCACACTTCAGGCTTCTGCCATGTTCATCCTACGCTTTTACCTCTCTCTGTCTTTACCATCCTCACTCTCAACGTTTACCATCCTCACTGTGTGCCTCCAGCAAACTCTCTACCTTTTACTGTCCTCTCTCTCTACCTCCAAGCGAAATACACGAGTGCTTCCCATTTTCCAAACGTGTCCTTCACACTACAAAGCCTAGACTTACTACAAATCCTACTGTACATGAAGTTAAAGCTCTGCCACATTAATCATAGAAAACCTTTTTTTGTTGTTATTTTAAGGTGTAGCTCCTTCTCTCGAGTGCTCTTTGAAGAGATTGGTCTTTGTGATCTTTGAACCTGTCAATACAAAACATGCAGTGCTGTGCAGAAGTCTTCAGTTACATTATATTTTGTAGGAACATTGGAGATGCAGTGATGTATTATGTGCAGAATACATGTAAATCCAGTCTAAACAAAGAAAAAGTTGGTAATTCTAACCAGCTTTAAAATCCTTATTTGGTACGACCATCGTTATTCTTCACCGCAGCCTGAACTTAGACAAGCTTTCTTGTCATTTCTGGAAGTCGTCTTCGGGAATTGTCTTCCAGGCTCCTTGAAGGACATTTCAAAGATGGCGACTGTGTGGCTTGACCAACAAAAAACAATCCTCTGAAATTGGTCATCCATCAGATGCCTGGAGAACTCTTGCTCAACAAGAAAGTTGAGAAAGTTCTTTTGGAAGAAAAATGAGGGGTGGCTGAAGAGTTTTCCAACATACGTTAGGTGCAAATGTACGTTCATAATGTAATTCATTATAATTTTCTTCACTGAAGAGAGTCTTCGAGTCTGTTCCCTTCCTGTTTGAATTCCACCCCGTTGAAAAGAGTCGGCTTCATCTCGTTAGACTCTTTGACATGGATCTCCACGTGGATTATAAGAAACTAGTGAATACCTTCCAATACAGGGGCTTAATTTTTATACACCTGTCTCTTCACATCGCAGTCTGGAAATTGTGCATATATTCACGATGTGTTCAAAACAAGATTACAAGTTACTTTGCTCGAACCCATCAGTGATGATAAAGAATTAAATTGAGCAGGTTACAATTAGACTCCCTCACAACGCCTCGAGGCGCTGGGAAAAGATGACATTTTAAGAGTTAAGAATGACAAATAAACTGATGTTCTGTACATGTGAAGTCCAGGTGTGTGGGTGTGAATGACTCTCTGAAACAGTCTTTCAGTGCTGCGTGTGGTAACCTTTAATTAAGCTTTTAATTAAAGTGCGGAAAGTGAAATCCTTCGGTCACTGGGGGGGATCTGTCAGGACATCCATCAGAAACAGCCTGCTGTGTGTGCGTCTCAAAAAAGAGTTTGATTTCTGAGGACGAGAACAGGGAGGGTAGGAAATAGTGCGAAGGGTTATTTGGATGCATGTTTGGATAAGTCAAATGCACCCTTGAATAAAGTCTGTCCTCTGTTATTGACCCTTTCTTCTGGCCTTTGCCCTGTTCTCAGACTTTTCGGCATCTGTGGGAATCTAAGAAATCAAAAATGTCCTCGCTGTCTGGGAGGGTAGGATGGTCTTCCCCTCCCCGTCACATCAACCAGTTTCTGTTTGTGAATATACCAGAACTGAAAGATGATCTTCCCCTCCAAGAGGCTTGAACTGTCTGTTGTGGGGTCATGTTTTGGAGTAATTTTTAGAAGACCTTGGTGGGTTCCGCTGATACTGCATCTTGCTTTTATTGGAACATCTAATCAGTAAAACAGTGTAAAATCCTGGTTCCTTTTTAAACAGTATGAAGAATTCTGTCCACGGGACGGTTCACTTCTGAATCTGAGTGTCAGAAATGGTGCAAAATCTCCTCCTTTGTGGAATGTGCAGCAGAAAGGCTTTGAGATTCATTTAAGAAGCTCCATTGTCTGATTATCATTGACAAAGTCAGGCTGAGCTGCTCACTTGCATTGCCGTGTGCGGTGCTTTCCCATTTTAACGCATGCAGACCAGCGTGGAGTAAATTGTTTTGGTTCATTTTTAATATTTTCACCCTGCTGTCGGGTTTGGGAGGGGATGTTTGTTTGCCTCCTCTTGTTATGGGCTAAACTTGTTTTGCTGAGCTCCTGCTCTTGTTTACAGGTTGTTGATTTAAAGGAATTGGATTTTATGAATTTAAATGACCCGACAACGCGCCGGCATCCATTCTCAAGGCGATGCGGCTCTGTCAGAAGACATTTCTATGAATTTCACTCACGCAGATGAAACAGTCTGTAGAATATGAAAATACATTGACCGGCCACTCAGACAGTCTAAAAGGTCTCTGAATTTTTCGTCCTTTTGTCTGTCTGACTCTTCCCATCTATCATTTTTCTTCAGGTTTTCTCGCTCTATCGCTCATTAAAGTGATGGTTTCAACCCAGAACCACATTTACAATATTCCACTTCACCGCAACCATAGATGATCAGTCAAGACATGATTGGTGGATTTGCTTCTTAAGTTTGGCAAGAGAGCTTTGAGTAAGCTCACCACCAATTAAAACTGTAGATTTAAACGATCGCACATTTATTGGAACAAGTTTGCCGGAGTTGCTCTCTGATAGACTTCTAATAGAAACTTCCCGTAGAAGCTGTAATAGGAGTTTCTGACACTGTATCACAGCTGAATCAGTGAATGATGAGGAACACTAAGCAGTGATGGATCTGGCCGAGGGATGGGACTTGATGTGAGCTTTCAGCATTTTGTGAAAGTATAAACGAGGGTCCAAATGTGAAACATTTCCTCATACAAGGATTTATCAAAACAAATGTCCAGCTAATAAGGAACACTCAAAGCAGCAGGGACACATTTGGGATGATGATGATGATGATGATGATCAGCGTTATTTGATTTCTTTTACAGTTTCTGTTGCAATGGCATGAAGCGACGCATCATACTAAAGATTACATTTCTAAACGTTTTGTCTAGATCGTGTAAATCAAGCTGTTTTGAAAGTGTGTATATGTATTTTAAAGTATAAATCACTACAGCAGGACTGTTTTTAATGTGTCCCAAAAAGCATGCTCCATCATAACTTCAGTACAAAAATAAATAAGCTTCAGACACCACACCGGTCTTATCTGATGGTTTACATTCGGGGGTTAAAGGGGCAGTAACTGTTCGTTTTATTTCAACTGAGCCACCCTCTCTTGTTTCGTCTTTCTTCCCCACCCTGAATCTGCCCTCTCTCTCTCTCTCTCTCCCTCACCTCGGATGACCCTGTCTGTTCATCTGCCACTTTTATAACTAGCTGCTTCCTTCAGAGCTGTTTGTTTCTCTCCCTATTTATCTCTCCCTCTCTCTGACTTTCTCTTTTTTCGCTGCCCACAGTTTCCAATCTCAGCTGTCACACCGCCCGGCTTTTCTGACAAACCTATCAGACCTTTTATTTTGGCAGCCAAGACCAAAATGTGTGTTCTCTCCCGAATGAGGTGTCGCAACGCTGCGTTCTGGCTTGGTGGAAATTGGCTGTGGGTTTGACTTTCGAGGGGAAAAACATCTTCTTTGTGCTTCCCGGGTTTTCTTTTGCTTGAAGGTACTGTCAGGGCTCAGTGTTGAGGCAGTCGGCACCTTCCTCCTTCAAGCTAACGATTATAAATCTCGGGTTAATGTTGTTTTTAACTTCCTGGAAACAAAATGGTCTAGTGTCTGGATTTCCCACCCAGTGAGGGTATTTGTCATATACATTAGTGTGCAAAAATATAAATAATGATTGTTTATTTTTATCAATTTACAAAATGCAAAGTGAGCGAACAAAAGAAAAATCTAAATCAGATCAATATTTGGTGTGACCACATTTTGCCTTCAAACCAGCATCAGTTCTTCTGGCCCCACAGAGCCCTGATCTCAACATCATCCAGTGTGTCTGGATCACATGAAGAGACAGAAGGATGTGAGGAAGCTACATCCACAGAAGATCTGTGGTTAGAATGATTCAAATGATATAAAGTGCAGCTGTAGAAGTAAAAGCAAATATTAAAAAACATAAAAACGGGGCCTGAATTTGACTGAAAGGTGAACGGAGAAGCTATGATGGAGATTATTCCAGCCGGCTGCAGCTTGGTGGAAGAAGGCTGCCTCGACATGTTTACTTCTGATCTTGGGGACCGGTAGAAGGTCAGACTCCGCTGATCTGAGGGGCGGAGTCGGCCTGTGTTTGTTGGGTATATCGTTAAAGTTAGTAGGTTCTAGCCCACTTCAAAATACTCCAGCAGCAGTATTCTGAACTTCATTGTGAAAGAGAGTAATGATCTGAATACTCACGTACTGTGCTCACACCTGTTAAACTCTGGCAGCAGGGTTCAGGATGAGATGCAGGTGTCTGATCAGTTTTTTGGAAATAAACTTTTCTGGTATGTCGAATAAGATTTTAAATATGTTTTCTTTTAAAGTAATTGAATGTTTCCATTTGGACCCTAAGGGGCATCAGTTGCCTGGTGGTTGGGGATTAGAGTCTGGAATCATAAGGCTATGGGTTCAAGCCACATCCTTGAGCAAGGTACCACCCCCGACACTGTTCCCTGGGTGCTGGATATGGCTGCTGCGGTTATGATGTGCATGGGTTAAATGCGGAGAATGTATTCGGTTGTGTTTCGCTGTGCTGTGTTTCACGGTGGCAGTCACTTTCCCTTTCACTTTAAGGACCATGTTGTGCATGTTTATGGTTCGTGCCTTAGAATCAAGGGCACTTTTTTGGTGGATTTAAAGAGTGTAACACAGAAAAGCAAAATATCCTCACAGCTGGGAAAAAATAGAGAAATTAAGAAGAGCCCAAAGGAAAGAGGCAGCAGAGGAAGATAGGGGAGTTGTAGAGGTGCAGACGAGGGAAGGATGGGGTGAATTTGTGCTGGGAAAACGAAAATGAGCTGCCTAAGAAAGAGGGAGAGCCAGGCAGCGACGAGGGGTTTTAATTGGGTGCTTGTTCAGCCTGCGGGGTGTTGTATGTGTCAGTCACAGTAAAAGACTTGCAAGTGTGTGTGTGTGTGTGTGTGCTGAGTTTGTATGTGTGCTGCATTGTAAGCGAGGTGAATCGGTTGTGATTTATTCATTTGTTTATCGTCTCGTCATGATTCGTTCGCCAACTCCTTCATTTGAAGCCTTGACTGACGGCATGAATCAGCCTGATTTTCCAAACCCAGATTTTTTTCTCATTGTTTTCCTTTTTTATGGGAAGCTGAGAACACAATCTCTTATTCGCTGAAGCGGCCGAGCCAGCCTCGCTCAGTCAAAATACAAAACCGCTTTGCTGGTCCTGTGCCAAAATCTGCATTGGCCTCATGGAGCCAGTAACAAAGCTAAGACCTTCATAATCAAGAAACAAACCGTTTCATTACTTGCACACAATTTACCAAAAAAGCCACCAGCATTACGACCAAGAGTGATTCTGGTGAACAGGGAGCATGTTTTACTTATCTGCACTGGGCCATGTGTGGCCTGCTCTGCCTCTAAAGCAATTTACAGGCACTTAGACTGCCAGGAAGTAGGATTTCCCCATTCGTGTGCAATTATGCAACACCAGACTGTGAATGAATGCACCTGCAGTTCATCCTAAAGACTTCACATTGGACGATGCAGACCTGCTCCTGTGTCCTGACATGATCACCGGTTCAGGTCAGAATATTCCTGTAACTGACGAGATGAATGTACGAAATGGCCTCATATGTTGATCCTTTTGTTTTAGTTTGATATGTTTCATGTACAAAGCACAGCCAGTTGGACAGGATGTAATGCAAAAATGTCCTTTTCTTTTTCAAATGTGAGAAGATCACATGAGCTGGTTTTGTGTCGATTGCCTTTTAAAAACAGGTGCAAACTTGCATTAAGGTCTCGGCAGACACGCCGCTAAGAGCTCCTTTGACAACGGCAGCAGACACGGTGGCTAGACAGAGGAACACGCCTCAAATACCAGCGGTAGGAATGTTATCCATCAGGGTATCCGTGTCTAAACTCGAGGGATGAGATGTACACGTGTGAGCTTATGTGGTGCGAGATGGACCTTCATGTGGGATCAGCTTACACACAGTCTGTGTTCTTGTCTCACACACTCTTATTGTATTAGCTGCAGCAGAATTGAACTTAACTCACATCAACCTCTTCACTTTCTGAGCAAGGCTATTATTTCACTTTGACTTCGTCCCCTTATAGTCCACCGGGGGGTGTGTAACATGTTACAGAAAATCGAATGTTAAGATCAGGTGCATTCTTAGTGCATTTTCCAAGCACACTTTGTGCTGCAGACTCTTTTTTTAGGACTAATCTCAGCATTATAACACAGCAGCTGCTGTCAGAGCAGCGAGCTATCACAGGAGCGTCTATAGACCAAGGTCAACACCATAAAACACAATTAGTGAGGAATCTGTTCTACTCCAGGGGGCTGGGTGTCTTCTGTTTCCTCTAATGGTGCTAGCACCCTCCTGGCACTATCCATGGCACTCAGCAGCACTGCTGGGTTGGGCGCCGGTTCCTCATAGCCCTTCGGTCCTTGTGGAGTTTGTGGGAGGGGTACTTCACATCCTCTCCACAGCATTAGCGTCAGTCTTGTTTTCTCTTTTCTGTTTCGCAGCAGGCGTCAGGAGCCTACTTTTAATGTAGACCTCGTCAAGCTCACTCCTTTCTGAAACCTGCTCCACTGAACAAAGAGCATGTTTCAAGGAAAATGAGAGTTCCTTAAAAAGGTTGCTCTTTTGTAAGCACTGCTTTAATGTTTTCTTTTATGATGGCTTCCACTGTGTCGAACCGGGAGGTGTGGAAAAGGTCAGTTTCCTTCAGACTGCATCGTTCACTCCTATAATGTTGGCAAACAGCGCTGTATTTACTTTATAACATGACATGTTACTGGCTAGTGATTTCTTTTTGCATTTTCCTAAATCAAAGACCACAGTGATTCTTCTCGTCCTGAAACCACCCTGAAAGTACGCTGGTGTTCACTTTTTATTATTCAAGTTTAATTGGAGATTCTCCTGGGTCTTTAGAGATAGTCATCATGTTTGATCAAAACAGAAGGATGGTAGATTCAACATCGCTGCTCTCTACTGTGGAAAATCTCTCTTCCATCATTATCGTTGCTCACTGGCTGAACCCGTACGGCTGCGTGAGGCTGTTCCGCAACCAAACAAAGCAGAAACTTTCCTCAAACTTTCCTGAATGTCTAGAGAACGGACAGTGTGAGAGAATAAAGATTTCTCTTTCAGTTTCAAGGCACTGGCTCTATGTTCTCCAGTTCTTCTCGAAGTTTCCCGGCACACACTGTTCCATCATGACACACACACACACACAGCCACAGACCCTTCCTCTCTGTGACCTGCTGCAGCTACAACCACATTTTCCTGCCCATTTTCTCAGCGCACCATGCGTTTTTTGACAGCAGTGATTATAAAGAGCTAAACATCATTGGTCAGTATAGTAGACGCCCGCATGATCACAGAATCATCTCAGCGGTTTGTCTTGGACATCAGTGACTAAATCTATACATTTACCAGCGGGAGGGAGAAAGACGCTGTGGTTGAACTAGTTGGGGCAGAAGGGAAGGGGGTGGTGTTGTGGATCGTATCCACACAGCAGACTGGGGTCTGATTCCACATCACACTTGACCCTCATCTGTATCTTTTTAAAATTTGTGAGTCAGTCCTGATAAGAACTTCTGCCATCTCTCAATGTTTGAGGAGCAACGCAGGCAAAAGTAATCAAGAAACCTCTAGCTCTTTCTCTGCTTCATGACTTCTGAAAAAAACTGCTGCCATTTGTAATTTTGGCATGAGGAGAAAAGGAAATGATCACGTCAACAGCCCTTATGTACCAAGCAACTTGGGGCTTGAAGATCAAGAATATGTCATTCTACTGTGCATTATGGAGAAGGTGTACCAACGCTGAGACTTTAATATGGGACCGTGCTTTTGAGCGGCAGACGCTTGTGTTTAGATCTAGTTTGTGTTTTTAATCTGAGGTGAGCGACACAATTGTATTTAAACATGCGATACAAATGGAAATTGGGGAGCCAGATCAGAATGATTTTTCTCTTGCGGAGAGCAGATACAGCTTCCCGTTAATAGTTTTCTGCTCCGGTAATGTTTGTAATATGTAATGAAAATCGCCCTCGGAATAATAGCAACAATAAACTGGAAGTAGAATCGCAATGTACATATTGGCTCTGCTCTTCTACTCTACCTTTGGCCTTTTGCGTAAGACTAAAGCACACCAGTGCCAATAATTCATGACCGTCACCCCTTTTAGCAGACAAAACTTGAGTAAATGTGCAAAGGTTATGACACACCAGACTTTTTTTCCCCTGCAGAATATCTTGGAAATTCAAAAATAAGTCATTAGACCAAAGGTATTGGGATTTCTAGAAGTCTGTGAATAAAGCAGACGCACATTTTTTAGAAACTGTAGTTTATATGGTGTGAGACTGAACATGTGTTGAATGGGCACCAGTAGATCCATTTGGCTGTTCCAGACTCGCTCTCCTCTTCTGCTGCTTTCAGCTGCACCTGATGCCCACTTCCACCTGGCTGGGGCCTCCTGCTCGTTTTGTCCTCTTTCTCTCTTTCGGGCTCATTCATTCTCTCCTGCATGCGTGTTTGCTTCATTCTTCAACCCTGGCGAAGCCGAGGAGCAGGTCTGCGTGTGAGATTTGTGTATCTCTAGACTGTCAGCTGTCTCCTCATAGCCTTTCTCTCAGTCCCTCAATACTACTGTCAAAAAGCCACAAACCTGTCACACATCTCCCTCTTTCTGTGGCTGTTTGTCTCTCGTTCTCTGTCTTTCAGTTAAACTTATAAAGCTCTTTTAATCTCTCCTGGATCGAGAGCTCTTCGTTCTCTTCTCCCTGGTGTCCCTCCGGTGCCTCGCTGTTTCGTCAGACACGCAAAACGTCGAGTAATTAATGGAGAAGAGCTTTGTTGGAGCGTGAAGAGACACTTTTTGCCAGTTCATTCGCTCACCTGGAGCCTTCTTTTTGATCCTCTCTCTGATTTGACAGACCCAGTAAAATTGCAGAGCGGCTGTTCAAAGAGCGTTTACCCAGAGCGCTTCAGGGAGCGCGGCGGTCACGGCCAGCTGGAAAAGTGTGCAGGATAAGAAAACTCTTGGCAGGATTGTTCTAGAGTCCAGGCTGTGGAGTTTCAGGGAACGGAGCTGTAGGATCTACTGTTCTTATGTCCACATCTAATCTGGATCTCGAATGAGAATCACCATAGAAATGGTTGAATCATAGCTATGATCACTTTGGTCCAAGGTGAGACTATTTATCTCAAAAAAGGAGTTTGATCAGTTTCCCTCGCTTTGTTTTGAAAGTGAAAGTGACTACCCTTGTCAAACGCAGCACAGCACAACGAAATTCAACCTCTGCGTTTCACACGTGCAGCAGGGGGCAGCTAGTGAAAGCGCCCGGGGAGCAGTGACGGGCACAGCTTCTACAGTGTAGGTACTGTAAAAAAAAATAAAATAAAATTACGAAAATATTGCATCTGAAGTTTGAGCTCACTTTTAATTTAGTTAACTTGCTATTACATCTGTCATAATTAAGCTTATGTGCTTAAAATTCATGTAATTGAATATTAATTCAGATCAATTACAGGTAAAGCTCCTTACAGTTTCAGTTTATGCACCAGAAATTCACGACTCAGTTTACTTTCTAATGTTGCAGTTTACCCATTGGTGTGCTAATAAATCAGCTTTCTGACTAATAATTCAGCCTGCTAGCTAAGAAACACACAGATACTGTTCATAATTGATGGGGTTAGGCATCAGAAAACCAAGGGAAGATGATCCACAATGCATGAGTAATGTGAAGAGTGCTGATAGGGAGTCCAGGTAAAGCACGTATCTCTCCTTGGAGGCCGACTGAGCGTCTTCAGCGAGAAAGCTTCCCGGGAGCGGGTGTGAAATGGCAGATATGTGAGAAAAGAAAGGGAGGAGGGTTCTGCATTGTTCTACACAGCGAGAGCCTACAGTTAAAAAGGAAAAAGTGAGGAGGACAGTTTATAATTTCATTTTATTCATATTTTTTATTCATTTTAATTAGTTTCCACCCACAGAGATGCCCATAGGAGCATGTGACGGATACAGTGGTGTAAAACTGTTGCTGGCCTTCACACTCACACACACACACACACACACACACACACACACACACACACACACACTCTCTCAGCCCCCACACTTGCCATATATAAATATAAACACACTGCTGCCTCACACTTATCATTGCCTACGATGTTTGAACTGTTAGACAGGGCCAGGTGGGGCAGCACACCGTTTTACTGTGACACTGTGAGCGTTCTTGAGAAATTTAAATTTATTCTAATATCTCAGCGTGTGTGTGTGTGTGTGTGTGTGTGACAGCTCAGAGTAGAATTGCTCACGAACTGTACGAGGAGACGCAGGCAGGTCAATGGGTGAGAAAGAAATGCTTTCACTTTGTGCACATATGACATGAGGTTTGCCACGGAGGAAAAAAAATACATTTGACTGGCACTGAGCATCCCAATATAGATGCATTTCCCCGAGCCATATCAAAGAGCTCGCTGCAGGACTGTTCTCTTTGAAGGAAGATCTTTGAAAGTCTTGGCCCTCATCTATATGGATATGTGTCTCAATGTGTTGTCGATGCTGGAAAGATGGCAATGATACCCCAAACTGTGGAGTTTCTCCAGGTCTAGAGCAGCACAATATAGATCAAACAGACACTACTGCAGGAAAATGAAAGCTCCCCCAATACCAGAATTACTTTTTTAATAAGCTTATTTATCTCATTTTCTCAGAGGTTGTTGTTCCTCTAATGCATGTCCTTAAAATCATGCGATACATGATTACATAACACTTCATTACACTCGCACAAGCGTCTGAAACTAAACACTGGCCAAATTAGAGAAACTCTTGAGAGGTTGCTGTGTGGCACACTTTGATACTTATATCTGAATAGAATTGAAGATGCTGAAGGTATAAATAAGTGATATTGTGTGGGAAGTTGTGACAGATTTTCAAGACTGGGCTTCATTATGAAAAGCTGATGGGAAATTTTTAGGCAGCAGTGGACCTCAAGATTGTCATCTCCGCCCCCTCCAGTAGTTAAAACACTAGTTTTAGGAGTAATATTTTTAACAAAGACTAGTACTGAAACACTTTTTATACCGTTACAGTGAATAGGCTGGATGGGGAGATGGGGAACAGTTCTCCAGATCTTCCTGAAGAACAGTGGTGTTGTCTCTCGTTTTCAGTCCAGTCTCTGGACCTGAGCAGTTCTCCAGATCTTCCTGAAGGACAGTGTTGTTGTCTCTCATGTTCAGTCCAGTCTCTGTACCTGAGCAGTTTGATAGTTCTGTGTTGGTTAACCCACACAGTGATCTACGTCTGAACCTTCAAGCAGAACAAAGCGTCTCACTTAAGACATGAAGCAGTGAAGAAACAGGAGCAGATGATCAGGTGATTCATTTACTGCTGATGCTGAACGCTGAGTGCTTGGAACCACTTTAATCTAGAACCTTGTATCTTTAGGCCCATTGCAGCCTGGAGCACTAAACGTTGGCTCCTATTTCTTTCATTTAATACTCAAAGATGAGACATTTTGAGGGGCATAAAGGTATTAAAAGACACAAAAGACAAGGCGAGTTCCTACACTATAAAATCCAAATTGGGATTGTTTGAAAATGGTCAGAAAATATTTGAAACTTCCTTTTAAACCGATGGAAAGGAAACTTAATGAAATCAAAAACCAAATTGGAAAAAAAAATGAAGTGTAATAAACTATAAACTATAATAACCCTGAAATGAACACAGAGAAACAAATAAACAGGCTGAAATAAGATTCGAGGAAATGACATCTTTTCCTAGAACTCAGTTTCTCACTGTATTGCAGGCGATTCTTTTCCAAACATTTTCCCCTCCGTTTGAAATACTGATTTCAATTACGATAGAGGAAGTCTCCTAGAGGAATAATTGAATTCACAAAAAGGGGGCATTCATGGCTAATGGCTCTTTTATCTGTTTTTATTATTGGTTTCTTATTTAGCCGTGGCTATTCACAGGTTTCTGAATGTGTTTAAATCAGTTTTCCACTGATGATATGCCCCCAATGTAATTATTTTGCCATTTCTTTCTTAATTATTTGCATCATAAAAAGAAAAAAGCTATCCCGCTCAAAGGCCGACCGTTCTGCCTGGTACAGGTTGAGGTTTGAGGCTTTTATGGCTTCATTAAAGTATTATAAGCCCCACTTGACAGTTGTTATGACAGTACATGTCACATTAATATCCAGCCAATTTGTCTTCATTTTAAGGTGTTTCACAGCACTTCAGCTGGGATTTGATGAGCCATCCTGTGAAACTAATCCAAACACGTTTTCAATTTGATATCAATCATTATTATCATTCGTTATTTTTGAAATGAGGACCATTCTGTGCCGTCTAGAGGAATGTACTCGGCCCAGTTTTTAATAATGTGAAAGAAACCTTTCAGACAGGGTGACAGCTAGTAAAATCAAGTCAAGTAAAATCCATCAGTAAGGGAAGCTTAAATGATCCCAGAGCCTCAAGGTCCCTTCTCATAAGGCAGCATTAATAAGCCTTGGGAATCAACAACATATTGCACTGCATTATGGGTTCATTCTGCCCATCTAGTAGGATTAGTTTTTTGTTTACGCATGTATCTTAATCCACTCTAGAGGGAAACTGAAAAACAGCAAATAGATGGAGTTAGTGTTATTGAGAGTGAAGTGAAAGTGACTTTGTCATTGTGAAACAGCACACAGTGAAATACAAGGAAACGAATCTACGTTTAACCCACACAGCTTGCAGCAGGGGGTAGCCATATCTAGTGCCCAGAGAGCAGTGATTGGACGGTACCTTGCTCAAAGGTACCTCAGGGAAACCTACTGGTCCAGTATTCGAACCCACAACCTTCTGACCCTGAGGCCTAGTCCCTAAATACTAGACCACCGCTGCACACTAGTGAGAGTGTGATTACTCTGCTTCCCCTCCTGGCAATACTACCTTCTCTCACTCCCAGACTCTAAAAACTACTGTGAGACTGAAATGTCTGAGCTTTTGTGTCAATTGTAGGTCACCCAAGGCCTAAGCGCAGACTGCAAATGGATAATTCATGTTGTCGCTATCCAATTTACCTCCTCTTTTATTTCAAACAGTTACTAATGTATTTCCCTCCATTACATTCAAATTTCCTTCGATTACTGGTGTATTTCACACAGTATTTCACACCGTTACTGGAGTATTTCACACAATTAACGGCATATTTCACCATTACTGCTGTATTTGACTTAATTCCGCTCAGTAGGGTGCTTTATATTGGTACGTTTCTCTGTTACGTGTATAGTTGTGCAGTTTGAAACTTGTTTACTGAATTATTGCTGTACATTGAAGTGACATGAACTGCATTGGAGAAACAAAACAATGTGCACGGTTTGGATAAATTAGCATTTTGTCTCAATGTGTAACTACATCTTCTGGAAACCAGTTCCCTTCATTCATTTTGTGTAATGTTTCGTTCTTTTGGTGAGCGGAATCAGAAAGGAGAAGTCAGCATGTCTGTGCTTCTTGTGGTCTGTTAAAAGCAGGTTCCAGCAGTGAGCCCATTCATCTCAATTCCAGCAGTGGATGGAGTTCAAGAGGAGAAATGAGGGCAAGGGTGTGGGTTAAAGCATTTCAATTGGGTGTAGTTCTCACACATGGCTGTCCAGCGTGATTAAGAAGCTCCTGCAGGGAGACATCCAGCAGACAGAGGCTGAAAGCTTCACAATGGCTCTGCCGTTCTTTAATACTCCGTCTGAGCTGTGTGTCGTGGAGTCCACTGCGGATCCATTCAGCCTCCTGTGGTTCTGGATTGAAGCTGAGTGCATTATAGTTCAAGTGTGGTCATTACTAGATGCCTTTTCTGACTTTTAGGGAGTACAAGAATTAAAATCTCTACTTCTTAGTTTTTTCCACCTTCTGAAAGAATATCTTGCCTGCTGTAACCAGAGATAAATACCAGCAATGGCTGTAGAGCTTCTGCAGAACTCCATTATTATTCAGCGACACTGTCACAGCAGGTTGCCTGATGAAAACTAATGCCTTTCATTTGCAGTGGAACGTCCATTTGGAGAAAAACATAAAAACATCCTGAAGACCTGAATTGATGATTCTGGCCTTAATTAGTATAGCCTGTTTTAGTGATCACATCAATTCTTTACAGGCTATGCTAATCTATGCCAGAATCAGCAATGCATTTGGGAATGGACTAACTCTTCCTTCTTTTAACCAGGTCTTAATACTTTACAGCTTGGGAACTCAGCCTGCTCCAATCAGTGATTTTATTGATGTATGTTTATGATGATGGTGATGGTGGGAATCAAGAAATACTTCACTGAAAGTTTGTGTTGATTTAACTTTGTAATACACAGTGCATATTCTAGAAGTCTTTGTTTGTATAAATATGTATGTGCACAAAACCCAGACTTTGCCCATCCTACCTTTGGTCTACTGTGGTGCTTTTTATTCTTAATCTGCCATAATTCAATTTTTTATTTTATTTTTTTAAATGGGAAACTATTTATAATTCTTTCAGAAATAGATTTTTTTAATCTGATGATTCTTTCCATGAGACCCATTTTCTCATCCTGGTCCTCAACTCAAAACCGTGGCTTTACACTAAATGTGGTTTAAGAAGACTTTCATTTCATTTCAGAAGTTTCCTTTCTGTGAATAAAAATGACATTTCACACTTTTCTCATGAAGATTCTTCCATATTTGAAGTCTCTCTAAATTAATTTAGAGCCTTTTTGAGATAAGCAGATCAAACCCGAAGTGAAATATGTTGCTTCCTCTCATTTTTGGGAGAATTTCTAATAGAAGGCATCACAAATTAGGCACATTATGAATTTGAAGCCATGACCTTTGAGGATTTGTGTAAATCAATCAGAAATTCTGCACTAATACAGAAAGATCTATAATTATTGAAGACGGGTAGAAATATTCAATGAGAAATATCTTTCTGGGTCATTATCTCAGACTCACACTGGAAATATGAGGAAAAAAACAACCGAAGAAAATTTAGCCAAAGTAAACCATCCAATTTTTGTCACAAAAGATAATTATTAACATATAAGTTCTTGTGATGAAAAGGCCACTCAAGTGGAACCATGACTGTCTTTCAATGTAGCTGAACTGTGATGTGATGGAGTCATTGTCTTGCAGACAGTGATTGCTACACGTCTGAGAATGCCCATGTCGGTGGTTAGGGCAGTTAATAATTCAATAAATTAATCTGTGGTTAACTTTCTGTAAGAGAATTCATGTTTACTTTAGTGGATGATGTTCCTCAGAAGTCCTGAGGAACATCATCAGCCTACATGACCTCATGGACTCCACAATGTACCAAGAGACGTTAAACGAATATCTGACTGCTTCCAGTAAATGAAGGTGGTGGTTGTGGTGGTGGTTGGATCTTCCAGCAGGACAATAACACAGACTGGTTCATTGGCCACATAATCAACCTTCTGACATGGCATCTACTGATCTAAACCCTCACTGAAAACATGGGGAAAGCTGAAGACGAGTGCAAAGAAGAGGACCCAGAGGAGCACATTTGAGGAGTGCCTTTAGTATCTCAGTATAATCACTCTGTACTCTCTGGTTAGGCTGTTTATTTAATCCAATTGCCTGCCTATAATTAAGGGTATGCCTCAGAGTTCAATCCTAGGCCAGGTATTCACAGTATATTAATGACATTGCATTTACACTATACTATATCCTTCTATAATCTCTATTCATGCATTTTGGAAACACTGCGGTGCTCCTTTGATGCTTTGAACTCCAAAAATTAATTCCTTTAATTTTAAATGGATAAAAAACACACATTAGGCAATATAAGCGCTGGAATAATTACATAGCTTTGCAATACTATATTTTATGAGAACAGGGTTTTATGTCATTAGTAACGAGGGCAAGCAAGATTATCTGCTAAACGGCGAGATAGGGGCAAGAGGATCGTTAATACGAGTCTGACAGGGTTGGTCTTCGGATCTTCTCCGATTAGCGGCAGGGTTAGAGGTCCCGTGGCTGCATGTAACCCTCAGAAAGTAATTTAACAGAACACTGCTCCCTTGGCAAGGTTATTAGCAGTATCTGATATAGCACTGTCTTCACTGGCCTGAACACCAAAGCACCTTCACCTGCATGGGCAGAATTGCAAACAGAAGCATAGATTTGATTCGTCCTCTGGTTTAACTCGGCACACACTCGGTGTACCCAGGTCACGTTTATCTTGTGTCCGACCATCATGATTGCACATTTGTCCAAGTTCTCAGAGAAGCTAGGGAGGGCTAGTGGACGTCCTGAAGGTTGTAACAATTGTTGCAAAAATTTAAAAACAAAAGGAAACAATGGAAAAGGGGAACAATTGTGTTAGAAATCTTCTGCATATGTTGTATATTATATCTACATCATTAATGGATCTGCTTTATGTCAGGAAAACAGTTAATTTCTCATCTTTCTTTTTTATTTTTTTTGAAAGCAACATCATGCTGTCCTCTTTATTGATTTGACCCAAGCCTTTCACATCGGATCTTTCCCAGCTCTTGACAAAACATTATCTTCTACCCAAATCACTGCAAGTCAGATAGGGGACAATCTGTGGTCGTCGGACACCATAAATCAGATTGACAGCCTGGAACTATGGGTGTCCCCCAAGGTTCAGTCCTGGGCCCAGTTTCACTCAATACATATTTTATGCAGATGGCACTATGTTAAATTGTTCTATGGACTCTGTTCATCCAGTAATGGAAAATGTGTTGCTTCTTCCATGCCTTACAAACTCTTCTGTCCAAGAATACATTGGTTTTAAAGCACCTGATGTTTTCTTGCCTTGATGTGTGTGGATGAAAATTTCTCGTCATGCCAGTAAGCCGATTAGGATATTCAGGAAAATAGGTAGTAGAAGGTTTTATGTTTTTTTTTTTTTTCTTTTCTTCAAAGGACTGAATAAACAACTTTATTATCTATTCTTGATTATAATGAAGTGATGCAGAAATAATAGCCTCAAACAAACTGATTTATCACTGCTGACCCCTCATCACGGCAAACTGTGTGAAGTTTCTTGGCGCTGCATCAGGCTTCTGTTTATACAAACTTAACGGCCACATGCCATCTTATCTGACATCAGTGCTCACTGTAAATAAAGTTAATCATCAAAAACAGGCCAGTGGCTGGATCAACCATCAGGTGCCTACAGCTGAGAAAGTCTGTTTTCAGCTAAATTACACCCCAGCTGGAACGTATTACAGACAGATTAAAGCTCCATGTACTCATGCCTTTCCACCATCCTTCAGCCTGCAGTTTCCTATTTCCATCTGAACAGGTTCAAAATGTATATTATTTGCCATTTTATTTGCTTCATAGCTGTTTCTTGCTGGAATTATTTTGGTTATTGCTCCAGGAGTTTTAGTAAATGTTTTAGTTACTTGTTTCAGTTGAGGTCTAGATAAAAGTTGGTGCGTTGTATGGCTTTTAGCGGTGGTCTAGTGGTGAGGGAGTTGTCCTGGAAGATTGTGGGTTCGATTCCCTCACCAGCAGGTTGCCCTGAGTTACCCTTGAGCAAGGTACCGTCTGTGCCTCTGCTCCCCTTGCACTTTCAATAGCTGCCCCCTGCTGCACGTGTGTGCGTGGGTGAAACGCAGAGGTTGAATTTCAATGTGTTGTGCTGTGCTGTGTTTCACAATGACAAGGGTTGTCACTTTCACTTTCTTTTTGGCTTCCATTGAGGATGACACTCCTGAGAGGTCACTGTATTGCCACTGCAGGCTAAATGACAAGCTTTGTTAAATTGGGAAAATCAGTCCGTATCGTTTTAGGAGCTCAGTTAAATATCAACTTCAACCACAATTTTTATTTATTTAAATGTGAAGAAATAAAATATAAAGCTTTAAATCTAAAATACAGCAGGGTGCCTTAAATCATCTTCTTCTTCTTCTGCTTTCGGCTGCTCCCGTTTGGAGTCGCCACAGCGGATCGTCCGTCTCCATTTCTTCCGGTCCTCTGCATCTTCCTCCTTCAAACTGAGCAGTATTTACATTGTTTCTCCAATGTGTTCCTTTTGGCAAAGAACCGTATTTGTGTATTTGTGTGTGCAGAAGTGTGTCCTCTTTCACATCTTAAAGCACCTCTTCTCTTTCATCGTAATGCCGAAGGTTAGCGTTTGGGCCGGGCAGGCTGATCCCACACCTCTCCAGACTGAGTGACTTCCTGCTGGTATTTGGCGGACCCTGTGAGTGACAGAGCGAAAGGCTGCTGTTGTCTGTAGGCGACGGGTAGACGCAGCTGGCGCAGGGTTCTGTGAATGTCGACGCAGCTCGTATCCCCGCGGGCGCCTGCTCTCGCCGCGGCCGTGCGGTGAAAATTAGCATGGCCCTGGCAGTTAGGAAACGTGCTGTTTGCAGTCAGGCCACCGTGGGCCGCTGAGATGGGCTCACGTTTATTCCCAAGGGTTTGTTCCACTTTGTCTGTCTTTTTTCTGTTAACAGGTTATATTGGGATTCGGGAGGTGAGGCTGCAGCCCCATCACAATATGGGAACTCAAATGTTAAACCATGATGTTTATTAGATCAGCTTTTCCTGGAAATGGGCTTGAAACTGCATTTTGCAGTCGCTTGCAAAAGTTTGGACACCCTTCGTCACATGACATGTTTTGATGAAGTGAAAATAAACATCCATTCCAATTTCTTTTATTTTTTCTTCTTTCTTTTAATGCTGTTTCTGTGTTTTTGTTTTTTCAGTAATTCAGTAATTGTGTTTAATGTGCAGAAAGGTGTTTGCCTGCCTGCATATAACGCTGGAGAAATACTTTGGATGTTGTGTTGTTTACCTTCACATTTACATTTACGGCATTTATCAGACGCTCTTCTCCAGAGCGACTTCCATGTCCTGATTACAGGGACAGTCCCCCTGGAGACACTCAGGGTTCAGGGTCTTGCTCAGGGACCCAGAGGTGGTAGTGCTAGAGGTGGGATTCGAACCTGGGACATCTTGAGCCACAGGGCTATAGGCAAGTATCCTACCACTGGACCAGCAGCACCATCACATGGTAGAGTTGGCTCCAGGATCAGAAGGTCGTGGGTGCAAATCCCAAACCCAGTAGGTTGCCCTGAGGTACTACTCTTGAGCAAGGTACCGTCCCATCACTGCTCTCTGGGTGCTTTCAATAGCTGCCCCCTGCTGCACGTGTGTGTGTGTGGGTAAAAAGCAGAGGTTTCATTTCGTTGCGTTATGCTGTGCTGTGTGTCACAATGACAAGAATAGTAAAAAGGAAATGGAGCAAAGAAATGATGGAAGATGTTTGAAGATGTGTTGTTTCTTCAGGAAGAGTATAAATGCCACACTTTAAGTGCTCCATTCAGTTTCAGTCTCTGTCCGCTGAATTGCTTTGTTGTTCGTGTGGTAACAGCACTGAAACTGCAGCAGTAGGTCCAGTTCTACGTTTAACGGTTCCACTGCATTGACTGGATCGTTATCCATGTTTTAAGAACAGTAGTGCCATCTGTTGCACTTGGAGACACTAACTAACACAGCTTTCACTTGTTTTATGGGACACTTTAAAGAGTGTCCCATAAATGACTTTCTCTTTATTGTTCTGTGTTGGGACAAAGCCCAAAGCAACTTTTCAGCAGAAATATCTTTGACATTTGAAAGTCATTTTGGACCAAATCTTTGTCTGTTCGTCTTGAAATTTTGACACAGTTTAATTTTTTTTTGTAAAAAAATAGTGCAAAATGACAAAAATGGACTCTTTCCTGATATGTGGATGGTAAATGTACCAACAGGTTGCTCCGATCGTTCACTTCTGCCACAAGGTTATGCCTCCAAAGTCTTCCAAATTGGAGAAACTGCAGCATGGTTAGGACAGCCTGGAATTCAAACCTCTAAGCCCCATTTCCTGACTTAAACCAACCTCTAGATATTTAATTATATATAATTAGACTCTTTCTGATACTGATCTAGAACACACATCACGTAGTATTGGAACGGTTCCAGCCTTTGCATTACTCAGGAAGCACCGTCTCTGGCGAAGAGAGACGTGTTATTAGACTATATCGGGGACCGTGCTGTCATTTGAACATCTCTGGTGGTGCAGTACTGCCAATTCCAGCAGTTCTTTATTCCTCGCGCCTTTAAAATGTGAGATTTTGTGCTTTAGTGAAAATATGACGCCTCACTGTCTGAGCCCCACGGTGCTGTACTCAGTCTCTCTTGTGTTTTATGTTGTCATTTTATTTCTTCTGTTTGGCTCCAGACTCTGACTCGGAGATCCCCAGTCGCTTTTGGAATGAAAAGCAAAAGATGTTAATAAATCACAATGAACTTATAGATTATAAATAAATTAAATACATTTAATACTGATTATTCAGAGAAAACAAAGTTGGGATTATATTTGTGTGTATCTGACTATCTGTCCAAACTGTCTGTCTGTATCTCTGTTTCAGTCTGTCTGTCTGTCTATCTGTCTGTCTCTGTCTCAGTATGTATGTATCCATCTGTTTGTCTTTGTCTCTCTATCTAGCTATCTGTGATAGACCTTTGTCTATCCATCCATCCATCCATCCATCCATCCAGTGTGTCTGTATGTATCTGTATGTATCTGTCTGTCTCTCTGTTTATCTACCTACCTAGTCATAGATAGATAAAATACGAGACCATTTCAAAAGTCAGGGCAGAATTTATGTTTAAAGTTTTATTTTTGGTCGTAAGGATTAAACTTAACAAAGTGCCTTACTGAAGTGTGTTCTCGATATGATGTGATGTGCTTTTTACTTTGAAATTCAACAAATTCATCATTATTTGATTAGGTTTGTTCATACTTTTTGTATCAAGTTGCAAATAATTTATTATTAAAGACGGATGCGTCAGTTTGAACACATAAGCGAGGGTGTGTGTGTGTGTGTGTGTGCACTCCGCTCTGTGATAAGCTAGCGGTGTCAATTACACACACCTTTCCCAGAATTCAGCACTCGGCTGCAGAACAAATAAGCAGCAGATCTGATTGTATTTTCATAACTGCATATGGTCAAAGCAGCGGTGTAATGTTTGGCCCTCAGCAGTTCAGCTGTGGCCCCGTGAAAAATGAACATTAGCGAAGCGTTTTATTGTCTTGGACCCCACCAGCGACATACTCCCCATTTTGGAGTTCTCTGCTCCAAACGGAATCTCAGATCACAGCTTTTCCAAAATTGATGAGCAGCAGTGACTTCCATGCTTTGTAGAAGGTCCCAGGAAAACATGGCTTATTGACCAAGCTGGTTGCGTCGTTTGGTGTGAGGAGAGGTTTGCTCATCGATTGCTTTCTTCCCCGGAGAAATCGAGGCTATTGAGCGTGCTGCTGGTCTAAACTCATTAATGAGTCATGAAAATGTTTACACATTACAACCATGAATCCTCCCGTTGTGTAGAAGAGATCCGTGTGATGTTTTAGTGTAAGTAATTTCAGATTACCACAACTTTATCTGTCTGCATAAAACTCAATCCCCCCATGCAAGACATTGATTTCTTATTTTTTCTCTCTTCCATCTTTTTCATGATTTTTCTATATTGCGGAGCTTTGTTAGCTCCGTCACTGAAGCACTTCCGTTTGAGGAGGGAATATGAAGTGTATGGAGCTTTAATGAGATGGAATTAAATGTGAACCGTATTAGTTTTTTCTGCAGATGGTGGTGGAAGCCCTGTGACCTGTCCTTGGGGACCCAGATGCTAATTGTCTTCCCAACAGACTCAAACCAAGAATGCAATTGTGAAATGATGCAGGAAGAAAAGAGGTCCCTATCTCGCTTTTAAGGACTAAGCTGGGAAACATGGATTTAATTAGTTTGGGTTCAATACTGGTGCCCGTTATCATGCTTTTCAATGCATTTTACTCTACATGTCCTTATCACTTTGGAGAAGTGGTGAGTCCAAAGGTCAAGAGGTTTTTTAAATTAATTATTCCTGAACAAACAGGATGAAAATCATGCAAATGATCAGTTGACGATTTTAGTGTTTGACCGAAGCCTGTACGTTTACGGCATTCAGCAGACGCTCTCTTCCAGAGCGACATCCAGTTCCTGTTTACAGGGACAGTCCCCTGGAGTAACCTGGAGTTGAGGGTTTTGCTCAGGAACCCAGTGGCGGGGGTGCTGGAGGTGGGATTCGAACCGGTGACCTCTTGATCCATAGACGAGTGTCCTACCAGTACAGAGCAGCCAGTGGATGCTGGCTATTTACATACATCAGCCTTAAAACAATACGACAAAAAAGGCTTCTTTAACCGTAAAGAATATAGAGAAGTTGGAATGTCACAACACAAAAATAAATCATAGCCATTTTTTATAACCTAATACAAAACATACGACTTCAGGGTAAGAATAAAAGCAAGAAGAATATAAATTAAATGATAAAATAAACTAAAATACAATAACTACCAGCCTGGCCGAGACCTCAAGATCACGCCAAAGCCTTAATATTTCCTAATCTTAATTTCAACCATGGTCCTAAATCCCAAACCCCACACGGATGAGATCCACCCAGCAGTTTAGGAACTTTGGAAATCTTAATTAAAAGAATGACAAATTAATGATTCATGTATGTCTTGACAAAAACCATCATACTGGGTCACAGACAAACCAAGCCCCTTTTACAAAGTGATACTTTGATTTTTAACACTGAACCCCAAGAAGGCGAATGCCTTGTAACTACAGTTTGACAGGGTCCTAATGAGCAGCCTGCTAATTACCTTTCCGGGCTGGTTGATGCTTAATAAGAGCTTTACTACAGCGTTATAATGTCCTCATGCAGCATTTTTACCAGTGTGGACTTGCCAGGACCTGGTCATTAAAGGGGTTTACAGAGTTATAAAGCTGCTTTCGGACTTAAGAAGAGAGTTTAATTAGCTGTATAGCATTATGTGTTTAAAAAAGTGGGAGTCCTGGAACGGATATTGTAATTGTATATTGAAAGGTAGCATGTAATTGGTGGTGCTCTGCCACTGTGACTAAAACTGTGGCTAATCCCATAAACACAAGACGAGGAGCGCCTGGTGTTTCTGTTTTGCGATGCAAAACCAACAAAAAGTTATTTACTACAAACTTATGCAAATGCTCAAGATGGAAATAAAGCAGGGGCTTTTTTCTTTGCTGCACAGGTCCTGCTACTGTGGAGGAGAGTTATTCATATTCAAGGCCTCTTCATATGCCTCAAGAAAAAAAGGAAAACCCCCCCCATCTCTCTCTCTCTCTCTCTCTCTCTCTCTCTCTCCCCCTCTTTTTGCATTCACTCCTGGTCCCGGCTCTCTTTCCCAGCGGTGACATGCTGATCATCATGCAGTACGCTCGCTCGGCTGCACAGTGAGGAATGATCGATCCGCCGCGCCGCAAAGTTTTCCATAAACGTGGTGCTCTGCACAGCATCTGTCTCTAGCTGCCCTGCTTTCCTTCCCACTCGCAGCACTTCATTCTGCTCCATCCACGTCTCCGAGACCGAGACTCTAATGAGTCCCGAACATCTCCGGCCACACACTGACAGTTATGTAATCAATCAGTGCAGATGCCCCCTTCTCTACGGAGTCCAAATGTATTAAAAGTAAGGGCAGCTGTGCATATCATCAGGAAGCTTTTTTGCATTTTTTGCATTTCCTTTTACATTTACATTTACGGCATTTAGCAGACGCTCTTATCCAGAGCGACTTCCAGTTCCTGATTACAGGGACAGTCCCCCTGGAGACACTCAGGGTTAAGGGTCTTGCTCAGGGACCCAGTGGTGGTAGTGCCAGAGGTGGGATTTGAACCTGGGACCTCTTGATCCAGAGGACCGTAGGCAAGTACTACCACTAGACCACCGCCACCCTTTTATGGATGTCCAGAATACTGGAGTCTCCTACTGACGGTCCCTGATGGACTGACTAGCTGATGACCATTGTGAAAACACTTAAGTAGCTTTAATCATGTGTTTTGATATATTTTGTTAATAGTATAGTTAGTTATTAGTAGCTGTGTGAAAGAGTCTTTTCAGTTCATTCTTTATTGATAAAATTTATGAAAACAGCTTAAAGCTCAGCGGGCAGCCAGCACACACTGTGGGAAGGAGGATTCTAAAAAAAAATGTTCAATTTGTCACCCAACCCCATATTAATGCAATTTCTTACAAAAAATATCCTTCCTTTTAGACCTTGCTGTATGATGCAAATACCATGCAGCCAATCATGGCACAGCAAAGCAACTGAAGGCAATGATTTGCTTATTTTGGAAATAACGATGAAAAAATGAATAGTTTCTACCCGCCCCGTGCTGGACTTCTGACTTTTCCAGGGTGTTTCTTTCTCTCTAAGTGCTGGGACAGGTTCCTCCCACCCCGTGACCCTGGTTAGGATAAGTGGCTCAGAAAATGGATGGTTAGGTAGTTTCTACAATAAACCTTGCAACCCACAAAGATTCAGAGACTCTGTCATACGCCACACTGAGTCAGGAACCTCATCTTTTCAGAGAGATGGAGTCTGGGTCAGGGACGTCTCTGTGTAGTGTCATCTGGTCAGACCCATCATCTCGTCGAGTTAGGGACAGGTCAGTAATGAGTCACAAACTCCTCTGTCCACACGAATTCACAGAGCGCTCCATCTGTCCTGCAGGAAGATGAAAGTAACAGCAGGTCCTGGTCTGCCTGATGTGCTGCACAGAATCTATGTTTGCTGGGTGCGGCTAACTAGCTCACGATATGGTAATTAGCAGCATAAACGAGTCACGATTTGATTTAAAGCCATGTATCACAATGTCGACTCTGCTTCTTGACAGCTGTGCTTACCGAAGGAGTCCTTCATAGGAACGGCCATCTAATCACACTATTCATGTGAAGTCAAACCCTTAAAGGGCCGCTCACCCGGAGGGCAAAACAGCTTTCTTCTGCTGCCCACCACTTACATTTACCAGGGTTGTTTCACCCAAACGCCAGATAGTTGTGCAACCGGATGCGCCAGTTGATTATGGCTGGACTGCAGAATCCCAACAGAGAAACAAAGCCCAGAGGAGAGGACGGTGGATTTATAATGTTAGATGTGTCTCTACCTCCGAGAAGAAAATGAATGAAAGGACATTGGTTGTTCACCCACCTTGGCTTGTACCGTCCCCTTCACTGCTCCCCGGGTGCTTTCATAGCTGCCCCCTGCTGCACGGTGTGTGCAGGGGTTAAATGCAGAGGTCCAGTTTCGTTGTGGTTCACTCTGTGTTCTCTCAATGACAAGAATAGTCACTTTTCACTTTGTCCTGGCATGGTTTGTTTTTTGTGGAGGCAGTGGGCATGATGAGTGAAACAAGATGGCGTTCCCAACCACACACTTTGCACTTTACATACTACATGTGAAACTATTTGTTCATCATTTTTCACCTTCTGTTCAGTGTGCAGTTTAGGATCCAGTTCGCTAAAGAAAGCTAAATAGTTATCTGTGTAAGTTATCCAGTTAAAGGGATGGTTTATTTTCTTCTGAAAACTAACATTACCTAATTATCGCTCAGGATTTCCAGGATGGCGGCGGGATTATTGACCCGACAATACAAACAGCTGTCTGCACATCTGTAAACTTTACAACGGCAGCAGTGTAAAGGGAGGGGTTCTCCACAAGATAGGTGCAGACGTTGTGGAGCTCTGCAGGGGACACGTGCCTAGAACTACTGAACAGAGATCAAAATCTAAAAATGATCATGCTCTCAGATCTTAGTTTTCCTTACATTCACCGGTGATCTGTGTATTTGTTTGTTTGAAATAAGAGAAATGTACCAGCCTGTGGTGTATTTAAAATGTTTCCGTGTTTTTGTACTAGACATGTAACTTAAAACTATGAATAGGCTTTAAGCAGAAGCTGTATTTATATGGATTTGCACTACTGAAATGAATATGAATTCATATGAATAAGAACAAATGCATGGGTTCGAAGTATTGGATAGAGTTGACGTGAATAATTAGGAAATGGGATCCTCCATTGACAGTTTGGACATTCGCTGTTTGGTATCAGACGGTTCAAATCTCTAATAAAGAACGTTATCAGGAAGGCAGAACCAATTGGATAAAGCTTCTCAATTATGAAATTAAAGCAAAATTTATCCCTGTGTTCCAGATCCTTACGAGGGTTATGTTTAAACCAGGAGGTCAGAGCTTCAGAACTGTTTGTTGTGGTGACACCTTAAGACAGGACTGTCTCATGAGAGTCACATGACTGGGCTAGATTATGAAATCGATTTTTGGTCTGATAAGGAGGCTGGGGTGTGTGTAAATGAAACAAAACCTCTGATACATGATGTCTAACCAACAGAAATGAAAAAGCACGGTCTAGAAGAAGGCTGCTGATGTGGCACTTTCCAGATTTCCTCCAGAAAGTATGTGAAGTGATGTGCAGGTTACCGAGGACTACCGAGGGTGGCAATACTAATAGCTTGGAAGCAACTCTCAGTATCCATCATTCAGCTCAGGCTGCTAAAATTGGTCTGCTCTGTAGCCAAGCAGCGGGTCCGTGAAATCAGCCCATAATGACGTTCATTAAAGTGCAAAAGGGCGGGTAACTGATACAGATGAAAGGCTCTGTAACGCTTCCATGTCGGCCAAGCTTAGTGAGCACTAAGGACTCCTGATCTGAAACCAGCGAAGGATCACAGTGATCAATCACATCATCACAGCAGAGACGAGAGCAGCTACATGGCTTCCTACCGCTTCTCCTCTTCACCTCTTCTCCTCCTCAGTGTTTTTAACTTCTATTAGCAGTTCATGCGCTCTAAACGCATTCAGTGGCCCATGAACACGAACAAGCACTCAGAACACATTCGCGTCTGACAACAAGCTCAGCGGGAGACGGACGAAGTGAACGTGCACCGCACCCAATACCAGTACCGGGTGTGAACAGGGCTTTGGAAGTTTTCTTAAAGAATTTAATGGGTGGAAAGACTGGGAGTCAAACCTGAACATCTCCAGCAACGACTCACACTTTTAATCCAGATATACATAATCCATAATATATAATACACACTCAGATTGTATTGTGTATGGTTCGATATGTGATCAATTAAAATGAACCGGATTGATTTCATTTGATATTTGAAGGTAAAAAGCCCATCACTTACTTATATTTATGCTCAGCTTTTACCGTCTCATACCGTCTTTGTGGTTATATAGTCATAAGAGCGTGCCACACACCTACAGGCTGAACAGGCAAATGCATGTAAGCGTGGTGGTTTTTGTGACATCACAAAAACAGTACGTTCAAAACAGGCGTGTTTTGTATCTTGGAGTCTGTAGGTGGACCACGCAGGGAATGATGTGTTGTTCGTTTTAATATTGTATCTATTTTACCTGTAAAGTGTGCGATTGTGTTTACTGGGAAGAAAGAGCGGGTCTTCTGTGGGGCGGAAACGGAGATCGCATAGCTGAACGTGGTTTAATAAATCATTATCTTTGGTTTATTATTGCAGTGATTTCAGTCAGAGGGATCGTTTAGCTCAAACAGAGTCCAGCGGTTGCAGCGAATTAGCAGTACCTGCCTGTGCTGAGAGAGGAAGAAGGACTGACTTATTTTGACAGCGTTTAAAGCCTAATTGAGCGTGGTAAGAGTTTCTTTTCCCAGCAACTTTCAAACAGAGGTAGGCCCACTCGACTGCGCCAGAGAGATTTTTTTATTTTTTTTTACATTTATTTATTTATTTTTCTTCCTTTCCCCTCATTAAGGGCCAAATATGGAAAAGGAAAATACAGCTGGTCAGTGTCAGAGTGAGAGAGATGGAGAAAGAGAGAGTGGGAAGGGAAAGAGGTTGCTGCATATGCCGGACTCTTTTTTTTTTTTTTTTCTTTTCTTTATCCTTTCATGCAGCAGAAAAAACGGTGAGGGCCCGGCGGTCCGGGCTCTAATCACTCACCCCTCTATTAGCTGTGGAATGGCCACTTTCATTCATTTCATACACCAACCAGATCCACCTCCACGAGCGATCGAGCTGATCAGGCTGAGAGGCTCTTAATTACTCTCTGAAGAGAAGCTTCGAGACTTTTCTGGGTGGCTGCTGTGAGTCTTGAAGAGGGAGAAGAAAAGTTCTCAAAAAACAGGATGTGTAGGATGTGCTTCAACTGCAAATCGGCAGTCTAGGGTTTAGGGACTAGGCCCCAGGACTAGAAGCTTGAAGGTTCGTATCCCAGATCAGTAGGATGCCTTGAGGCACCCTTGCGCAAGGTACTGTTTCCATCACTGCTCCCTAGGTTCTGGATATGGCTGCCCCCTGCTGCAAGCTGCGTATGGGTTAGATTCAGAGAAAGGATTTTGTTGTGTTTCACAATGACAGTCACTTACACTTCACTTTCACTTAATTTCCACATAGTTCATGTGAATTCTTTAAGAACCTGCTTTTTATTATAGCACAGACGCCTCACCTGCGAGGTCTGACAGAACTCTGGACTGATATTTCGTGTTGTTTGTGTGTATAATTCAGATTCATTAAGATTTATTGCATGAATTCGTTTAAAACAGCCTCCATATGATGGGTCAAAACGAAGCACTGATGGTACGGAATCAAAGTATAATTCAACCTTATTATATCTGACCTTCAAGCCTGTGAGAAAGTGTCTGTTTGACTCTCTGAAACACTGTTCATATTTACTTTGAGTAGTTTTGTTTCAGTTCTGAAAGTGTTTCAGGTTTCAGCTGCAGTCATTTCAGAGTTTGGACTGATTTACTAGACTTCAGCAGCTGTTACAACAAACCCTTCTGTCCATTTCTATAAATCCTACCTTAAGTCCTAAAATTTTAGGCTGAATTGTCAGTTGCATTTTTTTATTTGTAGGATGATTGTCTAAAAAGGTCCTTCTTAAATGCTTTTCAAATTATTATGGAGAAATGAAGAAAAAACCTCTTTTGAAAACCCTGACTTCCCATTCCTTTGCATGAACGTACGGAGGGACCAATAGAAATGCTCGAGTGTTTCCTGGGATTAAGTCTTCCCTTGTTAATGCTTTTCCTCTATTTATGTACTTATATATCGAAACATGGCTATAATTAGATTTTGTTTTTTTTATTCTAGTGCTTTATATATAAACACCATAGGTACACACACACACACACACAAACACACACTGATACATCAGAGAACAGGAAAGAGGCGGGAGGAACAGCTCATGGAGAACTGGAATGTAAGGAGCGTCGTCATGCGGTTCGTGGCTGAGCGAGCTCGATGAGCAATGAATAGATGAACAGAAAGTGAACTAGACGTCGGCTGCCACGCCGCTGGCTGTACAAACTCTTCGGATGTACAAAACCGTTTCTGTCAGCCGGCTGATGTGTGGGGAATGATGGATCACTGAATAAGGTGTAAATACGTAAAGAAAGGCCGAACTCAATCAGTGTAGATTAAAGCCTCGAAAGCCAGTCGCCATGAAATGAAATTTTGGAGGAGCCCAAATCACAAAACTCAAAACTGCAGTTGTAGGTGGTTCTTCGTGGTCATTTGACTGCAACTACACAATGCTGCTTAATAGCTCAGAGCTCCGCATCATACACTTGATATTATTTAACATTATGACCAAACCTCTCTCAAGGTTGCCTTAGTTTTGACAACACTTGCTATGAAATGAGGAATTTGTGGAAAGATTGGCATTTGTGGAATTTAAAATGGAACTTCTTTTTCTTTCGGCTGCTCCCGTTTAGGGGTCGCCACAGCAGATCAACCGTCTCCATTTCTTCCGGTCCTCTGCATCTTCCTGCTTCAAACCGACCACCTGCATGTCCTCTCTCACCACGTCCATAAACCTCCTCTTTTGGTCTTCCCCTTTCCAGGCAGCTCCATCCCCAACCTAATCCTTGTCTCTCCTCTGGACGTGTCCAAACCAGCGCAACCTTGTCCAAATGTCCAACCTCGTCTGTCCCTCTAATATACTCATTCCTGATCCTGTTCATCCTCGTCACACCCAACGAACACATCAGCATCTTTAACTCCGACACCTCCGGCTCCGCCTCCTGTCTTTTAGTCGAATTTTAAATGGAAGGATGAATAAACTTCAAGTTCAATATTTACAGCTGTGTCCAGTGAACCGCATAGAAACCACGGCCCTTTAGACAAAGCGTCTATTTTAGGAGGCTGCACTCGGGGTGAACAGCTGGCAGCTCTTTTGTTTCCGAGGCCGATGTGTGTCGTTCGGGCACAAGGGAGCCAGCGAAAGGTCTAGGGCTGATTTGGATCTGACATTTGCATCTGAGGTTTGTCACTGTTGCCAGTGAGAGCATCAGGAGGCTGAAGAGCCCAAATGAATCGAAGGCAGGGAATGATGTTGGCATTGCCAGACTGGCACAGCATGTTCAAAAGATGAGTTCTGTGTAGACTGTGAGTATATAATTGTAGATTTATTTTGGTGGCATGTTTGGTCCTCAAAGTGAGAAGGTTCGATGCCCAGCCTGGGCCTTTTCTTTGTCATGTTTGCATGTTCTCTAGGTGCTCTGGTTTCCTCCTACAGTCCAAAGGCTGAACTGGAGATGCTTAATTGTCTCCTAGGTGTGACCATGTGATAGTCCGCCATGTGATGGACTAGCAGCCTGTTCTGGGTTCCTGCTCTTGGAGCCCTAGGATATTCTCAAGCGGGGGTGCTGGAACATATCCTGGGGCTCCAAGAGCAAGAACCTGGAACAGGTTGCCGGTCCATCGCATGGCGGGTAAGTGTTAAGTGAGGATAAATGGCTCAGATAATGGATGGATGGAAGTGTCAACATTTGTAAGGATCCATGATCCCATGAGCCTAACCCTTGAAAGGACGTGCTCCAAATATGAGCAGTGCCCTGCAGTAATGTGTTTCTGTGCCAGGCTGTGGGCCTGGCAGGCTCTATATGTCAACATCCCACTCAGGAGCTTCTGATCGACCACAAGGTCGGTCCTTGTTCATTAGCAGAGCTATGATAATTTGATTATCTATCTCTCCATCTCCATCCATCCATGCACTCTAATCCTTTATTTCCTTACTTTATTTTTCTAATTCTCTCTCTCTCTCTGACCCCCTTTCCATTTTCTTTTTTTTTTTTACTTTCCCTACTTCTGTGTATTACTCACTCTCCCTCCACGGTCTCTGTCTTTCTGCACACACAAAGCCTCTTCGTCTTGGCAGCACTAGTTGTGCTTACTCACTCCTGTGCTTGTGGATGAAAGCGGGGTTGTTTTCCTCCGAGCTGTTTTTATTGTACTGTACACCTGCACGTCCTGGAAAAGTGGCGGCTGTCTAACTCAATCTGTGAGCTCTGATTTGATGAGACTCTTTTGCATCTGGGGAATCTCAAATGAGGGATTCGAGTCATCATGATCGTTAACATCACGGCGCTGAGCGTATCGCAGGGGTTCTAGATGAAGAACAAGGGAGGTTTAATCTTTTTATTCTTGCTTTTGGAAATACTGCAGAAATACTTTAAAAGGAGCTCTCCTGACTTTCCAGAAAGAGCCTTTGCAAAAACACGTCACTGCAGTGAGAAAAGTTAGTCGACAGGAACAACCTGCATCTTCTTTAGGACGTAGGAGTGTTAAGACTTACAGACTGTCCCCCGTTTTTTTTTCTAATCAAGTACATCATAACAGCCAAACAGGAGCTTTTGTGACATGACTGTGTAAGGAGAGGTAGCGTTCTCTATGTGTTGAAGATATTTTCTCCTGGGTTTTGTTAACTCTTATGAATCCAGTCCGCAGTGAGACTTTATCCCCTTCTCCCAGGTATTTGGACGTCGAACAGCACGTTCTGTCCCAAATCCTCCCTGGAGCACAGCCAGTGATAAAAAGAAAACCCCCACATGAAAATGACATGCAGAACAAACAGAAACACCAAGGAACGGATGTATAACCAAGTACATGAAGGTGCAGGAGGTCTTTAGTTCAGAGGCAACAGAAATGATCCATTTCTCTGGGCTGCCGGTGTGAACGGCAGAGTGAGCCGTCTGAAATCACTTGCATATTAATAATAACACATCTGAATGATGTTTGGCCTCAGGAGATGTGTGAAAGGCCTTGCTCCCATTTATTCTTTTGGAAAATAGCAACCATTAAAAAAATTCACTCGATTTGATTTTCAATAAATATTGATGCGAGTCATAAAACAAATGACTGACATTATTCATGCCAAGCCCCTCAGGCTACATATGTGGTCGCCGAGACACTTTTAAATGACCATTTCAGAAAGAAATGTTCTTGTTAAGATTGGGAAGGGGCTGTTGTGAGGGAAGACAGGAGAGAAAAGAGTGTCTTATGCAGTTCTGTCACTATGAGAGAAACCATTTTCACTGTGGACTGCAGATGAAGAAACTTCAGCTGACAAAACAAGGTCAGAATCTCAAAGACTGCACGTTCTTATGCCTGCTGGCTGAAAAGTACAACAAAATAAGCCTGGTAAATATGTACCATAGGCTGTACTACCAATTGAGGTTCTAAAATATGGTTCTGGAAAGGAAAACAAAAGGCTAATTGAATCTATGGTGGAGGTTCTTTCAACTATAAAAATGTTCTTCGCTATCATGTGTTGGGGAACCAAGACTCAAAGAGGAAGATTTTTTTAAGAGCACGATGGAGAATATGCCGTATGTAGAAAAATCACTGAGAAGAACCAAGACTTGCAAGGAAAGACTCCTCAAGAACATGATGATGAACAACTTAGAGGAACCAAGATTCAACGCAAATGATTCTCAATGAGCATAATGGATCAACATGGAGAGGAATCGAGATTCACAAAGAAAGACTCTAAGAGAATGTTGAAGAATCACTGAGGGGACCCAAGACCCAAAAGGAAAGATTCCTAACAGCAGAATGAATAAACACCAAGAGGAGCCAAGACTCAAGAGGAAGGAATCCATAAGAGCGTGAAGAAATGTTGAGAAGAACCAGGACAGACTGCCAAGAGAATGGTGAATAAACACAGAGGAACCAAGACCCAAGAGCACAGAGTGTAAGAGCACAAAGAAGAACCACTGAGAAGAACCAAGATGCTTTTTTTAAAGCACTTTTTAACTGTTTTGCTTTAGAGCACGTGTTTGGTTAGTGTACCATGGAACAAGCTTTTTTGTATCTAATTCTAATTCACGTTTTAACGGTGCCACATTATCTACTGTAGAATGAAATGTGTGCTCTACACTTTCAGTGAGATTATCCAGCTCTTCTGGACCAGATGGTGATCTAATAAGTGTTGATCAGCTCTGGAAGGTTTTCGATAAAACTATAGGCTGCGGAGAACGTTATTGTGGGGCTAACATGATCACGAAGTGATGTATATAAATGAGAGCTGTTGTGGATCTCATATGTGATGAGATGGTGATCTGAGATTACTGCAGACTGGAGAATAATGGCTATATTGTCAACTTGGACACCTCGTGTAAGGATTAAGGATAAGTATAATTATGACAGTGAGTGGCACCATTAAATTCTGGATAAGGATAAAGTTAAAGGCTTATTTCACTGAGTCTTGAGTCTTTCTCTACATGGATATTAAAGTCACCAACAATTATTACTTCATTTGCACTGCCAGTCTTGCTAGGAAATCGCTGAACTCCTCTAGGAACTGTGAGGAGGGTCCTGGTGGCCTGTAGATGAAGGCTGGAAAGGCTGCCTTGTGTTTGGGTTAGTTATGTTGAGAAAAAGGCTTTCAAAAGAAGAGAAGAAACTCCACTAAGAATCTTTTTAAAAGAAACTTCCTAAGAGCAGGAAGAACCACAGAGAGGAACCAAGACAGAAAGTGTTCTCCTCTGGACTACACTGTAAAGTATAATGAGCGGTTACTACGGTAACACAATGAACGCTGATAATCCCATCCCGTAATTCTCTCAACTTCCATCAGCAGAGTGACGTGACTGACAGCAGCAGCGCGGTCTGATTAAAATCGACGCAGCAGGATCGGCGAGCGTCTGCCTGATTGTCTGCTTGACTGTCACAACGTCTGAATGTCTTCACTTCGGCATAATCCATTGATTCTGTTTGTCACCGAACTCCCGCATGCTAATGCGGTAATGACGGCTTCGAGAGCGATGACAACGTCACATCAAATCTCTCCTGACAGCTTCGAGCTCATTTGCATATTTATCAGTCATTTTAGCATCCAATGGGAATTCCTGTTGAATTTGATTGGCAAGGAAGAGAGCCATGCCAAGCGTTTTAATGAGCCCACAGGTCGTAAACAGAGTGCCAAAGAGCATCATGGGAGTCTCTTACGGCTCTGGCACCATTTGACCTCTTTGATCTCCGTTACCCATCAGCAGAGGAAATAAGCACCATGCAAACAAAACTGTTTGCAAAGTCTTTATTTACGGAAAGAACGCTTGAAAGAACACCTCACAGAAGACAACAGGATCAAGTGTCTTCTTGAGAAGATCAGAGCGAGACAGAGACTTACAGAATGTACTTTTACTTTTGTTTCCATTCAAGTCAATTAGAGGCTCATCATTAAGCCTGATTTCCATGTGGATCTGTTCCTGTTGGCATCGGTTCTGTCTCTGGGCGAGCTGGAAGGAATATACAGTCTGTTTTATTTTAGTGAATCACGAGCACGAACGGTCCAGGCTAACGTTGTTCTCTGCTCGTGAGGGATGTCGCTTTGGAAAAAAAATTTTATGGATGAGAGCAGCCGAAGGCATTTTTCATCGGAGTAGGCCAATGGTGGAAACTGATTTCCTTTTTTAATGGAGATTAAAAATTCTTGTTAGACATTCATAATTTCCTCCTTTGCAGGATGAAACCGTTTAGCCCTTTAGTGCAACCGAAGCTCAGATCTGATTTGATCGAGAAGTTCTTTGTAGGCTTGGTTCATCTCTTCCTCAGATTGTCTTTTGCTGGACGGGTTGATCTGTTGGGCCTTTTCTGAAGCCAGTAAGACTAAAGTTGGTACAGTAAGACCTGTGGACAGTTTTAGGCACCAGATCAGAACTTCTTCACTTTGTGCTTGAGGCTGAATGTTTTGGCTATGGTTAGACACCTTCATATTTTCTCCTGAATGCATTATGCCTGTGATTTATACTTTTTGGAGCCTTTCAGGGACGTGGATCACCTGAGGCTAGTTTTAGGCATCAAACATATCAAACCGCATCAGCATGTCATCTTTGAAAGCACAAGTCTTTCTTTAATCCCTTATCAAATGAACACACCGATTTATCTGATGGTCTATCTAATTAAAGCTGTCCTGTAAACCGTGCACAGATCACTTTCCAGAAACTGGGCAAACCTTGAAGAATCTTTGAAGAACTGTGGCTAATGTCTGTGACATCCTGTTTTTTATTTAAGGTTCTACTGAAATTCTTGCAACTCCAAAAACACGTACATTTAGTGCAGTGGTCCCCAACCACCATTTCAGCATTTGGTACTGGGCTGCACAGAAATACTGATTAAAAAAATATTTGATTGATTATCAGAGTCTAAAAGACAAAAATTAAGCTTGCAAGCTCGCAAACATTGCGGAAAAAACAAACGTCTTTGGGGCACTCAATACCTCGCTTCCATTTCCAACATCCTATCTTTGTGAAGCGGGATTTTCTGCAGTGACAGCGACCAAAACCAGATTACGGAGCAGACTGGACATAAGTAATACACTTCGGGTGTCGCTGTCTCCATTGCTCCCAGATGGGACCAGCTCATGGGGGAAACGAGCTCAGAGCTCCCATTAATTCATCGGATTGATGAGTTGTATTTAATGCACTTTGTTTTTAGCTGCTTCTATGCCGGTCCGTGAAAATATTGTTTTATATGAAACCGGTCCGTCCGGCACAAAAAAGGCTGGGGACGCCGATCTAGGGCTTTAATCTGTATTCTCCTGTCAACCAAACAGTGCTACGTCTTGCATTCTTAATGTGAAAAAGTTTGTAGACGCCTGCTTGTCCAGAGTTGCTTCTGAAATAAATGATATTAATATGCAAATTGTCCATCATTTGCAGCAGTAACAGCTTATCATTTCCTCGGAAGGCTAGATGTCGGAATAGATAAATTATATATATATATATATATGTGTGTTTTTTTATATCTCCTTTTGTTTCTGTACATTTTCGTTTCTGATACAACCCATGAGCAGATCACTGTAGTCCAGAAATAAAATAAATGGAACGTTCCTGCTAATCTCAACACCCTGACACTCATTATATTCAGAGTCCCTCACTGTTAAGGGTGGCACTTTTCTTCCTTCTGTGCATGGTTGGGCTTGTATTTCTTATTTTAGACTTGCTCCTCACATCCATGTTTGAAAGAATTCATCACCAAGGCTTCCCTGGACGACAACATTGTGCTAGATCTGTTCTTATGTCTGCCTCACTCTTCACATTGCACACATCTCTCACTCTACGTTGATGCTGGACAACACCCTACTGTCGAACAAACAGTGCTACATGTCCAAAAGTGTGCAGACACCCACTGTTCCAGAGCTGCTTCTGAAGTAAGCAATGCAAAAATGGAGACTGTCCCCAATTTGCAGCAATGAAATCTTGTACTTTGCTAGGAAGGCTAGATGTTGGAACATAACTGAGGATTTGGTTGCAGTCATGAGAGCACGAGCGAAGTCAGGTGTTGATGCTGGATAATTAATTCTGGATCCCAGATGCCACTCCAGCTCTTCCCCAAGAGTTGCACACATGCTGCCTTACGCTGTCAACCTTCAGGTTTTCTAAGCAGTTTATACGAGCTGAGTGCACCTAAAATTTCTAAAATTTAGAAATTCACTCATCAAGGGCTCGTTTTTTGTGTGTGTATTTGGTGTATCATTAATAAATTCACAGATCTTTAGCCACGCCTGCTTCTTTTAAAGTTTCACTTTTCTCAGCCTCTTTACCTCTAGCCCTCTATTTTCCCATTTCTTGCTTTCTGTCTTTTACACAATCCTTTTACCCCCCCCCCCCGTCATGCCTACGAGGCTCCTCTGATTCAGATTGTTATTAACAGACAGATGGGGAGAGTGGAAAGCACGGCTGGAGAATGGAAAGGAATTGCTTCAATCGGTTTCTAGGCTATTCATGTCATTAAAGGAGATGAAAAATCAAGGAGGAAGGTGAATATAGAGCCGTTTGGATTCTTCCACTGTTTTTCATTAAAGACATGCAGGTTGTGTGAAAGAAAAAGCAGAAAAAACTATCTTCTCATGGAGTCCTTATCTTTTTCTGTCAGATATCACTCTTATATCAACACGGTTCTTCGGCTCAGATGATTTATCTCCCGTAGCCGGGCCGGTAGTGATGCATGAATGTGTAATTGTGAGCTGCTGCGCTAAACACGGTCTTGATTGGTTTTGGTGTGGGCGTATCTTTTCATAGAGATCGACTGCTTGCCCTCATGTGGAACAGTGTTAATGAGGGGTGTTTGGTAGAATTTATGAAAAGGCAGAAGAAAGGAATGGGCAGATGGTTTCCAGATCCTTAAAGCTTCAAATAAAAGCTTGGCTTGTGCAGCTGACGAATGATAGTAGCATGTACCCCACCAATTATCACATCGCAACTTCCCAACTTCTTAAGTTCCACCAACTTTGCAGAATTTCTGCATAATTCCGTGGCTGAATCCATGGCGGTCTGACGTGAGGGGTCACGATGACTAGAACACAAATAGATTTACTTGCCAGGCCAAACCAGCCTGGAACCTGCATGTAATGTCCGAGTTTGATACGTGATGAAGCTGGTGAAGTCTGAAAAACACTCTTTTTTTAGAGGCTTTTTATGCCTGTACACCTCCACCATGAGAAGATAAAAAAAAAAAACATTTTATACCAAACCTTTCTCAAAGATGTCGAAAACAATGTCTCGGCAGTAATTCGTAGTGTGATACATTTCTGAAAGGGAGCTTTTAGAGGCAGACCTCTGGTTCCATTTATCACCGCTGTGAAAGGCGCATGTTACAGCAAAACCACTTCGTTTCTGAACATTTTATTCATTTAAAAGAACGAGTGTAAAAGAGGCAGGGGAAATTTCTTTTGAACTGAAAATTTAGAAGCTGACTGCGATAGATTTTTGTTGAAATGAAAGATTATAAAGACTACAATGTTTTTAACATACGGTGCCCAGATTCTAAGATGTGCATTAAACCGAAAGAATATAAACTTTATAATGTTCATGAGTGGAGGTGGGGGTATTTTATTAGAATCTGAATGAGCTGAAAGTAAGAGGGGAAAGAAATCTGAGATCTTAGAAAGTGGAATAAGAGAGAAGTGCAGCTTTGAGGGAGAAACAGGCTCAGGACCATCTTGTAATTTAGGGGCACTTTGTTTGGACAAGAGTTGACTTAAAACGTACAGACAGGACAGAGAATATAACCCGGATGTTTATGTTCTCACTAATACCCGTCTTTATTTAACAGAACATATAGTTTCTGTCTGGTGGTGGAAGGTGGCATCTTTCAGGGTTTGCTTCAACTTTGTGCAGTCGTGACCGTGTGCTACTAAAGTACACGTCACCAAGGTTACTGTGTTGTAATAGAGTAAGTAAATTGAAAACCCTGCTGCCGGCCGGGTCTCGCTCTGTAATGCACATAAGACCGCCTTTCTGCATTTCCCAGCTGCTGCTCCATCCATCACAGGTGGGTGTCCCGGCCCGCAGGGCACGGATGATTAATCATCATAGCCGGGTTATTATCTGTTTGCGAGGTGCAGACTTGAGATAAACATTTGAACGCACCCAGCAGGATCTGTCTGTAAATAAACATAAACCTTATACAGCACACAGGTCTGATTATAAAAAAACTAAACCATGTGAAGTCATCTGTGTGAAGAGGAAGCATTTATTTTTTACAAAAACGTGTGAATACAGCAATACATTGTGATGAGTTCGGATGTTTTAGCCCAAGGAGCCCGTCTTAACAATTACCACCCAGTACCTGCTTCATCTCATCCGTTCCTCTTTAAATTTAAAGGGGCTGCTTTATTTTTAAAATTTTGTTCTGCATAAATGAGATGTATGTCATTTCCTTTTGGGGGAAATGGTTCATTTTAGAAAAATACACTCAGATTACAGTGGTGAACTGTAAAAGGGAAGGTTTACAGGACCATAGTGGGACCAGCTATGTTGTACAGGTTAGAGACGGTGATGAAAAGAGCTGGAAGTGTCGGAGTTAAAGATGCTGAGATGTTCGTTGGGTGTGACGAGGATGGACAGGATTAGAGATGAGTATATTAGAGGGACAGGTCAGGTTGGATGTCTTGGAGACAAAGTTAGAGAAGCAAGGTTGCGTTGGTTTGGACACGTCCAGAGGAGAGACTGGGAGCTGCCAGGAAAGAGGAGAAGAGGAAGACCAAAGAGGAGGTTCATGGACGTGGTGAGAGAGGACATGCAGGTGGTCAGTTTGAAGGAGGAAGATGCAGAGGACGGGACGATCCGCTGAGGCGTGACCCCTAAACGGGAGCAACTGGAAGAGGAAGCAGAGACTCGGATTACAGTGCTGGTGAATGGAAGCAGGTGTCTTCAGTGCTAACATCTGATTTGCTCTCTGAGCCCACCAGCAAAAGATTCATCAAAATATTACTAAGCCATTATTTCTCCGAGATGACAGGTTTCACCACATATTCCCTCTGCTGCTACATGAAGTAAAATCTGCCTAAAATTTAATTTTGCTTTTCTAGTTCTGAGAGAGCCCATGTGCTTTAAAGGGTCCATATTATCCGTCTTTCCACTCGTGTTTGTACTGCGGCAGGAAAGGGGAGCACTCGGAGGAACCCCACAGACACATGGAGAACATGTGCACTTGCTATGTTACACACACACACACACACACACACGTTTAGCCTTTTTCAGTAAAAATGGTTTTGAAGTCCATTCCCTTCAATCCCTTTGCATTCATCACGGTTGTGACATCACAACCACGTTTCCACAGGACTTCCAGCTGCACGCCGATGCGACTGCTTTAGACCCACGAGCCACATGCCTGTACATCTTCAGGATGTAAGTCGAGGAGAAAGAACAAGGCCTCTTTATTCCTTCACGTGTATTGAACCGAAAGAGGTGAAATCTCATGCTGATGCTCCTCACTCACCTCCCTCTGCCCTTCCCTTTCTTTGGCGGACCCCTCAGCCCGGGCCTGATCCCCCAAACAGGGTTGGGCCCTCCAGCCAGAATCGAGCAGAAAAGCCGTCCAGGCCTGTTCGTGCCGCAGAGTCGTGTCCTTATCTAATCCGGGGTCCCACCAGCACGTTCCGCACACACAGCTACTCAATCCGTGCAGACAGCTGGGATCTGCCGTGAATGATCTGCCAGGTTGAAGGGAGAGGGAGCCTCTTTAGGGCTAATGGGGGAAATAAGGGTTTAAATGGTGCACGTGCTGAAGTGTAATCTACTCCAGCTCCAGCGAGCAGCGGGAGGAGCCCATTAAACTTGGTTGGCTGTTATCAGGACACATAAACACAATCGCACACATCCTGCCCCTGCTGGGACAGAGAGAGGAGGGTTTCCCCTCAGTGATGGAAACTTTCTGAAGAGAGCAGTTGGGATGGAGTGGAGTTCACCGTAAAGAGCATCTTAAAGAACCCGCATTGTGAAAGACCCAATTATCTTAGATTTATTTTATTAAAATAACAGATTAAATCTGGAGTCTCCAGGGTCTGAGTAGCAGTGCAGTGTGTGAGCAGCTGGACCTGAGCCTGGAGCCACTCTATACAGTTCAGTGTGTGTGTGTGTGTGTGTGTGTGTGTATATATATATATATATATATATAGTACTGTGCAAGAATGCTGTAAACAAAGAATGCTTTCAGAAATGGAAGTGTTAATCATTTATTTTCATCAATCAACAAAATGCAGTGAATGAACAAAAGAGAAATCTAAATCAAATCAATATTTGGTGTGACCATTTTCATCAATTTACAAAATGCAAAGTGAGCAAACAAAAGAAAAATCCAAATCAGATCAATATCTGGTGTTTCTACCTTTTGCCTTCAAACCAGCATCAGTTCTTCTGGCCCCACAGAGCCCTGATCTCCACATCATCCAGTGTGTCTGGATCACATGAAGAGACAGAAGGATGAGTAGCTACATCCACAGAAGATCTGTGCTCAGTTCTGCCAAGATGTTTGGAAAGACCTACCAGCCGAGTTCCTTCAAAACCCTTGTGCAAGTGTACCTAGAAGAATTGATGCTGTTTTGAAGGCAAAGGGTGGTCACACCAACTATTGATTTGATTTAGGATTCTCTTTTTGTTCATTCAATGCATTTTTTGTGGATGGATGAGGTTAATGATGAACACTTCCATTTCTGAGTGTTCTCTTGTTTTTTTAAACCTGCTCAAAACTTTTGGTAACGCTTTGATTAAAAGTCGTAATCGTGCCCCCTCCACAGAGAGTGCGCTTCAGTAGGACGGTTTTCTGCCCGTTCTGTTTATTTTATCGTGTTATCGTGGAAAAAAGAGTGACAAAAATCATCATTTATTTTTTCAGTGTGTTTGATTTGTGTATGCATACCAGAAGTGCTTGTTCGACCTGTAGCAGCACTTGGTCTGGAAAAGCTGCTCAGAAAATAAATGATGCTCAGTTGAGTAAAGTCAAAGTCTGATAGTTTTTAAATGTATTGAATATTAAATATATTGAAAGTATCTTCTAGAGAACTGATGGTTCGTGTCTTCTAAAGGGTTAAAAGTTTCCCCTTTTTAAATAGTTCTGAATGATTTAGCATGTTTCAAATCTCACTATTTCTGCCCCCAGCGGAGGAGTGTGGGTTTAAGTAGATGAGTGAGGAAGCAGCCACGAATTATGAATCATTTCAATAATAGAGGAAGGAATTAGGACAATACCAGTCCCCTGTGTTTCTGAGGTCTTCACTACCTCCTCCTGCCTAGCTTCTACCACCTGTCACCCACACTTCTCCTCTCTCTGTCCCCTCCACAAGCTTTTTTCTTTCTTCTTTGCTAATATCTCTTCTGTGTTTGTTTCCTTTACATTGCTTCTTTTGCATCTCTCTCTTTTTTCTCTCTCTATTTTATCCTCTCCCATTTCTTCCTTCTCTATATCCTCCAGTGTCTCTCTTTTAACTCCTGTTGTCTCAATTCCGTCATCTCCCCTCCTTTATTTCACTTCTTTTCATTACCCCTATATTGTTTCTCCATCTCTTTCATTTTATCTTTCTTCTGGACCTGTCTGCATCTTCCTTTTTTTTCCTCTTTCCTTTTTCTCTCTTTCTCATCCTTTCACCTATATTTCATCATTTTTATATTCTCTCTCTCTCTCTCTCTCTCTCTCTCTGTCTGTCTGTTAGATCATCTTTGAAATAGTAGATAGATCTGAATATGTTGCTCTCCGTAGCTGTGGGCCCATCTGGCTTCATCATAGCTGCTGATCAGAAGTGATCGTCCGGGGATGGCTGATCAGGACTGTTATCGCCTGGACTTGACGTTCTTTCTTTCTTTTCGCAGATACACTTCATTATATATACACACACACACACACACACACACCCACCCCTCTACCCTGGCTCATCAGAAGCCATCATTACACACATTAAATCTCCCCACTCTTCCTGTCTGCATCTCTGTATGAAACCAAAGCCAATCAATAAGGCAATAATGACGAGAGGCACTGCTATGAAATTGGCATTCAGGAAGGGAAGGTGGAAACAGAGGGGTTTGATGGCTAGAATGAGTTTGGACGGGCCACAGCTCATCTGTCCTGGTTTTTTTGGGGGTTTTTTTTTCAGAAGAAAGTCCAGGAGTGGTGTTGCTGTCTCTCCTCTCCACCACTATCAGCAGCTAATCTCAGCTTCCAAGCTTTATTCCTGAGAATTAGCTGGAAATCCTGATCACATTGGACAGAACAGAGCCCTGTCTCAACACAGGAGCTGTGCACTATATTCTGCAGCCTTACACACACTCCTGGCTTTGCTACCTTACCTGAGTATTCACATTATAATGCATCCTAACACTGCTGCGTCGGAGTGTAGGGATGTATGGAATTGTTTAATGACCATGGTCTCCTGTGGTACGGCTGATGAGTTTTTAATGAGGCTTTTATGAACTAATATCTCTTGTTCTAATGTATTGATGTGTTTAACAAAGTTGATTATTGAATAAGGTTGCCTATTTTAAAGGACAGGAGCCTTTAATGAGGAGTGTATATAGTTTATAGACTAATATCTTCTATTCTTTCTTATGGTTATGATTATTGAGCTGCTTATAGGCTGATATCTTATTCTGGGTGTATGAGTGTTTATTGAGTTGTATGGGGTATTATCTCTTATTCTGGTGTGTATGAGTGTTTATTGAGTTGTGTATGGGGTATTATCTCATTCTGGTGTGTATTAGTGTTTATTGAGTTGTCTATGGGGTGATATCTCTATTCTGGTGTATGAGTGTTTATTGAGTTGCAGCGGGGGTGATATCTCTAATTCTGTGTGTGAGTGTTATTGAGTTGTGTATGGGGTATTATCTCACTTGGTGTATATGAGTGTTTATTGAGTTGTGTATGGGTATTATCTCTATTCTGGTGTATGAGTGCTTATTGAGTTGTGTATGTGATTATCTCTATTCTGGTGTGTATGAGTGTTTATTGAGTTGTGTATGGGGTATTATCTCTTATTCTGGTGTGTATGAGTGTTTATTGAGTTGTGTATGGGGTATTATCTCTTATTCTGGTGTGTATGAGTGTTTATTGAGTTGTATAGGTGATATCTCTCACTCTGGTGTATAAGTGAGTGTTTATTGAGTTGTGTATGGGGTGACATTCTACTCTGGTGTATATGAGTGTTTATTGAGTTGTATGGGGTCATACATCTTATTCTTTGTGTTTGAGTGTTTATTGAGTTGTTTGCTGGGCATTATCTCTACTTGCATATGAGTGTTTATTGAGTTGTGTATGGGGTGATATCTCTTACCTGGTGTAAGGAGTGTTATTGAGCTGTGTATGGGGTCACATATCTTATTCTGGTGTAAGGAGTGTTTATTGAGCTGTTTATGGGTACATTCATTCTGGTGTGTAAGGAGTGTTATTGAGTTGTATGGGGTGATATTCTACCTGGTGTATATGAGTGTTTATTGAGCTGTGATGGGGCATTATCTCTTATTCTGGTGTGTGTATGAGTGTTTCTATTGAGTTGTGTATGGGGGTCACATATCTCATTCTCAGTGTATGAGTGTTTATTGAGTTGTTTATGGGGTATTATCTCTCTTACCTGGTGTATATGAGTGTTTATTGAGTTGTGTATAAGATATCTCTTACCCTGGTGTGTATGAGTGTTTATTGAGTTGTGTATGGGGTATCTCATACCTGGTGTATTAGTGTTGAGTTGTGTATGGTATTACTCTCCATTCTGGTGTGTATTAGTGTTTATTGAGTTGTGTATGGGGTGATATTTCTTATTCTGGTGTGTATGAGTGTTTGTTGAGTTGTGTTATGGGGTGATATCTCTTATTCTGGTGTGTATGAGTGTTTGTTGAGTTGTGTATGGGGTATTATCTCTTACTCTGGTGTGTATGAGTATTTTTTGAGTTGTGTATGGGTGATACTTATTCTGTGTGTATTAGTGTTTATTGAGTTGTGTATGGGTGATATCTCTCTTATCTGGTGTGTATGAGTGTTTATTGAGTTGTGTATGGGGTATTATCTCTACTCTGGTGTATGAGTGTTTATTGAGTTGTGTATGCGGTATTATCTCTACTCTGGTGTATATGAGTACGCTGAGTTGTGTATGGGGTGATATCTCTTATTCTGGTGTGTATGAGTGTTTATTGAGTTGTGTATGGGGTAGTATCTCTTACTCTGGTGTATATGAGTGTTTATTGAGTTGTGTATGGGGTATTATCTCTTATTCTGGTGTGTATTAGTGTTTATTGAGTTGTTGTGTATGGGCTGATATCTCTTACTCTGGTGTGTATTAGTGTTGAGTTGTGTATGGCATTATCTCTTATCTCTGGTGTGTATTATATTTTGAGTTGTGTATGGGGTGATATCTCTTATTCTGGTGTGTATTAGTGTTTGTTGAGTTGTGTATGGGCTATTATCTCTTATTTTGGTCTGTATGAGTGTTTATTGAGTTGTATGGGGTATTATCTCTTATTCTGGTGTGTATGAGTGTTTATTGAGTTGTGTATAGTGATATCTCTTATTCTGGTGTGTATGAGTGTTTGTTGAGTTGTGTATGGGGTATTATCTCTTACTCTGGTGTGTATGAGTATTTTTTGAGTTGTGTATGGGGTGATATCTCTTATTCTGGTGTGTATTAGTGTTTATTGAGTTGTGTATGGGTGACATCTCTATTCTGTGTGAATGAGTGTTTATTGAGTTGTGTATGGGGTATTATCTCTTACTCTGGTGTGTATGAGTGTTTATTGAGTTGTGTATGGGGTATTATCTCTTACTCTGGTGTATATGAGTGTTTATTGAGTTGTGTATGGGGTGATATCTCTTACTCTGGTGTATATGAGTGTTTATTGAGTTGTGTATGGGGTAGTATCTCTTACTCTGGTGTATATGAGTGTTTATTGAGTTGTATGGTAATATCTCTATTCTGGTGCAGTATTAGTGTTTATTGAGTTGTTGTGTATGGGCTGATATCTCTTACTCTGGTGTGTATTAGTGTTGAGTTGTGTATGGGGTATTATCTCTTATTCTGGTGTGTATTAGTATTTTTTGAGTTGTGTATGGGGTGATATCTCTTATTCTGGTGTGTATTAGTGTTTGTTGAGTTGTGTATGGGGTATTATCTCTTATTTTGGTCTGTATGAGTGTTTATTGAGTTGTTTATGGGGGTATTATCTCTATTCTGGTGTGTGGTGAGTGTTTTCTATTGAGTTGTCTATAGGTGACATTCTTATTCTGGTGTGTAAGAGTTATCTGTTATTTGTGTGTATGAGTGTTTATTGAGTTGTGTATGTAAGTATATCTCTATCTCTGGTGTGTGAGTGTTTATTGAGTTGTGTATGGGTCATATATCTTATTCTGGTGTGTACAGCATTTATTGGAGTTGCTTAAGGGCATTATCTCTTACCTGGGTGGTATATGAGTGTTTATTGAGTTGTGTATGGGGTGACATCTCTTACTCTGTGTGTATGAAGTGTTTATTGAGTTGTGATAAGATATCTCTCTTATTCTGGTGTGTATGATGTTTATTGAGTTGTGTATAATAAGTATATCTTATTCTGGTGTGTGTATGAGTGTTTATTGAGCTGTTTTGTTGCATATCTCTTACTCTGGTGTATATGAGTGTTTATTGAGTTGTGTATGGGGTGATATCTCTACTCTTGGTATGAGTGTTTATTGAGTTGTAAAGGGGGCACATCTCTTATTCTGGCAGGCAGTGTTTATTATTGTCTATGGTTGATATCTCTTATTCTGGTGTGGGTATTAGTATTATTGAGTTGTCTATAATATCTCTTACCTGGTGCGGGTGAGTAAGCTATTGAGTGTGTATGGGCTGATATCTCTTATTCTGGTGTGTATGAGTGTTTGTTGAGTTGTGTATGGGGTATTATCTCTTACTCTGGTGTGTATGAGTGTTTATTGATTTGTAGGGGGTGATATCTCTTATTCTGGTGTGTATGAGTGTTTATTGAGTTGTGTATGGGGTGATATCTCATTTCTGTGTATATGAGTGTTTATTGAGTTTGTGTATGGGGTAATATCTCTTATTCTGGCAGGTAAGGAGTGTTTTTCTATTGATGAAAAGGGTCATATATTCATTCTGGTGTGTATGAGTGTTTATTGAGTTGTTTATGGGCATTATCTCTTACCTGGTGTATAAGGAGTGTTTTATTGAGTTGTGTATAAGATATCTCTACTTGGTGTATGAGCAAGCTATTGAGTTGTGTATGGGGTGATATCTCTTACCCTGGTGTGTATTAGTGTTGAGTTGTGTATGGGGTATTATCTCTTATTCTGGTGTGTATTAGTGTTTATTGAGTTGTGTTTGGGGTGATATCTCTTATTCTGGTGTGTATGAGTGTTTATTGAGTTGTGTATGGGGTGATATCTCTTATTCTGTGTGTATGAGCATTGTTGAGTTGTGTATGGGGTAATATCTCTACTCTGGTGTGTATGAGTATTTTTTGAGTTGTGTATGGGGTGATATCTCTTATTCTGGTGTGTATTAGTGTTTATTGAGTTGTGTATGGGGTGATATCTCTTATTCTGGTGTGTATGAGTGTTTATTGAGTTGTATGGGGTATTATCTCTTACTCTGGTGTAAGGAGTGTTTATTTGTTGTGTGGGTATTATCTCTTACTCTGGTGTATAAGAGTGTTTATTGAGTTGTGTATGGTGACATTCCTATTCTGTGTGTGTATGAGTGTTTAGCTGATGCCAGTATGGGGTGAGTATCTCTCTACTCTTCAGGTATATGAGGTTTATTGAGTTGTAAAAAGGGTATTATCTCTTATTCTGGTGTGTATTAGTGTTTATTGAGTTGTTGTGTATGGGCTGATATCTCTTACTCTGGTGTGTATTAGTGTTGAGTTGTGTAAGGGTAATATCTCTTATTCTGGTGTGTGTATTAGTATTTTTGGAGTTGTGTATAAGTGATATTCTTATTCTGGTGTGTATTAGTGTTTGTTGAGTTGTGTATGGGGTATTATCTCTTATTTTGGTCTGTATGAGTGTTTATTGAGTTGTTTATGGGGTATTATCTCTTATTCTGGTGTGTATTAGTGTTTATTGAGTTGTCTATGGGGGTGATATCTCTTACTTGGTGTGCAAGGAGTGTTAGTCTATTCTATGTATGAGTGTTTATTGAGTTGTGTATGGGGTGACATTCTCTATTCTGGTGTGTATGAGTGTTATTGAGTTGTATGGTATGTACTTACCTGTGTATATGAGTGTTTATTGAGTTGTGTATATATATTCTTACTCTGTGTATTAGTGTTTATTGAGTTGTGTATGGGTGATATTCTATTCTGGTGTAAGGAGTGTTTATTGAGTTGTGTATGGGGTCATATATCTTATTCTGGTGTGTATGAGTGTTTATTGAGTTGTTTAAGGCGTATTATCTCTTACTCTGGTGTATATGAGTGTTTATTGAGCTGTGTATGGGGTGACATCTCTACTCTGGTGTGTATTAGTGTTTATTGAGTTGTGTATGGGGTGATATCTCTTATTCTGGTGTGTATGAGTGTTTATTGAGTTGTGTATGGGGTCATATATCTTATTCTGGTGTGTATGAGTGTTTATTGAGTTGTTTAAGGTATTATCTCTTACCTTGGTATATGAGTGTTTATTGAGTTGTGTATGGGTGATATCTCTACTCTGGTGTGATAGGAGTGTTTATTGAGTTGTGTATGGGGTATTATCTCTTATTCTGGTGTGTATGAGTGTTTATTGAGTTGTCTATGGGTTGATATCTCTTATTCTGGTGTGTATTAGTGTTTATTGAGTTGTCTATGGGGTATTATCTCTTACTCTGGTGTTTATTGAGTTGTGTATGGGCTGATATCTCTTATTCTGGTGTGTATGAGTGTTTAAGCTGAGTTGCATGGGGTATTATCTCTACTCTGGTGTGTAAGGGAGTGTTTATTGATTTTTGTAGGGGGATATCTCTATTCTGGGTGTGTATGAGTGTTTGTTGAGTTGTGTATGGGGTGATATCTCTTATTCTGGTGTGTATGAGTGTTTATTGAGTTGTGTATGGGGTGATATCTCTATTCTGGTGTGTATGAGTGTTTATTGAGTTGTGTATGGGGTATTATCTCTTATTCTGGTGTGTATTAGTGTTTATTGAGTTGTGTAAGGGGTATTATGTCTTATGCTGGTGGTATGAGTGTCTATTGAGTTGTGTATGGGGTGATTATCTATTCTGGTGTGTTTGATTATTGAGTTGTGTATGGGGTGATATCTCTATTCTGGTGTGCAAGGAGTGTTTATTGAGGTGTGTATGGGGTATTATCTCTCTATTCTGGTGTGTATTAGTGTTGGCTGTTGCTTTAAGGGTAAGCATCTTATTCTGGTGTATGAGTGTTTATTGAGTTGTGTATGGGGTATTATCTCTTATTCCTGTGTGTATTAGTGTTTATTGAGTTGTGTATGGGGTAAGTTATTCTATTCTATGTGTATGAGTGTTTATTGAGTTGTGTGGTATTATCTCTTATTCTGGTGTGTATGAGTGTTTATTGAGTTGTGTATGGGGTGATATCTCTTACTCTGGTGTGTATGAGTGTTTATTGAGTTGTATGGGGTGATATCTCTTATTCTGGTGTGTATGAGTGTTATCTGTTATTCTGGTGTGTATGAGTGTTTGTTGAGTTGTATGGGGTGATATCTCTTACTCTGGTGTATATGAGTGTTTATTGAGTTGTGTATGGGGTGATATCTCTTACTCTGGTGTATATGAGTGTTTTCTATTATTGTATGGGGTGACATCTCTACTCTGTGTAAGAGTGTTTGCTGAGTTGTGTATGGGCATTATCTCTTATTCTGGTGTGTAAGGAGTGTTCATTGAGTTGTGTATGGGGTGATGGCTTCCCACTCTGGTGTGTATATGAGTGTTTATTGAGTTGTGTGGTGGTGATATCTCTATTCTGTGTGTATGAGGTTTATTGAGTTAAAGTGGGTTGGATACCCTTATTCTGGTGTGTATTAGTGTTTATTGAGTTGTGTATGGTAGTCATCTCTACCTGGGTGTGTGTATTAGTGTTTATTGAGCTGTATGGGTGATATTCTATTCTGTGTGTATGAGTGTTTATTGAGTAGTATGGGGTATTATCTCTACTTCTGGTGTGTGAGTGTTTGGCTGAGTTGTGTAATGTGTGATATTCTTATTCTGGTGTGTATTAGTATGCATGACAAAGGGGGCATTATCTCTTACTCTTAGTAAAGGAGGCTATTGAGTTGTGTGTACGGGGTGATATTCTATCTTGGTGTGTATGAGTGTTTATTGAGTTGTGTACGGGGTATTATCTGTTATTCTGGTGTGTATGAGTGTTTATTGAGTTGTGTTTGGGGTATTATCTCTTAATCTGGTGTGTATTAGTGTTTATTGAGTTGTGTATGGGGTATTATCTCTTATTCTGGTGTGTATTAGTGTTTATGGAGTTGTGTATGGGGTATTATCTCTTATTCTGGTGTGTATGAGTGTTTATTGAGTTGTGTATGGGGTATTATCTCTTATTCTGGTGTGTATTAGTGTTGGCTGAGTTGTATGTATTATCTCTTATTCTGGTGTGTATTAGTGTTTGGTGAGTTGTGTATGGGTACATTCCCTTATTCTGGTGTGTATTAAAGTTTATTCAATTTGTTTCAGGGGGTATCTCTTATTCTGTATTAGTGTTTATTCACTTAAAGGGTATATCCCTTATTCTGGTGTATTAGTGTTTATTGAGTTGTTTCTAAAATATCTCTTTTCTGGTGTGTGTATTAGTGTTTATTATGGAGTTGTGTATGGGGTATTTATCTCTATTCTCGTGTGTATTAGTAAGTATTTATTGAGTTGTTTCAGGGTATTATCTCTTATTCTGGTGTGTATTATGCCATTCACTTGTGTATGGGTATTATCTCTTTTTCTGGTGTGGTATTAGTGTTTATTGAGTCGTTTCAGGGTATTATCTCTTTTCTGTGTGTATTAGTTTATTGAGTTGTGTATGGGCATTATCTTTTTCTTGTGTGTATTAGTGTTTATTAACTTGTTTCAGGGGTATTATCTCTTTTTCTTGTGTGTATTAGTGTTTATTGAGTTGTTTCAGGGCTATTATCTTTCTGGTGTGTATTAGTGTTTATTGAGTTGTTCTGTGGGGTGATATCTCTATTTCTGGTGTGTATTAGTAAGCTTATTGAGCAAAGGGTATTATCTCTTTTTCTGGTGTGTATTAGTGTTTATTGAGTTGTTTAAGGGTTATTACCTCTTATTCTGGTGTGTATGAGTGTTTATTGAGTTGTCAGGGGTATTATCTTTTTCTAGTGTGTTTTAGTTTTTGTTGAAAGGTGTGTGACATCTCTATTCTGGTGTGTATGAGTACATTGTTGTTTTAGGGGTATTATCTTTTTTCTAGTGTGTTTTTAGTTTTGCTGAGTTGTGTATAAGACATTCTTGCTCTGGTGTGTATTAGTGTTTATTGAGTTGCATGGGGTATTATTTATTCTGGGTGTGTATGAGTGTTTGTTGAGTTGTGTTTGTGACATCTCATTCTGGTGTAAGGAGTGTTTGTTGAGTTGTATGGTGACATCTCTTATTCTGTGTATGAGTGTTTATTGAGTTGTGTATGGGGTGATATCTCTACTCTATGTGTATGAGTGTTTGTTGAGTTGCATGGGGTGACATTCTACCTGGTGTATGATATTTATTGAGTTGTATGGGGTGATATCTCTTACTTGTGTATATGAGTGTTTATTGAGTTGTGTATGGGGTATATCTCACTCTGGTGTGTAAGTGAGTGTTTGCTGAGTTGTGTATGGGCATGGCCCCTTATTCTGTGTATGAGTGTCGCTTGAGTTGTGTATGGGTGATATCTCTACTCTATATATGAGTGTTTATTGTTGTGTATGGGGTGATATCTCTATTCTGGTGTATGAGTGTTTATTGAGTTGTGTATGGGTTGATATCTCTATTCTGTGTGTATTAGTGTTTACTGAGTTGTAAAGTGGTATTATCTCTTACTCTGGTGTGTATTAGTGTTTATTGAGTTGTGTATGGGGTGATATCTCTTACTCTGGTGTGTATGAGTGTTTATTGAGTTATGTATGGGTATTATCTCTTTACTCTGTGTGTAAGGAGTGTTTATTGAGTTGTGTATGGGTGATATCTCTGATTCTGTGTGTATTGTGCTTATTGAGTTGTGTACGGGGTATTATCTCACTCTGGTGTAAAAGGGAGTGTTTATTGAGTTGTGTACGGGGTGATATCTCTTATTCTGGTGTGTATGAGTGTTTATTGAGTTGTGTACGGGGTATTATCTGTTATTCTGGTGTGTATGAGTGTTTATTGAGTTGTGTTTGGGGTGATATCTCTTAATCTAGTGTGTATTAGTGTTTATTGAGTTGTGTATGGGGTATTATCTCTTATTCTGGTGTATTAGTGTTTATGGAGTTGTGTATGGGTATTATCTCTATTCTGGTGTATTAGTGTCATTCACTTGTTTCAGGTATTATCTCTTATTCTGGTGTGTATTAGTGCTTATTCACTTCTGTGTATGGGGTATTATCTCTATTCTGTGTATTAGTGTTTATTGAGTTGTTTCTGGGGTATTATCTCTTTTTCTGGTGTGTATTAGTGTTTATGGAGTTGTGTATGGGGGTATTATCTCTTATTCTCGTGTGTATTAGTGTTTATTGAGTTGTTTCAGGGGTATTATCTCTTATTCTGGTGTGTATTAGTGTTTATTCACTTGTGTATGGGGTATTATCTCTTTTTCTGGTGTGTATTAGTGTTTATTGAGCTGTTTCAGGGGTATTAACTCTTTTTCTGGTGTGTATTAGTGTTTATTGAGTTGTGTATGGGGTATTATCTCTTTTTCTGGTGTGTATTAGTGTTTATTAACTTGTTTCAGGGTATTACTCTTTTCTTGTGTATTAGGTGTTTATTGAGTTGTTTCAGGGGTATTGTATCTCTTTCTGGTGTATATTAGTGTTTATTGAGTTGTCTATAAGACATCTCTTATTCTGTGTGTATTAGTGTTTACTGAGTTGTGCATGGTATTACCCTCTTTTCTGGTGTAATAGTGTTTATTGAGTTGTTTAAGGGTTATTACCTCTTATTCTGGTGTGTATGAGTGTTTATTGAGTTGTTTCAGGGGTATTATCTTTTTTTCTAGTGTGTTTTAGTTTTTGTTGAGTTGTGTATGGGGTGACATTCCTTTATTCTGGTGTGTATTAGTGTTATTGAGTTGTGTATGTAAGTAGTAATATTTCTTATTCTGGTGTGTATGAGTGTTTGTTGAGTTGTGTTTGGGGTGACATCTCTTATTCTGGTGTGTATGAGTGTTTGTTGAGTTGTGTATGGGGTGATATCTCTTATTCTGGTGTGTATTAGTGTTTATTGAGTTGTGTATGGGGTATTATCTCTTATTCTGGTGTGTACTCAGTGTTTGCTGAGTTGTATGGGGCATTATCTCTCTTATTCTTGGTGTGTATTAGTGTTTATTGAGTTGTGTATAAGTATTATCTCTCTTACTCTGGTGTATGAGTATTTATTGAGGTGTAAAGGGGTATTATTTCACTCTGGTGTGTATGGGAGTGTTTATTGAGTTGTGTATGGGGTGACATTCTCTTGCCTCTGGTGTGTATGAGTGTTTGTTGAGTTGTGTATGGTGATATCTCTTATTCTGTGTGTATTAGTGTTTATTGAGTTGTTTCAGGGTATTATCTCTTTTCTGGTGTAATAGTGTTTATTGAGTTGTCTGTGTGACATCTCTTATTCTGTGTGTAAGGAGTGTTTATTGAGTTGTGTATGCGTTTATCTCTTTCTCTGGTGTATCAGTGTTTCTGTTGAGTTGTGTATGGGGTATTATCTCTTACTCTGTGTGTATGAGTGTTTGCTGAGTTGTGTATGGGCATTATCTCTTACTTCCTGGTGTGTATGAGTGCTACGAGCTGTATGGGGGTATTATCTCTACTCTATGTGTAAGGAGTGTTTATTGAGTTGTTTAAGGTATTATCCTCTACTCTTGGGTGTGTATGAGTGTTTATTGAGTTGCAGTAAGATATCTCTTACTCTGGTGTGTATCAGTGTTTGTTGAGTTGTGTATGTAATATCTCTTACTCTGGTGTGTATGAGATGTTTCATTATTGTTTAAGGGGCATTGGTCTCTACTCTGGTGTGTATGAGCAAGCTTATTGAGCTGTGTATGGGGGTATTATCTCTACCTGGTGTGTAAGTGAGAGTGTTTATTGAGTTGTGTATGGGGTGATATCTCTTATTCTGGTGTGTATGAGTGTTTGTTGAGTTGTGTATGGGGTGATATCTCTTATTCTGGTGTGTATTAGTGTTTTTTGAGTTGTTTCAGGGGTATTATCTCTTTTCTGGTGTATATTAGTGTTTATTGAGTTGTCTATGGGGTGATATCTCTTATTCTGGTGTGTATTAGTGTTTATTGAGTTGTGTATGGGGTAATATCTCTTATTCTAGTGTGTATTAGTGTTTATTGAGTTGTGTATGGGGGTGATACTTGATTCTGGTAGTTTTATTGAGTTGTGTATGGGCATTATCTTCTTACTCTGGTGTAAGGAGGTTATTGACTTGTGTTTGGGTGATTCTAATCTGGTGTAAAAGTGAGGTTTATATAGTTGTTTAAAGCAGAAAGTGAAAGTATTAACCCTTGTCATTAAGTAGGTCACAAGTGACTGCACACCATGAACCACAAACGAATTGGACTCTCTGCTTTAACCCATGCACACAAACACCGGAAGCAGTGGGCAGCTATTGAAAGTGCCCGGGGAGCAGTGATGGGGGACGGTACCTTGCTCAAGGGTACCTGAGGGCAACCTACTTGTGAGGGAATCGAACCCACAATCTTCTGATGCGGGGCCAACTCCCTTACCACTAGGCCACCGCTGCCCTTAAGGGGTGTTATCTCCCATTGTAGTGTATTAGAGTGGTTAATGAATTTTTTAGGGACTAAAATACTTTGTTCTAAAATACTTTGTTCTGGTTTCTCACTCTGGTTGAGTGTTTACAGATTAAATGTATTGATGTATAGGCGTGTCCTTCCTTGGCTGGTATCTCTTATTCTGGTGTATTGGAGTGTCTACAATAATATGAAGTACATTTTCAAGTAAAACATAAATGAGAAGCAAACTTCAAATTCAGTTTTTTATGTAAATGGCTTTGTTATTTAGTATTCTGGTACAGTGTTGTGGGTATTATTGAACTGAGCAAAGGAAGCATTTCTGATAAATTATAAATCCTCTCTCCGAGCAGTCCATCCCAGGGTGTGTGTGTGTGTGTGTGTGTGTGTGTGTGTGTGTGTGTGTGTGTGTTTTGAGGATAATTTTAGAAACAGCCAGTATTCTGATAAACAGGATGGCATTAACTTCCTCCCTCCAGCCAGTTGTGTGTGTATGGCTGCAGAAACTTGACGCATCTTTCAGCTCAACTTGTTTTCTAGGATTGTGAGAGAGAGAGAGAGAGAGAGAGTGTGTGTGTTTAGGAGTGAGTGTGTTTAGCACACACCCTCTTCTCTACATGCTTTTGGATGCTGGTAGTTTTTCAGATCAATGCCTAATATTGATGTCATTGTAGGACACACACTCAGCTGGGAGAAAAATTCATGCTTGACCTCGTCCACAAACAAGCAGCATCCACTCATGGTGCTGAAAAAGCACAGTCCCCCTGGAGCCACACACACACACACACACACACACACACACACACACACACACACACACACACACACACACACACATTTTCCTTTTTATATTGTCAGGGCTTTGGGTCGTACAAATGTCACATGTGTATCATATTTGTTGTCAGTGTCTGAAATGTTGCTTACTTTGTTTAGGTTCTTCCATAATTTAAAACCATCCGCTGAGCTTCATCTCTTTCAGAATTACAGGATTAAAGGACCGAGACAAGAGATCCAGGTTTATGTCAAAACACGCTTTTACTTCAAACCTCCAATGTAAATGAAGAGTTTTTGTTTCTGCTGTCAATCATTACCATTTCAGAGCTGTATGTTTGTCTCACAGACGCTGTATCTGTTTATCTACAAAGGATAATAATGTCCCGTATTTTTATACTTACAGCAACCTGTAGAAACCTTCGAATTTTCACTTCTTGGACTTTCTGTGTTTCTTATGCCCCGATATTCCTGAGACTAGAGAGAGGACCACTGGCTAAGATGATGGATGGAGGGGTGGATGGAGGGATGACCCCGGTGCTATTTTTTGAATATTTAAGCGCTTTTATTCAGAAACCATTTTAAAATCATCACTCCTGGAAAGCCAAATCTGAGAGAATCACATTTCTAATCCAGCTTGTTATCAAAGTTTGAAGTTTTAAAGCATCTGTTATTGCATTCCTTAACCTTTTGAACATCTTCAGCTCTACCCTGTGTGTAGCTGTGTGTACATTCTAGTATGTTTCTATTACACATAAGATCACACCTTTCCTCCCTTTGTTTCAAACCGTTCCCATATTGGTATCTTTAAAAATGAGCAAAAGATCAAATCCTTATTTCAGTATCAGTGCTACTATTAGTTTTAGCTCTTTGATATTGATTTTTATAGCCAGCCATGTGAGGAATTCTCCTGTCTTGTGAGCTAAACTGACCTTTTAGCTCCAGTGTAAAACGAAAGACACGCATCCCAGACACCAAACACATGCCGCTGATCGACTGCATTTTAGCTAACTGTGTGACTGAAAGGGTCCTCACTTCAGTCTTCAGTGCTAAACAGTTGTTTTTGGTCTTTTTCTGTCCTGCTTTAAGAACAGCACTTCAACGTTCCACTGTGCTCCTCCTGGTGCAGTTTAGATTTGCTTTTCTCTGCTTTTCCTTCAAAGCGAGGACATCTGCGTTCAGAAAATCCATGAAAACTAGCGCAAAACTAGAGATGTAGAAAATCCTCTTGAATTTCATCCTGAGAACTTAATGTAAACAAGCTTCACTGTGAAGCCTCGTTCCGGAAAACGGCTGGAAAACTCATCATCTTCAGACCTGTCAAAGCTGTTGGAGGAGGAGATGCTTCTCTCGCTTTCGACTGCAGAATGCTTGTATTTGCGGCGGATGGAGTTGGGCCGATGAGCACTGGGACAGAAACGATGTGGGGGAGCTTTTCTGTCCTGTCGCACTCAAACAGTACGTAATTAGGGGCGAGCTCCGTGCTGCTTTGAAGTGTAATTCAGGGCAGGGAAGCAGATGTCACACCGGTGGCTGATGGTGGTGCTCTCCGCTGGCGTGACCCTCCACTGGAGCCCACTAGCTTCAGCAGGTCAGCAGGTGCTGGACATCACCTGCCTTTACACCCCTGCAGCAACAAACCCAGAGTTGGCAGGTTAGAGCTCTAATGAATGCTTTCTTTGTTGGCTGCAGCACATCATCAGCTTGTTGCTGTCTGATGTCCATGAGATATATTTTCACTTTTTCTCAGTTCGTCTCACTCATGTCTGAATATTTTGTGATGAATGGGTCAGTAATTGTTTAAAAACATTTGGAAACATCTGTATTTTACCCCTTGTAACAACACCCTATTAGAAATTTCTACTCTCAAGTCATCCATCATGGTGCAAATTAGTCCTAGGTGGGGTCTTATTCCCCTTAATTCAGTTTTTGGACCCATTAGAGGCTCAGATTATTATATGCTGTCTGTTATAAGAAATACAATTTCAGGAAAACTCTGTTATTACAGTGATTGATTTTGTCTGGTTAACCTTTTAGACGACATGTTTCCCTCAGTGTGAAGAAAAGCTGCAGCACTGGTTTGCCTCAGGGTGACTCCTCAGCAAATTAATTTACCCAGCTGACCAACCAAAGCTTAGAAATTATTTCCCAAAAACGTAAGAAATGTTTGTAAATCTGTTGCCAGTAGGCTGGCGATGTGGATAAGAGGTATTTTTTTTACCCCAAAACACAAGGTGACGTATATGTTGTGGATGAAACATTTTGGGATGCCATACATACATCCTTCCAGAATCCGTCTCAGCTCTAAAACATGGTCAGGGAAAGAGCATCTCACAATGTCCATTCCCTCAAAGAGCATAAAAACCAAATAAAATAAGGGGACTTGGACATCTGTGGACCTCAGTTTAGCATTTTTCACTCCAGCATCATCTCACTGGTGTCCTCCATGCCCCTGGGCAGTCACGTCACAGGTTCACTGGTGATTTTTCCGTCCACTGCTGAAGCTTTCAAGGAAGGAGGAGAGGAAGAGACTGCAGGTCTTGAGGAATGAACGAAAACGATACAAGAAAATTGCTCAGCAGAGGACACTTTAAATACTTTAAATGACGAAAACAAAACAGGATGGAGCTACCAGTGTGTAAGTAGTCATGAGTATTCTTGAAGACAGCACTCGAGGACACTGTGCACTGCTAGAGGACAAGGAAATGATTTTGAGGGCTGCAAGCAGAACGAGATAACAAGCAGGCAGCAACGGTGGCGGAGAAAGACGCAAGAAAGTGACGGAGAGAAGCTAGCGGTAGTTTTAGTGTTTTGATGAAAGAAAAATGATCAAAGGACCATGTGGACACAAGCAAAAGCCAGCACACATCAGAGATTCTTACTCTGATCAGCTGCGCGCAAAGGTTTAGAGACTGACACAAGTTTTGGTTTTCCCAAAGTTTGCTGCTTCAGGGTTTTTGGATCTTTTTGTCAGATGTTTTTATGGTAAGTGAAGCAGAATTACAAGCACTTCAAAACTTTTATTAACAATTACATTACGTTTATGCAAAGAGTCAACATCTGCAGTGCTGGCCCTTCTTTTACAAGACCTCTGCATCTCACCCTGATATGCTGTCAATCAACTTCTGGGCCAACTCCTGACTGATGCAGTTCATTCTTGTATAATCAATGCTTGGAGTTGATCAGAATTTGTGGGGTTTTGTTGGTCTGCCCCACCTCTTGAGGGTTGACCACAAGTTCTCATTGGGATTAAGGTCTGGGGAGTCACCTGGCCATAGACGCAAAATTTCAATGTTTTATTCCCCAAACAATTTAGTTATCAGTTTAGCCTTATGGCATGGACCTCCATCATGCTGGGAAAGTTCTTTACCAAATGTTCTTCACCAAACTCTTCTTGAATGGTTGGGAGACGTTCCTCTATGAGGATGTTTTGGTGACGTTCTTTATTCACGGCCGTGTTGTTCGGCAAAATTGTGAGCCCATGTCCTTGGCTCAGAGGCTCCACACATGAATGTTCTCAGGATGCTGTACTGTTGACACAGGAGTGATGGTAGCGCTCACCTTTTCTCACCTCTTTTCCAGTCTTTTTTCTGGATGCCCATTCTGGATTCAGAAAGAGGATTCAATGAAAATGACTTTACCCCAGTCCTCAGCTCTCCAGTCCCTGTACCTTTTGCAGAGATCAGTCTATCCCTGATGTCCTTCCTGGAGAGAAGTAGCTTCTTTTCTGACCTTCTTGACACCAGGTCATCCTCCAAAAATCTTCTCCTCATTGTGTGTGTAGATGCACTCACACCTACCTGCCACCATTCCCGATCAAGTTCTGCACTGGTGATGCCCCGATCCCACCGCAGAATCAACTTCAGGAGACAGTCCTGGAGCTTGCTGGACTTTCTTGGGCGTCCTGAAGCCTCTTCACAACAATCAACCCTCTCTCCTTGAAGTTGTTGATGATCTGATAAATGGTTGAGTGAAGGGGAAATTTTACAAGCAGCAATATCCTTCCTGAGAAGCCCTTTTTGTGCAAAGCAACAATGACTGCATGTGTTTCCTTGAAGAAGAGGAATGGAAGAACAATGATCTCAAGCATCACCCTCCTTTTAAAGCATCCAGTCTGCTATTCTAACTGGATCAGATCTCCAGCCTTGTCCTCCTCAACTCTCTCCCCTCTGTTAACGAGAGGATCATTGAAGTGATCTCAGCAGGTCCTTCTGAGGCTGAAGTTCAGTGGAAATGGGTTTTTTGGGATTAAGTTAATTTTCATGGCAAAGATGGGCTTTGCAAATCATTGCATCTGATGATCGGAGTTTATGCAAATTCATGTTTATGCAAACTTTATGCAAACAAAGTTTATGCAAACTTCATAAAAACTGAGGCAACAAACTTTGTGGAAGTTAATATTTTTTGTCATTTTGGCCATGGCTGTATATTATATAATTATAATTTCAGCAAAACAGAAAACTGACAAAAACAGAACAAATACTGTCGGCTGTTACAGAACATAGTGCTCCGTTCCTAAAGTGATCACCCTAATTAAATGTATTGCTTTTCAAACTTTTCAAACATCCCAAATAATAAAGTTAATTAAGTGCTGAGAGAGGGAGCTGTGCCTGGCTAGGGTCTAAAGAAGGGCGACTAGCTGCTGAATAAGAGGATTATTATATAAATGATATATGTGCGAGTAATAATGGAGTTCTTAATGTGGCCCATAGGTGTTAAAAATAATACAATAACAGATTGTCTTAAACTGTGCTCTGTTCCCTGCTGATAAAACCCACCACTGATAATATATTTTATATAACGTTAAATATCAGATCTTAAACATTCAAAAACAGCAAGTTCATGCGGAATGAAGCGGAAAAAAGCCCAAAAAAGGCAGCCGCATAGTGAATAGTGGTGTAATCTCATTTATAAAAACACTGAAACGTATAGGCTTTGAATAGTCTGTATAAGTCTTTATAATATGTAAAGAAATCGGAGATCAGATGAGGGTTCGATAGAAGCTGGCAGGATGAGGATGGAACAAGGTGAGGTTGTAAAAGCTGAGTTGAATCCTGATCTGTCGTTCCCACAGCCGAGCCCTATAAACACAACCAATAAAAAAGCCCACACTGACCATGAGTGGAAGTTTAGAGCTGAAAAGTTTACTCCGAAAGAAAGTGTGTGTGTGTGTGTGTGTGTGTGTGGCCTCCTTGAAAGATGTGCCCTTGCTCCCTCGTCTGTAGCTGCTTCATGGATGGTGATATCGACCCATTCCATCTAAACTTGGCTCTCCAGGCTGGGTCCCATCAGCAGTGAGTGACCCATTGAAACTGATCGTCTAGTTCTGTCTGAGAACTCTCACTTCCCCCGCTGTTTAAGCGCTGTGGGAGTGGGAGATCACCTTCAGTCTGTGAGACTCCAGAATTCACTAGACCAGGATAATTGGCCTAGTTCATACGGGTTACATGGAAATTGTTGCTTTAATAAGGGTGTGAAACCTTTAGTACATTTCACAATATTGTTTCACAAAGTTCAGCTGCTTTGCCGATTCATACACAGCGTCGGGGCTAGAAACCATTAACTTTGGCTTTTTGGGCCAAAGGGAAGTGTTCATTTTTATTCAACAGATCAGTCATTTTTCAAGTGTAAAAGCTGCCGTCCTTTTCTTGTTGGTTAACGTTATCTTAACAATAGCAGGGGTTCGGTTCTCTGAGTGGTCGATGGGAAATTATCAGATAATGATTGTTTTACACTGGCTTTCAGGGAGATCAGGTTAAGAGTTCCCTCGTTAGGTTAGGCCTTCAGGAGCTCGTCTGGCATGCCCAACACGAGTAGGAAGTGACAGTGGAATACAACCAATCACGTTTCAGTTTGCAGGAATATTTCTTAATAAAGTACAAGAAACCTCACGGACTGCGTTCTAAACAGTGGGTTTTTGTCAGAAGGTGCACAGTAGTAGGAAATCACCCTAGAACTGACACTCTTCTAGTGTCTGTATCATCTGTAATGGCCAAGACAAAAATTCACATGCAGTGCTGTTAGCTTAAGGCTAACAAACTACTGCAATCCCAAAGTGGTGCTAGCAGACTAGTTTATTGGTGAGTTTCTTGTTCAACATTTAGGGTCTGAACTGAAGGCCTAACTCCTGAACCACCACCTGAAGGTAAAAACATTAAAATGCGTTCTGCAAACTCCGCAAATGTGTTTTCATTAAAGTGCAACGTCCTTTCCTTATAGACGTGTCTTTTTGATCCATGGTCAGCCACAATGTCAACGCAGTTGCTTGTGCCCTCAGCATCACCACCGGGGCTATTAGCCAATCAGAAAGCAGCTAATGCTGTCACACTCGTATTGACATCACACCTCCGCATTAAAGCAGGGCCCTAATCATAGTCTTTTAATCAGCCCACTCTGCTAATGGTTTGTTTGCGTCTTTCATGCCCGTGACCTCTGCACTTGCCATTATATCCAGCCTGTCTCCCACAGTGCTGACGCCTCTGCTTTTCAGCTTCTGCTGGAGAGCACGGGCCCACTTTTATGTCGGGTCAGTTTTAATAAATTGGCGAGGATGGAATGCCATCAGAGCCTTGCATAGGATTGCATCCTCTCACGCAATTCATACAGCTGTAGCAGGAAATAATGGCTTTTATCTTGTCCCTCGGTTTGTTTCCTCCCATCTATTGGCTTATTTGTCGCCATTATTGAAACCAAAGTAGGGCTGAGAGAAAACCTATTACTGAGGGCTTGAGCTGAGCTGTTGTTCGCAGCCTGTATGATGTAGTACATCACGCCACAACAGACAAGTCACGACACTCTTCTGTCTCTGTTACAGTGCGATTCCTTATTTAGAGAGTCTTCTTCAGCACCGCAGCTTGACTGCCAACCTTACCTCTCAAAACCAGAAGAAATCCACCCGTTTTTAAATTCTGCTTCTTTTAACTCTTCGACAGGCATCCATTTATTCATGACGGGATTGATTTTAGTGCAACGTTCAAGAGAAAATCTAGAGTCTGAATTGTTCATAGTGTTGGAGACAGACATCTGCCTCGCTGATGTTAATCCTGATGATTTAAATATTATTTTGCCCAAGTTTTGGCCTAAAACACATCTGTTCATAGTGGAGGAGTACAGGTAGTGTAAAATCCTCAACAGTTATTCTGCTGTATATTAGAGGGACGGATCTGGTTGGACATTTTGGAGACAAAGTTAGAGAAGCAAGGTTGCGCTGGTTTGGACATGTCCAGAGGAGAGACGAGGATTATATCGGGAGGAGGATGTTGAAGATGGAGCTGCCAGGAAAGAGGAGAAGAGGAAGATCAAAGAGGAGGTTTATGGACATGCAGGTGGTCGGTGTCAAAGAGGAAGATGCAGAGTAGAGGAAGAAATGGAGGAGGATGATCCGCTGTGGCGACTCCTAAACGGGAGCAGCCGAAAGAAGAAAAAGTTAAAACTCACTTATTTATCTAGATTTCTCTATTATTGGTCTTTTATTCTTGTTCCGATCTGAAATAAACTGTTTGCGTCCCTAATATTACATCCAACAGAAACAACAGATAACCAAAAACCAAAAAGATTAAAAAAAAATTTTAACATTTTTATTAAAAGGTCTTTTTTGTAATGTTCAAACGTCACCCATACGTTGCTGTGATAATTTACGCTGAACTGATTATTTTTGTTCTGTAATGAATTCCCTTCATTCTCTATTGATGGGTTTGAGTCTAGAAAGATAGAAACCAGTGCCTTTATACGTAAGTGTCTTCTGCTTTCTGAGGGATGAGCCTTGTGTCTTGCACTTTGAAGCTGTCGAGTTACATTTGTTCCTGTTTCTTTCATTTCATCTGCTCAATATGACAGGGAGGCCAGTCTGACTGACAGGAAACCGTGTGCTTGAACCAACCGGGCGATTCCCTCATGAATAATGAAGTGAGGGGCAGCTGGAGCTGGACCTCAGAAAGACAGAACCACCAAAAAAGAAAAAAGTTCTCGAAGAACCGTCAAGTTGAAAGGTTTTTTTTTTCTTTGGTGTAATTTCTGTGTTTTTAGGTGCAACTTTATTATTACATCATACATTATTATTATTATTTGTGATGTTCATTTTTATCTGTGTTATGGCTGAAGGTGCTGGAAGTGTGTCCAAAAAAGGTGACCTGAACATTAGTCAGCCTTCCAGAACGCCTTTCAATCCATTTTCCAGTCTGATAGAGCAAGGAGACGCTTTCAGAATTCCAACGCGCATACACACACACACACACACACACACACACACACACTCACACACACACTCTCAAGGTTCATGGTGTCATCAGTGAAGATCCATTGAGGATTGCCCTCACACTCAGACGGTTTGCCTGCTTGTCATCATCACTTCATCACGGCGCTGGAGGAACCTTATTTGCCCAAAGCGAGCCGCCCATGAGCTGTGGAGCAGCGTTTGGTCCAGATGGGTTATTTTTTCTTCCCTGCAGTACGTGTGTCTCGAGACGCCTCCTGAGGACACCACGGCGATAAGGTGTTATAATCACTAAATTACCCTTTTCACGTCAGCCGTGAGAAAGGGAACTGTATGTGCATACAGCTTCCAGATAACGAGAGGCGGGTTTCTCCGCTGGCAATTACTTTCTGCCGAAAAGGAATCATACGTGAGCGAGATACTGATGCTCCATCCTCTGTTTGCTTTAGAAGAACCTCCTCTCCTGTTAGCCAAGGGCATGTCATCAATCGTGTTAGATCTGTAAGACTGAGCTGTAGTGTTGCCTGCTGACTGCACTACACAGCATTAACACCAAGCCTGTGTGCCTCGGGTTTCGGAAGGCCTGTTGGAGTTGGGAACGCAATAATCTAAATTAAATGTTGGTTCTGCTTGGAGCAAATCGTTTTTTATTCTTCTTGATTATCACTCTGCTTCTGAGCCCTTCCACTGGAGGAAGTTAATCAGGTTTAATCACTTTCCAAGCTCCTGTTATCCACACAACGATAATTTTATCGTTTGGTTTCTCTGCAGACACTGGGAACAAAAATACAGAAACTCTCTTAACGATAATTCATTTTTTAATCATTCCGTGCAGCTCAACAGCTTTTTGATTACATCCAAATGCTTCAGTTTCAGAAATGAGGGAATACGGCCGAGAACGTGGGAGCCATCTTGACTATTTCTTTATGACTAGAGCTTAAACCATGTGTTGAGATGCTTTCTGCATAAATAATACAGCATTATTGTGAAGTGAAAGTGACTCTCATTGTGTAGCACAGCACAGCACACAGTGAAACACAATAAAATTCAGTCTCTGGTATTTACCCACACACACCGTGCAGCAGTGATGGGGACGGCACCTTGCTCGAGGGTACCTGAGGGCAACTACTGATCTGGGAACCAATGACTTTCCGATTCTGGGGCCTAGTCCCTAAACACTAGGCCACTAGCAAAAAGGAGACACCTCAAGTCTTGACTCGTCTCACACTTGAAGCTTGACTTGAAAATTGACTCAGACACTTGAGGCATGGCCTGGAATTGGATCTTGGATCTAAAAATGAGCAGTTTTATTCTCTGCTCTTCCCACCTGAACTCCTGAACTCCAGATCAACTACATCAGACTGGATCATCTGCATGAGCTGCTGCCACAAACCAAGACTAACCAACGCTCCACTGACTCAACAGAACCACCACTATTAGCATATTGAACTTCCAACTACAGACTTTAACGGACTCTCTTATTGTAACTCCTGCTTTACTGGAACTCGTCTCTAAATCAATTTATTTATGAAAGGCACTTTCTTTTGCTTTTCCTTCTTGATCATCTGGATTGACCAGAGGAGGACGGGTTCCCCTTTTGAATCTTGGTCCCTCACAATGTTTCTTCCTCCAGTTTTAGGGAGTTTTGCCTTCGGCTTTCTCACTCGGGGTTCGGACCTGGATTCTGTAAAGCTGTTAAACAGAAACTGTTATAGAAATGAAACTTAAGACTTGACTCTATACTTTAGTACGTGATCCTGTACCGTACTGTACTATACCTTACTCTGCAACTCCCCTTACCCAAGTGCAACTCCCAGTATCCTACTGCAATTTTCCACATTTCCTTTGCTGGAAGTGTGCCTTCACACTGATGCCATTTCTCTGTATCTGTATTTTCTGATCTTTTACACTAGTGACCATTCTGAATCATTCTGAAATGAATTTCCTCGGTCTTCCTGAGCTGAAATCTAATCAATACCTCAGTAATGGTTTCGGCTGTGGAATGCTGCTTCCTTGAGTCACTGGGTACCTGTGAAGATCCCTCCTGTAACCTTGCAATCATTTGATTAAACCCTGAAGGGCACCTGGGCCGAATATAGCGGTGCTCTCACTCCTCCCCTCTGCAGCAACATCCAATCGAGCGCTTGATCTACTGGGTGTTGTTGGTGCTCTTGGCTTTGAGAGTCTCTTAGAAGAGTCTCTCTGCTCTGTGCCGGTCTTGAGGTGTGCATCCCAGATGTCTGAACATCTGGCCAAACTGTCACTGCACTAGCGACAGGTCTCAGAAGGGTGTTGTCACACCCTATAGTGGTTCAGCAGGGCTCTTATGGGAGTTGTACAAGATTGTGGGTTTTTTTTTTTTTTGTTTTTTTTTCCCCATGTATGAAACAGCCTGCTTACTCCAAAGAGGCCCAGCTAGGCCTGGTTCTGAACCATAACAAACCTTGACCTTTATTTTGTCAGGGAAAGTCCATTAAAGTGGAATGAAGATGCTCACCCTGCAGCCAGTAGCCTTCACCGCTGCATGTGTGCTGCTTCAGTTGATGTTAACCTGCAACCTTTATTTATGCCTCTCCAGGCATTTTAGACCAGGGTCCTTTTTTCCACCTTTCAGAGTAACGGCGAGTGTGGAAGAGAGGTGAAGAAGAGAGTGCAGGCAGGTTGGAACGGGTGGAGAAGAGTGGCTGGAGTGATTTGTGACAGATGCGTACCAGCAAGAGTAAAAGGGAATATTTACAGGACAGTAGTGAGACCAGCTATGTTGTATGGGTTGGAGACTGTGGCACTGACAAAGACAGGAGGCGGAGCTGGAGGTGAGTTAAAGATGCTGAGATTTTCGCTGGGTGTGACGAGGATGGACAGGATTAGAAATGAGTATATTAGAGGGACAGCTCAGGTTAGACGTCTTGGAGACAAAGTTAGAGAAGCAAGGTTGTGTTGGTTTGGACATGTCCAGAGAAGGGACGAGGAATATATTGGGAGGAGGATGTGGAAGATGGAGCTGCCAGGAAAGAAAAGAAGAGGAAGACCAAAGAGGAGGTTTATGGACGTGGTGAGAGAGGACATGAAGGTGGTTGGTTTGAAACAGGAAGATGCAGAGGACAGGAAGAAATGGAAACGGTTGATCCGCTGTAGCGACCCCTAAACGGGAGCAACCGAAAGAAAAAGAAGAAGAAAGAAGAAGTTCTTTTTTCCACCTTAATTCGTGTATTCTGAACAGAATGTTTTTGAATTCGGCCTGCTGGGAACATCTGAAAGGAACCCCGCCTGGCTATATCACACTGTAATCTTTCTTTCTCTCACTCATTTCACCCAATTCCAAACTTCCCGTCATAACTCAACACCTTCATCCAGCAAATGAAAGACTGCCTGAGAAAGTTCTTTATCTTCAGAACCTGAAAAATAAACCAATAGTTTTAGTAGAATAGTAGTAGAATTAAAGGTTCACCAATGATCAGTATCACGACTGAGTCAACTCCGTAACTGTAACATAAATCAAACGAAGATAAGATTCATATTATTTCAAAAATTCTTAAAACAAGTAAAAGCAATAGTTGAATAATTCAAATTTTTAAAAAGGAAGCATTTTAAGGTAAAATGATGTTTTAAAGTTCGATGAAGACCGCTTGTCACTCAGGTTTAATAATGAGCTGAAATCAACAATACATCCCCCGTAGAGCGACTGCTCCATATGGCACATGCGTAAACACCAGTTTATTAGCCATCAGTCTGGTTTATAGGCTGGATTTCTATAAAATGCTCATAAATCGACCATTTTTTTCAATCGGGTGACCTTTAGTTATGATTAGATTAAAATTCCTATTTAGTTTTAAGTTTTTTTTTCTTGTGTCTAGAATATTTTTACTTTTTACCTATTTTTGCTATAGAACAATTACTGTGGTATAGTGTACTAACCACAGGCTAAAGTGCTAAAGCTAAGCTGGTGTGCCGTCGCTGATTTTCCCTGCTAGCCCTTTGCGTGTATAGAGGAAAAATATGTTGGATGGATTTTTTGATGGTTGTTTGCCCCGATGCATGTTTTCACAGTAGAGAGTTTTTTGCAAAAGTCTTAATCTTCCTTTCTTTATTTGTTCCTTTGTGGGAAATTGAGACAATAGGTGCAGTGATTTATTGCAACATGTGCAAACATTCAGTCTAAAACTTCCAGTCTATAACACGGAGTTTATTCTAACCAGCTCAATATTTAGTCCGACCACCGTTTCTCTTCAACAAAGCCTCAACTCTCTCGGGCGAGCTTTCTTGTCATTTCAGGAACACTTCTCCAAGCTTCATGAAAGACGTTCCAAAGCAAAAACACCATCCTTCAGAAAGATCTGGAGAAGTGCTCCAGTGCAGAGACCGTCCTGAAAATGAGAGACAAAAACTGTCCTTCAGAAAAATACTCAGGTGCTTTTGAAGCAAAATATGAAGAAATAAGGCTTTTGGTCAGCACTGTACATGTCTGATGAAGACTTGATTCACTAACAAAATTTCTAGAAGTAGTTGATTTTAGACTTGTTTGGTCTGGAAGGGAATTATTAACTGAATGCACACGGCAAACGCATCAAATCTCAGACTTATCTTAGTTTTATATTGGCTCTGTTAGTTTTCATCAACACATACTTGCCCAGCATGGAGCCACAAATTTGTTATGAATTGTTTTGCCAGTTTGCATCTAAGAGTTGGGCGAAGAGGGACCACCCACATCTTCATCGAGGAAAGGTGAAGGAAAAATGATTTTCATTTATTTACGCACACCCCGTCTTCCTCTGGTCATAACTCAGTCGTCTAGTCCTGACTTTTCCTCCTGCACAGCTGCTCACTCACACATCCCGCTGTTCCTGCACAACTAATCCATCACTGCTCGTCTGCCATTAATTTTCTCTTAGGATCTGTGCTAACCGGACACCATTAATATTCCATTAGCATCTTTGCGAGGCAGATGCTATTCATTTTCCATTAGTACCAATGCTAGCGGGACATCGGTTTCCTCATTTGCATGTATTGTAGGCTGGCTAGCCGAGCATCATTCATTTTCCTCCAGCACCCAGTTCAGAGGGGCGCCATTCATTCCCATTAGTGCTGATACCAGAAGGAAGGCCTCCACCATTCATTCTTGATTAGTATACACTAGTGGGACTGCATAAACCACCTCTGCAGGGCAATCAAACACTTGTAAGGCAATGACTGTTACTGTGCAGGAGCTAAGAGGTTCTACTCTTCACGCCATCCTTCAAACCTGGAGTGGAGAATGAAGTCAGATATTAACCGTACGTCAGCACTGGTGCCATCTCTGGCGTAGATGAAGACAGAATGCTCGATCTGGAGCACTGGAGCACTAAGGACCTGTAGCTTATGATCGTGCCGAGTAAACACGAGCATAAGCAAGTAATCCGTGAACTTGTTGTTTATGGTCAGTGAACTCCATTTCTGCTTCAAAACGAGAAAAAGTCTAGAAGTCGTGTTCCTAATAAAGGGTGACATGAGGAAATGCAGAGTGTAAGGAAACTGGATGGGTCGGGTGAACAGTTTGGTAGATTTATTTTCATTTTTAGAGTCGGTCAGGATTAAATCTGCTACTGTCAGAAACAGCCTGACAATCTACAACGAGAGGGACTCATACATGAGCATACGTGGTTAGAAATGATCTATAATTACCAATGGGCTGAAATGAAACATTTACCATGATTACATTTACATTTATGCATTTAGCGGACGCTCTTATCCAGAGCGACTTCCAGCTCCTGATTACAGGGACAGTCCCCCTGGAGACACTCAGGGTTCAGCGTCTTGCTCAGGGACCCAGTGATGGTAGTGCTGGAGGTGGGATTAGAACCTGGGACCTCTTGGTCCGTAGGTCTGTTGGCAAGTATAGACCACCACCACAAAAGAAGCATTTAAACTTGACAGAAATAGTAATTTAATTTATACGACGGTGTATATCGATGTTATCAAATCTATTTTCAGCTGCTTCCATTAGGAATGTCCTCAGGATAATCTGTCTCTTCCTGTCCTCTCCATCTTCCTCTTTCATGTCCTCTCTCACCACATCCATAAACCTCCTCTTTGTCCTTCCTCTTTTCCCCTTTCCTGGCAGCTCCATCTTCAACATCCTTCTCCTGATATGCTCCTCTGGACACGTCCAAACCAATGCAGTCTCACTTCTCTGACTTTGTTTCAAAACCGTTTAACCCGCGCTGTCCCTCTAATTCACACGTTTAAAGGATCGTCCCAGATCAGTAGGTTGCCCCGAGGTACCCTTGAGCAAGGTATCGCCCCCATCACCGCTCCCGGGGCTCTGGATAGGACTGCCCACTGTTGGACGGTGTGTGTGGCTTAAATACAGAGGATTTCGTTGTGGTTCGCTGTGTGTTCACAATGTTCACTTTCACTTCACCCCTCAGCTCTGATTTCCATTGATGATGACTCACTTCCATTCGCTTTGATGCTCCCAGTGTGAACGGGCAAGTATCTGGTCCGTTCCCGGCCTGCTGCGACGTGTAGAGAACAGGCTAAAGATGGCAGTAGTCTCCGCTATTGCATTAGAAAGTAAACACCACTTGACAGAAGCTTTAGAGACCACGTTGAGAAAAGTTGCTAAAAGTATTGATGTCCTCTCCAGCGCCTGGTGTGTACCCCTCGCCTTGATCTGCATAGTGTGTTCACATGGTTGTGTTGTCTGTGCCCAGCTTTAAGAACCTTTTACCATGATCCTCCCTTCAAAGTGGGGGTTTACATCGCCCAACAGCCCCAGCATGCTGCCACACTGCCATTGTACCAACTGCATAATGTGTTTCTCAGCAGGCCTCTCTGAAGTACCAGCGTTTATTACCATACGCCGCAGCCAAAGAATTACTCTTCTATAGGTGAGCGGTACAAAAGGAATATTTAATGCAATTTCTTTTTTTTTCTTCTTTTTTTTTGGCTGCAGGGGTTATGAGAGGATGTGCTATTCATTCTGCTCCGATCCAGAAGTCTATAAAATACACACAGTCCGTTATCCAGAGATGGGACATGAGGAGTAAGAATGGCTTTCAATACACACACGCTTCCTGCTTAAGGAATGCCAAATGAGGTTCTGAATCATCCACCTTTATTTTATAAAAGCAGAATCTTCTGAATACGGCCGTGTTTCTATGTTGATAATTGACGAATTGATTGTGTGTACTAGGCCACATGGAGGCATGGGGGTTTAAATGCACGGCTTACCTGGGGCGAAACCCAGGGAGCCTGAGTAATTGAGTAAATGTTTTTTCTTTTTTTTTCCCCCATTACATTTTTTATTCCACCAGTGTGCGATAGAGTACGCTCAGTAAAATCATTATAACTCCACCTAAATGACCCAGCTTGACAAAAAGCAATGGCCTAATTGATTATCTCTCTACAGGCGGGGCAAATGACACCATTTCCTAATAAATCACTAGACAACTGGTCCAACAGACCATTAAATAAAGAAGCATACACTTCCAGTCAGCCAGTCCAGAGTGTTTCCGTAAAAATACAGAACTGAATGTGATTCACTGTTGTTTTCTTGGGTTTTTTTTTTAATGATATTTAAATGTTTGCTGTCCATCCAGCTACACCCTGCACCAAAGACGGTTGTCATTTTACATGCCGTTCTTTTTCATCACCACTGATTGGTTCGAAACACTGATGCTGATTGGTGGCTGTCGACGCATGTTTGTACAGAAACCAAAGAGAAAAATTATTATTATTATTATTTTTTTCACCACCGTCTGAGGCTTGTGCAGCGTTAGGGTTAGTCTTCCTTCACGCCTGATGTGACATAACAAAACGTTCTAATTTTCTACATTTTCTCCTGACCCCAGACGTGACCAATCATCATGTAGAAACGTCTGTTCCTTTGATCTAGAACTGAGACATTTTAGTACCTAAGTGTCCATAGTAGCCCAAATGTAGCCCCAAAACCTTCTCAGAACATTCAGATTGCTTCGTTGACTTTGTGTGAAGGTGGATATGTGGTTAAAGATGCAGTACTTACTTACACATTCCTTTATTAGGAACTCCCAACAATTGTAAAGGAAGTTGGACCTTCCTCCCTTTCTTGCAGCTTGGGATTTATTTATACATGTATGTTGCAATGGAACGATATTTACCTCTTTCAGTGATTTACTCTTGATTTCAGAAAACTCTGCACAAACTGTTTTCAGTCTAAAATGAGGTGAAATGAAGAAGGTAAATTGGCCTGTTAATGCTTTTTAACTGTGGTGGAAATGGTGTTCTTTAGATTGATCAACTTCTCTGAGTACATTCTGCCTTTTTTAATTCCTTTTTGTGGTCTAGTCTAAGGTAACATGGTGACAGGTGTTGGGAGACTGAAAAGGGTGTTGTGGTGTTACACTGATTTTATGGGCTTGGTGCATTGTGGGTAATGCGGTTACAGCTTTAAAAATGAGATGCTGTATTTCCCAGAATCTCTGCTAAGGTGAACTTCAATTTAGCTTCCACAGAGAAGAAACTGTAAACACAACATAGTAAACACTATTTGTCCACTGGATGGGTGGGTGTCCGGTGGATGGGTGGATGGGTGTCCACTGGATGGGTGGATGGGTGTCCACTGGTATGGATGGGTGTCCGGTGGATGGGTGTCCACTGGTGTGGATGGGTGTCCACTGGTATGGATGGGTGTCCAGTGGATGGGTGGATGGGTGTCCACTGGATGGGTGGATGGGTGTCCACTGGTGTGGATGGGTGTCCACTGGATGGGTGGATGGGTGTCCACTGGATGGGTGGATGGGTGTCCACTGGTATGGATGCGTGTCGACTGGTATGGATGCGTGTGTGCAGAAGCGGATGTTGCTGTTGCACTTGCAGCTCAGGCATTCCTGTGCCTCACTGGTGTTTACACAGAAGCCCGTGTGTGTTTCTTCTCTCGGACAGCTCCGTACGCCGCACCAGCTTCAGGATGCCATGTAAGGACTGATTACCACTGCACAACACAGATATGGAGAACATGCACACACACGGGAGCGCACACATCCTGAGTGGAGGAAGTGAACACTGAGCAGAATGTGTTGGCAGTGATGGTAAAGACGGTGTGCTGTAGTATTGCTATGACAGCAGGTCCACAGCTTTACCTTAAGATGTAGTGTAAGATTAGTGTGTAATCATGCCGGATCATCACTGTACACACACACACACTGAGTGAGACTGAGTGAATAGAATGTGGTGATGATATTCATGGTGGTAATGATTTGGTGTTATGTTGTGAGACTAGACAGCAATGATTGATAATATGATTATTCAAGGCCCAACAGCTGTGTGTGTGCGTGTGCGTGTGTGTGGGGAAGTATTTAGTTCAGGACATTCAGTGACTCCAACTCATTTTCAGTCCAGTCTCTGTACCTGAGCAGTTCTCCAGATCTTCTTGAAGGACAGTGTTGTTGTCTCTCATGTTCAGTCCAGTCTCTGTACCTGAGCAGTTCTCCAGATCTTCCTGAAGGACAGTGTTGTTGTCTCTAATTTTCAGTCCAGTCTCTGTACCTGAGCAGTTTGATAGTTCTGTGTTGGTTAATCCACACAGTGATCTACGTCTGAACCTTCAAGCAGAACAAAGCGTCTCACTTAAGACAACTTTAGGGGTGGTGGTGGTCTAGTGGTGGGTACTTGCCTATGGACCAATGGCTCAAGAGGTCCCAGGTCCCAGGTTCAAATCCCCCCTCTGGCACTACCACCACTGGGTCCCTGAGCAAGACCCTTAACCCTGAGTGTCTCCAGGGGGACTGTCCCTGTTATTAGGAACTGGAAGTCGCTCTGGATAAGAGCGTCTGCTAAATGCCATAAATGTAAATGTAAGACATGAAGCAGTGAAGAAACAGGTGATTCCAGATGATCAGGGGATTCGTTTACTGCTGATGCTGAATGCTGAGTGGAGAACAACTTTATCTAGAACCTTGTATCTTTATTTAATCTTTGCTTAGTGTAAGACAGTTTGCCAAAAAGTATTTTTACACCAACAATGTGATTGCCTACAAAACATAAAGAAACGAAGGATGGCTCAAGACACAGTAGATAATGTAGATAATCAGCCCGGTCCCAACAGTGTACAAAAACCTTAAAGTGTGTTTAGGCGAGTGTGAGAGAGATTTTCCACCTGCTGTATGTTCACAGTGATCTGTATCTAAATCCCCCGATCTTTTGAACCATTCAACACTGGGACGATTACGTTGGGAATTCTCTACACGCCTGAAACTCAAAACAAACATATGCTCAAATACATTGATTTGTCTCTCATAATCCAGTGGATCTCAGTCAGTCCAGTCCTTCAACCCAAATTTGCTCTCACCAGAGGTGTTCAGAAATCATGACATTAGACTCACGTTGCAGAACATACTCTTTTATGAGGTGACAAAATTGAACCTCCAAAGTAAAACTGAAAACTCTGTGTGAAATTTTGAGTCACACTAGACATTGGTTGTTTGGCGAAATGGGTATCTGAGGCTGGTCTGGAGGATCATGTACATTATAGTGCTACGGTGAATTAGATGCATGTAGAATGAATTGTCCATGAGGTCTAAATGTGAATCATAAAAATGCCCTGCCAATCACGTGACTGGACCCTCCTGGTGTCTGGATGTGAAATGGATTCTCCAAAGAACAAACTCACCGAATCAAATCTGCCTCGAGATGCATCCCTTTGCGCAGTGGGACTGCTTCTCCAGAAGCCCCGCAGTCCAGCAGCCCTGTTCATAACCATCAGTGTCAAACCACGCCGTCCCACGAGGACGCAGCCCTAGAAAGCAGGGGTAATTTTCTGAGAAATAGGCTGATGGGACTCAATGAAGAGAGCCACAGGCCTGGGTGCTGAGCAGTAGATAAGGAGAGCTGGGTTAAGCAGACTCATGGCTATTTTCTGGAAAAGAAATGGGGCGTCTTAAGCAGGGACCCGGGACAGCATTCCTGGCAGTTGCGGAAAAAGCTTTTTGAAAATATTAGGCGAGTTTGGTAGGCGCTCAGACGAAAGTCTGAAGACTTTGCAATAATGGGATGCAGCACCTGAGCAAACAGGGCAGATCTTTGCTTAAGTTCGCTTAAGTGGACACTGTTACTTTTAGAGCAGCCTGTAAATGTGAGCATTCCTTATTGAGCCCTCATCTCTGCTGGACGCCAAAGCAGAGGGATCAAAAATTTACCAATAGCACAGAGACTGGATACGCCGGTGCCCGGGGCTGAAAGTGTGATAGATACCCTCGCCTGGGCAGCATTAAAGTATTACTTACACAAGGATGGGTCAATACACAAATACACACACGGTCGATCATCCAGAACACATGGTGGAGAAGGTTACCTTGTTTCTGCCCCCCGCTGGATCTTCTTTCATATTGTTCCTCGGCAGGGAGCATAAAATGGCTTATATTAAATGTATGCAAAATATCAGATATTTTATCCATGCTCCATTTTACAAAGCAGTTACGTTGGTTTGGACATGTCCAGAGGAGAGACGAGGATTATATTGGAAGGAGGATGTTGAAGATGGAGCTGCCAGGAAAGAGGAGAAGAAGAAGACCAAAGAGGAGGTTTATGGATGTGGTGAGAGAGGACATGCAGGTGGTCGGTTTGAATCTGGAAGATGCAGAGGACCGGAAGAAATGGAGACGGATGATCCGCTGTGGCGACCCCTAAACGGGGGTGAAAGATTTAATAGTGTTTAATTTAATTTAAGAGTAGCTTGGTGTAAAATGCTCTGTAGAGGATGGTCAGAACAGTTTGCAGAAAGGTTTCCGAATCATTTCATATTGAAACACTCTGAATTTCTTTGTTCACATCCTAACTACTGAATTTGACAGCATCTTTAGATGAATCCCCTTTTAATCTGAACATCTGAACCCCCAAGGAACCCTAAAAATCAACCAATCACTTTCGAAAGCACACACTGATGATAATACACTGCTGATGGTACACTTCCTCATTTTAACCATCAGCCACTCCAGATCTGCGTCTGAAAACACATCATCTAGATGATTAAATGTAAAGGTAAATGATACACAGGGCTGGTCATTGGTTATTGGCAGCTTTGCTACATGGAATATTATACGGAGGTATTTGATCTTCCCTGGGGTTTGAGTTAGAAAGCTTTTATAGAGAAGAAAGAGAGGAAAAGATGGAATATTTATGCTTTCACATAAACCATTCTTAAGTGCAGATGTAGCAAAGAGGAGACCTCGATCTTTTCATTTTACAGTGGAGCCGAGTGTGTGATAATCCATCGAGCTGATTCAGATTCGAGTGTCAATGTACTGTTAAAGTTAAAGTGGTCTGGATTTGATTTCATGCTCATGAAGCCTCATAATTCAGGGCACCCAAACCAGGCAGAAAAACACATCAAAATTAAAAATACATTAAAGAATATCCTCCGAATCCAATCTGCCGACCTGCAGACACGTCCCAAAAGTAAAGGCCCTGGCTTTAGTCTGCATCAGTGTTCCCTGTTCCCAATAAGCACCTGTAATTGAGAATGCTTTATCTTTATTGGAATGGTTTAGCTGGAGTCAGACATGAAGATACACATCTGGGATCAGCCTTTGGTGCTGGATTGCAGTAAAATCTGCCAGTAACAATGTTACGGCCTTTCTGAAACCACCCTCCACATCTTTTTAATCTGGAGTAACACAAAAAAAGAATTGCTCGACGCTCAACGCAGTTGGATTGGTTAGAAAAATTTGCATTTAGTTGGTCCCCTTTCATACTTCTTATTGTTGTTCCAGATGTTGTTATTACAAGAACACGTGGCATCTAGCAGAGCCTTGACCTGAATCCTTAACTTTCCATTTGTCCTACATTAGTGTTTATAAGGTGATCATTTGTTATGATGGCTTGATGAAATATGAAATTAATTAAAGCATATTCCGTTAGACCATATTTTTTTGACCCATGAAACAAAATATTGAAAGGTGCACACACACAAACCCGTAAAAGAAGAAATGAATTGTAAAAAGGCAAACAAAAGTAATGCTATTTCTGAGGCTATGATTTCCAAACAGGGCGAGCGCTGAGTACGGTATGAAATCTGCACGGTAGGAATGATCTCTCAGGTGTGCTGGCCTTCAGAAAATTTCACAGCTGCATTAACATGTTTAAAAGGGTGGTGCACGCCGTAGAGCACTTGGTTAACATGATCAGACTCAGCTCAGCTGGAGTGTGAGAGATGAAGCTGCTGCTCCTTTCACACTCTTTGCATTTCCACTGCATCAACACGCTTGATCAGGACCTTCTCATCCAGTAACCATCGGTCCATGCCTGCTGAAGATCCATCCTTGGGTGGCCCTCTGCTAAGCAAACACTTTTTGATACGATGCTGAAATGATGGAATGATAGAATGAAGGATGTGGAGAACTGAAGTATCGATTCCATACAAATCCAATTCATGAAGGCAGGCGCAAGCAATCAAGCTCGGGTCAATACAAATAGCCAAAGGTGAAACAGGCAGAGAGCGAGAGAGTGGAATGGAGAGGAGGAGTGAGACGGAGAACGAAAAAGATGTGGCATAACCCAGTCAAATGAAACGTAACGCGTTTCTTGTAAAAACCGATCCAGTGACTAAGCAATGGGCAGCCATGTCCAGCAGCTGGGGTGCAGTGATGGTGACGGTATCTTGCACAAGGGTACCTGAGGGTAACCTTCTGATCTTGGGGTCCAGTTCCTAATCACTGAATCACTGCTGCCCAAAAATGCATCCTCTTCATTTAACCCACACTCACCACTCAGCAGTGTGCAGCTATATCCAGCATCCGGGTACCAGTGAAGGGGACAGTACTTTGTTCAAGGGCACCTTAGGATAACCTACTGGTCCAGGATTCAAATGCATGACCTTCTTTGGGCCTAGACCCAAATCACTAGGGCACTACATGAGATACAAACCCCTCCCAATCCAGGACCAGCTCGTTATTGGAACTGGCAATGAGGAAGGGCTAACAATGAGCTAAAAATGATTTAAAAACACGTAAGATGAACAGCAGAATCGTGGCGAGCAGACACTTTTTTTCTCTCCATGCGTGATACAGCAGATTCTTGCCCAGTGTAGGGCTTTGAAGCCTGCAGGAAAGACATGTGCCCTCTAAAGTTGAAAGGTTCAGTCATTCATGGCAGCAGGAAACACACGAGGTTTCAGCCGGCTTAGCACTTTGGATAGGAAGCATTAACTCAGCGGTGCAAAAACCTTTATGAGGATAAAGAGGATGTGTTTGATTCCAGCTGATGAACGCTGCAGTCATGCTCTGGAGCAATGCGTTTAATCCTGAGTTCCTCCCGCTGTTGATTGATTACTATTGTGTGTGTGGCTTGATGAAACGGTGACGAGAAGGACTCGGCAATTAACCAATGATGAATGAGTTGGAGGGCGGCTAACATGCTGTTCAGCAACAGACGACGTACAGTCCCCAAATCCGTACCTGTATGGTGAAACTAAGACAAGGTGTTTGGAACGGTTTCCGGAAGCACAAAGTGAGTGTTTCTTATAAAGTGGATGGGGAGTGAAAAAAGACGGCAGGTGTTTCTAATACAGCGGCCTAAAATTTTGATGATGTCTGATTATAGCAGCGCTGCTTCATCACATGTATTTGAATGCTTAAGGAAAGAGAGCTCACCAGGGACAAGAAGAAAAGAAACCGGAAAAAGGGCTCAGAAATGGACAGAGAAGACAAAGAAATAATCAGATACGAAAAACGAGCTGAGAGAAAGAGGAGGAGAGACGAGGTACGTGGGGTTTGCTCATTGGAATCAGTTTTTGTGACTTCTGGCTGTTAAAGCTTAAAACAATAGCTTGGCTAAAATAAATAAAACCGATCTGGTTTGCTTTTGCGCTGCAGCTCTGAGGCTTATAAATCTTACAGGCAATGGCAGCTTATCTGTGGAACCTTTATCTTGAATTTTCTGCCCAAATAGGAAACGGTTTAGGTGAAGAGCTGGAAAGCCTCTTTGTGTTTTCTTAGAAGTAACAGATAGAAACGGATAGCTGTGTGAAAATGAACTCACTGACTGTGCAGGTATTTTTTTGGAACATCACAGCGTAGTCCACCAATTAGTAACATGTCTAAATCATCACATGGTGCTAGACCTGTTACCCAGAACATACCTCTCTCACACACACACACACACACAGAGTACACTGGAGGTTTTTTGGTACCTAAAAGCACAAAAAAGCACAGCATTGTCCTTGAGGTCCAGCTGTGTAGCTTTTGTGTTTATCCCAGGAGAAATGGACAAACTGTTCCTTTTTATAGCTCAGTGGAAGAAAGAATTTCTTAAACATGTTTTTTTTAAGTGAACTGACAGTGTAAACCCCATTAGACCAGCTTTCTTTGTGATCCTGTGTGTTATACTGTCTGAGTATGAACACAATTGAAATTCATGAAATGTAGCACTCGCCTGTTGGTTTTGAATCATTTCAGTTGTTCCCACTTTTACTTCTGCAGCGGCATTCCCAGCGCTCCGGACAGTTTCCATCACACCCTTTTCTCATGTTAGATACATGACCTGCAGAACTGTGATGAGGGCTATTGATCAGGAGTGTGTGTGTGTGTGTGTGTGTGTGTGTGGGCTCTTATTGAAATGCTGACATTTTGATGGGGCTCACTGCTGCAGCAGAAGAGTGAGGGGTGACCCCAGTCTCAGTTCAGAGCTGGAAAACTGAGCACTGACATTTACCCCCATCTCTGTAGAGAGAAACACACACACACACACACACACACACACACTCACTCACTCACACACATGCAGGTATCTAGAGTGTGCTAACTGCTTATAGAAACACAATGTAGCCTAAGAAGACACCCAGATATTCTTCTTACTCTTAAAAGTAAGAAGAGTACCAATAATATGTAGTGGTTTGTTGCTTCATTTGTTGGTTTATTGGTGATTTTGTTGGTTTGTGGATTGTTTGCTTCGGTTTGTTTGGTCAGTTGGTTCATTGGATTGTTAATTTATTGATTTTTTGGTTGGTCTGTTGGTTGGCTATTTTATCTGGCTGGTTGTTTGATTGGTTTGTTAATTAATTGATTGGGGTTTTTTTTGGTTGGTTGTTTGATTGGTTTGTTAATTAATTGATTGGAGGTTTTTTGGTTGGTTGTTTGATTGGTTTGTTAGTTAATTGATTGGGTTTTTTTTTGGTTGGTTGTTTGATTGGTTTGTTAATTATTTGATTGGGGTTTTTTTGGTTGGTTGTTTGGTTTGTTAATTGATTGGGGTTTTTTTTTGGTTGGTTGTTTGATTGGTTTGTTAATTGATTGGGGGGGGTTTTGGTTGGTTGTTTGATTGGTTTGTTAATTAGTTGATTGGGGTTTTTTTTAGTTGGTTTGTTGATTTATTGATTTTTTTTGGCTGGTTGCTTGGTTGGTTTGTTGATTTATTGATTTTTTTTTTTTTGGCTGGTTTTTTAGTTGGTTTGTTGATTTATTGATTTTTTTTTTTGGCTGGTTGTTTGGTTGGTTTGTTGATTTATTGATTTTTTTTTGGCTGGTTGTTTGGTTGGTTTGTTGATTTATTGATTGTTTTTTGGCTGGTTGTTTGGTTGGTTTGTCAACACCCTGTATCAAGGTGTGCAGAATTATTAGAAGCTTCTTTTCCTCTTCAGATGAAATGGACCAACATTGTAGAAAGTCTTTCAGGGGGATGCAGCGCTCATGAAGTTGCTAAGATATTGGGAACTGATCGCCGAACCATCAAACGGTTTGTTGCAAACAGGGTCGTAAGAAACGTGTAGGGGGGAAAAAAGATGCAAGTGAACTGCCAAAGATTTGAGAATCAAACCCATGATCCTCCAGTGCTGTCACATTCCAGAACTGAACCGACCTGGAGTGTCCAGAACAACGTGTTCAGTGTCAGAGAGGTGGACAAAGTAAGGAGGACTGAAACCCAACCACCACTGAACAAGACGTCAGTTGAAAGTCAGGACCGGGCAAAGAAACATCTCAAGGTTTGATGGAGATGAGGTGAGCGTCACTCTTGATGGTCCAGATGGACGGGCCCATGGCTGGACCAGTAACAGGCACGGAGCAACTCCACTCAGACACCAGCAAGTTGGAGGGGGGGTACTGGTATTGTACTGGAAATGTCATAGATTTTGAATTATTTATTCTCATTTTAAAGATGAAAAGCAAGTGCGATGGGAAAATGTAAAATTTTCATTTAGTTGTGTAATAATTCTGCACTAATAGTTGGCTAGTAATTGTGCAACATATGTATCCCCTGAATGTTCACACTCACATTTCTTTTGTAAAACATTCAGGTTTCAGGGTTTTAACATTCTGAATGCAGGGTAATGTTTATCTAAAATAAAAATTTTAAACCTGATCCGAGGCCACATATTTGGGCTGTGGACCGGCCGGAACCCCTGTTAAGTTGAGGGAAATAAACAGTCTCTGCTTAGAATCAATGCAAAGAGCAGTTTGTTTTGTTTTGTTTGGGGGAAAAAATCACCTTTGCATTCAGGAATGACCCCAGAATTCAGTTCTGCAGGGCGCCGTGGGTGATTTTGAGAAAGTGGTGTTTTGTGTGTGTGTGTGTGTGTGTGTGTGTGTGTGTGTGTGGGCATGCGTGTGTTCATGCTCATGCATGCATATAACCTCCAGATGTTCTTCAGGTTCATCAAAGGCTTCATGCTGGGTTGTGTCGTGTGTGTGTGTGTGTGTGTGTGTGCGCAATTTTTCAGGCTCTAAGCTTTGCCCTCTTTGTGTGTATCTGTTGTGTGTTTGTGTGTGTGTATATCGGCATGTTGTGTGTCTCTTTATATAAAATTGTGCACGCGTGAGTGTATGGGCCACATCGCCACAAGTTGCCATGGCAACCCTCATCCCATCACCAGATTTTAACGCTGATTGAATTCTGGATTCATGGATTCCGAGGCGATTCCCAAAACCCTGAGACATTCCTGTTCACGCTGCTCGATGTGCGGCAGGATCGGGGTGTGGACTGAGGGTGGATCTCTGAAAAGAGGGTTTAATCTGAAATCTGTTTTACAACCTGAGACCAACCAGCAGTTTCCTGACCCACATTTCAAATCTTATACTCAGCCTTTAAGTTCACACTTCAGATCACCCTTAAAATACCCTCACATTTCCCATGCATGTGCTGTTAAGCTGGACAAGGTGACCGTACAAGTGAAAGATCTGGGTAGGCTGTCTCAGTTAGCAGGTCACCAGTTCCAACCCCAGCAACGCCACAGCCATTCATTCCAGGGGACCCAGGCAAGCATGTTGTCCTCATTCAGTTGGGGTTCTTGTTGTGGAACAACCTTTTCCATCTTCAAGTCTAAACAGTGGAACCTCTGCTCACGACCATAATTCGCTCCAAAACTCTGGACGCGACCCGATTTGGACGCGACCCGAACGTAACTTTCTCATAAGATCGAATGTAAATATGATTCATCCGTTCCACACCGTACAAACTGTATGTAGATACGATTTTTAAGCGCAAAACTAGTTAATTATACCGCAGAAGACACAGTTTTCTCTGTTGTTCAATGTTTTTACACTGACATTGCAAGAGTTCGTGCTAGACCACATTTGCGCTAGACCCTTATGAACTGTTTGCTCTAAACACTTTTTTATGAGTTTTAAGAACAGGGAAAAAAATAAAGTTTGAAAAATGATACCTAAACAACCAAGAAAATGAACCTTGCATGAGTCGAGTTCTGGCATGAAGGAAGTGAGGAGGAGGAGCTGGGTGGAGAGGAAGTTAAAGTTTAGAGGGAGGGTCCGGCTCCGCGATGGAGGGATGTTATCCTTCAGGTGTTTTCTCTCTTGTGATTTCTTCTGGCACAAAGTTCACAGTGAATGAACGCACAATGTGCAGGGAGAACGATGTGCAGGAGAACGATGTGCAGGAGAACGATGTGCAGGAGAACGATGTGCAGGGAGAACGATGTGCAGGGAGAACGATGTGCAGGGAGAAAGATGTGCAGGGAGAACGATGTGCAGGAGAACGATGTGCAGGGAGAACGATGTGCAGGAGAACGATGTGCAGGGAGAACGATGTGCAGGGAGAACGATGTGCAGGAGAGCGATGTGCAGGGAGAGCGATGTGCAGGGAGAGCGATGTGCAGGAGAGCGATGTGCAGGGAGAGCGATGTGCAGGAGAGCGATGTGCAAGAGAACGATGTGCCGGGAGAACGATGTGCAGGGAGAACGATGTGCAGGAGAACGATGTGCAAGAGAACGATGTGCAGGGAGAACGATGTGCAGGGAGAACGATGTGCAGGGAGAACGATGTGCAGGAGAACGATGTGCAAGAGAACGATGTGCCGGGAGAACGATGTGCAGGGAGAACGATGTGCCGGGAGAACGATGTGCAAGAGAACGATGTGCAGGGAGAACGATGTGCAGGAGAACGATGTGCAGGAGAGCGATGTGCAGGGAGAGCGATGTGCAGGGAGAGCGATGTGCAGGAGAGCGATGTGCAGGAGAGCGATGTGCAGGAGAGCGATGTGCAGGGAGAGCGATGTGCAGGAGAGCGATGTGCAGGGAGAACGATGTGCAGGAGAACGATGTGCAGGAGAGCGATGTGCAGGGAGAGCGATGTGCAGGGAGAGCGATGTGCAGGAGAGCGATGTGCAGGGAGAGCGATGTGCAGGGAGAGCGATGTGCAGGAGAGCGATGTGCAGGGAGAACGATGTGCAGGAGAACGATGTGCAGGGAGAACGATGTGCAGGGAGAACGATGTGCAGGGAGAACGATGTGCAGGGAGAACGATGTGCGGGAGAACGATGTGCAGGGAGAACGGTGTGCGGGAGAGCGATGTGCGGGAGAGCGATGTGCAGGGAGAACGATGTGCAGGGAGAACGATGTGCAGGAGAGCGATGTGCAGGGAGAGCGATGTGCAGGGAGAACGATGTGCAGGAGAGCGATGTGCAGGGAGAGCGATGTGCAGGAGAGCGATGTGCAGGGAGAGCGATGTGCAGGGAGAGCGATGTGCGGGAGAACGATGTGCAGGGAGAACGGTGTGCGGGAGAACGATGTGCAGGGAGAACGATGTGCAAGAGAACGATGTGCAAGAGAACGATGTGCAGGGAGAACGGTGTGCAGGAGAACGATGTGCAGGGAGAAATAACTACTTTAACTACTTTAAATTTTGATTTCTTTCCACTAATCACTTTCTTTCACACTCTGTCCAGTGTCTTGGTGTGCGAATCCAATAGCTAATTAGTCTGAGTCCCCCTTCCATTCGGAGAGATGGAGCCAATTCTCTGCCTCTTCCTCCCTGAGCAGATGAGGACCAGCTGAACTTTCACAGCCCGTTCCTGCTTTAGCAGCGATGCTTTTGTTACTTTTAGTTTCATAAGTGTTCTTCATTATTTAAAAAAGAAACTAAAAGAGGAGAAAGAGCATGTTACTGAGGTCAAGGAAGGGTTGCTTTACTCAGATACAGTATAAGACTAGAACACCCTCACAATTTTAATAACACCAAACTTTGTGTGTGTGACCGTCGTCTCTCTCACCAGTCATTTCCTGCCCCTTTCTTTGTTGATCAAGCCTTTAAGATGCAAAAGTGAAGGTCAGAACGAGAGAGAAAAACAGTGGGACAAGGGGGGACAAATACCAACCCATCAGGTTTTGTCCCACAGAAGAGGGAAGATAGTAAAGGTCCAGAACACAGAAAAGCTTGCAGCTTTATAGTGTATAGTGTGTATATATATATATACAGTATTACCTCTAAAGAGTGTTTTACACAGCAGGACGTTACAGTTTTTAACAAATATAGTGTGTAAAGTAGTTTTTAATACAGAGTTCTTCCCAGAGTCAGCATAGTGGGTTTAGCAGTTAATATAGTTCATTTAGAACGTATGAATTAAAAATATTGATGTATTCATTAAAATGTTTTTGTTGTTGTTGTTAATTCTATTCATTTTTCTTTTGCGTTTTTTTTTTTTGTGTAAGCAGCTTCCCTCGGGATCAATAAACTTTCACTGATTCTGATTCTGACTTCATGACAGTGTTCCCTATTGGCCGACGTCCTCTTTTAGCAGGATGGCACGTGTTCCCTGTACAGACGCTCCAAAAAACAAACCTGCCTTTCATTTAGAGGCTGTGTCTTCCTCTCTACCCGAGACTCAATAGAGACACGTCTCGCCTCCCCAGCCTGTTTTTGAACAGCGGCCAGTCTCCGTTAATTCACAGACCATCTGTCAGAAGGCTATCTCTCCAGCACAAGGCTGGAGTTCTTCCTGAGGCATCTCTCCTGCAGCAGGATGGTGAAAGCTCATGCTTGGACATGCGGCAGCAGCAGCTGCTGTCTGCACAGGGAGAAGCCTGTGTTTCAATAATGATAAAGGTTTAGAGAATGCATGGCTGAGACTTGCTTCATGGTGCTTTATTCTGGTCTCCATCATGTCTTGGTGCACAAGTGTGAAACCTGCTTTTCGCTGGATAGTTCTCAGTAGAGATGCAGCAGGCTGTAAGAAAAAGGCTGTGCTCTCATGCCAAGTTGTGTTTTTGCCTCGGTTTCTGGTAAGATATGTAAGCGGACAGCATCCTCTAGTGGCTGTTAGCCGCTGTTACCTAACTGTGTCCTGTGCAGTATTAATGAACGGGGGGATGTAGATCATAAAGGGGTGTTCGTTTTTAAACCGCTTATAACACTCATCTGAACCCCTGCTTTTAGACTTTACACCATTGGTTTTCAAACAAGTACCTTTTTTAGTCACAACAAAATGCAGTGAATGAACAAAAGAGAATCTAAATCAAATCAATATTTGGTGTGACCACCCTTTGCCTTCAAAACAGCATCAATTCTTCTAGGTACACTTGCACACAGTTTTTGAAGGAACTCGGCCGGCAGGTCGTTCCAGACATCTTGGAGAACTGAGCACAGATCTTCTGTGGATGTAGCTTCCTCACATCCTTCTGTCTCTTCATGTGATCCAGACACACTGGATGATGTGGAGATCAGGGCTCTGTGGGGCCAGAAGAACTGATGCTGGTCTGAAGGCAAAAGGTAGCAACACCCAGATATTGATCTGATTTAGATTTTTCTTTTGTTCGCTCACTTTGCATTTTGTAAATTGATGAAAATAAACAATCATTATTTAAATTTCTGAAAGCGTTCTTTGTTTATAGCATTTTTTCCACACCTGCCTAAAACTATTGCACAGTACTGTATAGTACAGTCTGCGATGGGCTGGCGGCCTGTCCAGGGTGTGTCCCCTGTCCTTCGCCCTGTGTGAGCTGGGATGGACTCCAGCACTCCCCTGCGACCCCGCTTGGGACAAGCGGCAGAAAATGGTTGGTGGTGGTTGGTTGTATAGTACAGTTTCCTTTCAATATTTTTCACTCTTTGTCCAGACCTGAGGCAGTTTTGTCCCATGAATTTGGAACATTTGGAGGCTGATTTCAACAGTGGGCGTGGACTAGACCATCCCAAAACTTTAAAAAAAAAACTTTAAAAGAAGTTTCAAAACTGAAAGTGGTTTCATTTAAAACTTGGTGCAGTCCACAGTCCACAGCATGTCTGAAGACTGTCCACTTCTGTAGTTGCTCATGAAGGGACTTGATTGATTTAAATTTTTTTTTTTTTGGCACTTTTGGACAAATGTGAAAGTGACAGTTCTTGTCATTGTGGGTACACGGCACGGCACACAGTGAACCACAACGAAATTACACCTCTGCATTTCACCCACACACAAAGACATGGGTACCTCAGGGCAACCTACTGGTAAGGGAATCGAACCCCTGATCTTCCGATCCAGGGGCCTAGTCCCTAAACACTATTCTGCACTATTCTTGATTGGCTACATTGTGATCCAATAAAAAATAAAGCCAATCAACATTGTCGTGATGTAAATTTGTTCTGAGCTTGTCTTGATTTTTCTGACATTTGCATTACATTGCATTTACTTATCAAGAACAGGGACATTTGCCCTGGAGCAACTTACAAAGATCTTGGTCAGGAACTTGGTGGTGGTGATACTGGAGGTACTCTCTGTTCATTTCAGTCCCACTGGCTATGAAGCCTTTAATTCATTTCTGTCTATTCTCTTTTTCAGAATATGCCTGGACTGCATGATGGACTCCAGCAATGCAGAGCCTGCTCAATATGTGCCCACCAGCACCTTGGTACCACAGATTTACCCACAAACCTCTCCATGGTCGTTGCTTCAGAATGTGGATGACTCCAACACTTCTTTCTTGCAAGGTGCCGGAAACCTCAGTGCCATCTATGGAATCAACCGCAGTGACCCGAGGATTGAAGGTCGCGAATATGACCCTTTGGGCGGTCACTCCCTGTGGCAGGTCATCCTCATTGTCTTCTTCACGGGCCTGTTGTCTCTTGTAACCATTATAGGCAACATCCTGGTCATGGTGTCCTTTAAGGTTAACCGGCAGCTCAAAACTGTCAACAACTACTTCCTGCTCAGTCTGGCCTTCGCCGACCTCATTATTGGGGTCATCTCCATGAACCTCTACACAGCATACATTGTGATGGGACAGTGGGCCATGGGCAACTGGGCATGCGATCTCTGGCTCGCAATAGACTACGTGGCCAGTAATGCCTCAGTAATGAACCTGCTGGTGATCAGCTTTGATCGATACTTTTCCATCACGAGGCCCCTGACATATCGCGCCAAGCGCACCACCAAGCGGGCGGGCGTGATGATTGGACTCGCCTGGCTCGTGTCACTGATCCTCTGGGCACCAGCCATCTTGTTCTGGCAGTACTTTGTAGGAGAGAGGACGGTGCCACCCGATAAGTGCTACATCCAGTTCCTGTCCGAGCCCATTATCACATTTTGTACAGCCATGGCAGCCTTCTACCTGCCCGTAACGATTATGAGTGTGCTGTACTGGAGGATTTACAAAGAGACTGAGAATCGCTCCCGAGAGCTGGCGGGACTGCAAGGCTCGGGAGGACGATTAGGAGCGCCGGAGCGGCCTCATTTCCACCTCCACGCAACAAGGGGAAGCTCTAGGAGCTGCAGCAGCTTTGAGCTTGGCCGACCCGCACAGAGACGGAGTACTTTGCTCACCAGCCGTCTCCGGTGCTGGAAGTGGAGGCCTGGTGGAGGCGGAATGCACAGCAGTGGCGAGGCGGACCAGAGCAGCTGCGACAGCTGGAACAACAACGATGCAGGACTTTCTGTCGATCATTCGGGGTCGTCCGATGACGAGGACAGCGCACCGTCTGCCGCACGTGCCATCTTTTCAATTGTCCTCAACTTACCTGGCATGAGAGCTGCAGTCAACTCCCAGGTCACGTCCTGCGAAGACTTAGATGCTACCTCTGAGGAAGACCCACTACGAGGGCGCGGGGAATCCGACGGCACGAGCGATAGCCTTTCACGCTCCGTCACCAATGGTAGCAAGCGCTTTTCCGCTAACATGTCCAAAGTGCAGTCTATGCCAGCCATTGAGGCTACAACTGCCAGCATTGAGCCCATCGCTGCCACCACCATCAAATCATCTTCTGCACCCATTTCTTTCAAAGAGGCGGTGCTAGCGAAGCGCTTCGCTGCTCGAGCGAGGACGCAAATCACCAAACGGAAGCGCATGTCGCTAATTAAAGAGAAGAAAGCAGCCCAGACCCTCAGCGCCATCCTCTTCGCCTTCATCATTACGTGGACGCCTTACAACATCATGGTGCTGGTCAACACCTTCTGTAACGGCTGCATTCCCGAATCCCTCTGGGCTCTGGGGTACTGGCTGTGCTATGTTAACAGCACCGTAAACCCAATGTGCTACGCGTTGTGCAACAAGACCTTCCGCAGCACATTTAAGATGATCCTTCTTTGTCGCTGGGATGAACAAAGGAGCAAGCAAAGCTTTCTGCAGAGACAGACGGTCCGCTTGAACAGGAGCATTCCCAGAGATTCAACATAGCCGAGCAGGCATGAAGAGGCCCTCGTTCTGAGATCCCAAAAAGGTTCAAGCTTAGCAGAAAGCAGAACGAGAACCATCCGTATGGGTTCTCAGACAGGCGGTGACATCGCTTCCTCTCTAATTCCTCAGCAGTGGACAGTGTACAGAGGAAAAGGGCTTCAAGACTTCACCTTGAACAAGTGCAATTGAGTACCATGTAAAGGACATAGTGTGTCCTCCAGGAGCCTAGGACAACCTGCGGTCAGATGCCAGCATCGAAGAAACACTTTTAGGAAAATTCCCAAGAAGACTTCTTTCTGAATCACAGATTTCAGGGTCAGAAATGAACTAAAAAGAAGCAAAGATTCGAAAAAAATAAACGCAGAGTGCAAAAAAACTTAAGATGTATGTAACTGCGGTTGAAGTGACTTATTTGTAACTAAACTTTGGCTGTTTTCTGTGAATGTGTTGCAAACAAAGGTCTGTTTGTAAGATGTCGGTAGAGTAACGTTCTTCTGTATAACGTAAACCACAGTTGAACCGGTTTCATTTTTGGTTTCTGTCTGAATTTTTGACGATTCTTCTTTGGAACCCTCCTCTGGTAGACCACTGAGTGTGACAGTTGTTTACATGATTTTATTACAAGTGCTACAAGTATTTCAATAGCGATATTGAGTGCAGTTTGATGTTTGTACTTCATCGGGGTACCCTGTGTTTGCTCGAACACTGAGCATCCTTTTGGGAAAATGTTTTGTAATAATAATGTGTGATGGTGTATTTTAAAGACATTGGTTATGCAGATTTTTATGTTTTGGGTCCAAATTTGATTCGGTTTGCTTTGTTGTGGATCTCTATGCTTAACTGTGGCTCTGATCATCATATTTTATCCTTTTCTCTCAGTTAAGATCACCATGGTTTAGTAAAAAGCCCTGAGAGATTCATCAAGCGGGTATAACTAGACAGCTATGTTACTTCTCCTTGGATCGTCTGCACGGAGAGCTTACTCGTTTTAGACCCTCGGCCATTAAAATGCTATAGATCATCTTAAAGGAGAATTAAAGGAGAATTCCGTGTGTTGCAAAGATTAAAACTGAAAAGATTCAGTTTGATGTCAAATGCTTTGTTTTTTAGAAACCTGCACAGTGGTGAATGGATCCCGAAATGTAACGCCTTTCACATCATAACTTAATTCTTTAGTATATTTACATTTATGCAGCACATTTAAATGAAACTTAATTAGCAATGGCATTGCTTCCTGCAGTCCTACAAGTTCTCTATAGAGCGGTGCATTTTTAGGTTAATGGCTTTATTCAGTTTTCCCTACAGTATGGAACTTAAAGTGGACAGGAGGAGAACAACTGTGGGTGCATGTCCTCTGATGGACTGGTAACTTGTCCAGAGTGTTTCTCTTCCTTTAAACCACAGTGTTAAAGTCCCTTGCCACTCTGTTTAGGATAAACTGCAAAAATAATAGATGGATGGTACAATTTGAATAGTGAAAAGTGGATGCATTGTATTTGGGTTGAAGACTTCAGGACCCCTTATTTAATTCACCACCACTTTCTCAGTTTCTCTGCAAGAAAGCATTCAACACTAAACCCAATCTGACCAGGCGAATTAAGCTAAAAATGTGAAAAATCGGAGGAGTTCTTGTCAGTGCAGGACCTTCTGGTGGCCATGAGGTGATGCTACAGCTCCCTTCAGGTGTCAGCAGTTTTGACACACCTAACCTCTCTTACCCCTGTTTTGTGGGGGTTGTGCTTCTTATTTTCAGAGACTAAAATAAAGGCAATTTTCTGGATTTGGTTTCCGGGCTAAAAATGAGCATCATACTGTTTCGGAGGATAGAAAAATCGAAATATGTGCTTATCAAACATTTCTCATTTCGGTTTGCTCTCCCAAGAAGGTGGGAATGTCAAATAATTCTTTGCTCAAGTTTACTTCCTATAAATAGCTTTAACCAATGATCTTTCCTGGTCACTTCCTGCAGCATGTCTACACCTGGCATTACTGTTAAAGGGCCCATATTCTTCATTTGCCTTTTTTTTTTTTTTCTCACCGCTGTAGAGGAAGAGTACCCATTTTTTTTTGTTTGTGACATCACAAAAACTGACTACAGACTAGGTTGTTTTTTCAGGGTGGTGTTTTATACAGGATGGGGAGTGAGAACTTTAACTGCTTTTTTTTGACATGGGCCCTTTAAATGCTTGTTTTAGATTCTTGTTTCTTGTTGGGGTTTTTTGCGTCCTCTATGAGACACTGCTATAGATCTGCTTGTGTGTGTTGCATCTTGAGTGGCTTTTCTGTTTTCGTATCAAACGGTTGGGGTTCTGGTCCGAACCGGAGAGTAATGGTGGCGACTCAGCCTGAGCTGGTTTTGTTGACTGTTGTTGAAATGGGACTCAGCAGAGGGGCGTTTCTATCCAGTGATCTTTTTTTTTTTTAATAAATGTCACCTTTTTAAGAACCTTGCTGTGTTTCATTGATCTGTTCATTTGTGGCAAAATGGAAGAGTATATTGTTTGATCTTTGGGATGATACTGGTGTAGTGTGTGACTGACTGCGTTTACATTTCTCCACTTGTAGGGACGGTGGACCAGTGTTCAGGGACTAGGCCCCATGATGAGAAGATTGAGGGTTCGAATCTCAAACCAGTAGGTAGCCCTGAGGTACTCTTGAGCAAGGTGCGATCCCCATCACTGCTCCCTGGGTGCTGGATATGGCTGCCCACTGCTGCACAGCGTGTGGGTTCAGAACAGACGTTTTCAGACGGCTTATGGGGAGCAGTTCTGTTCTAGATACAAACCGATTCAGAATAGACCACAGTGGTGGTGAGTGGAACCAGACGTCTGAATGAAGTGATTGTGAAGATGCTGCCTAATGCCTGAGACATCGTTTAACCAGAGTTTGGACAGGATTCGCCACCACTTTAAAGAAAAAAGAACTTTTTTCCAAACAGTGTCAGGACTTAAGGGATCTTTTTAAATGTGGAGCTTCTTTGAAAAGGTTCTTCAACCTTATTTACTAAAGTGATTCCTCCATCTGCTGAAAGGTTCTTCAGTGAAAGGTTCCTCACTGAAACTGTCCTTAGACACTCACAGATGGTCCACACATTTGTCCGTTCCCCATGTGATGTGATGTGAATTGTTTTGGAGACAAAATGTGAGTACCAGTTCCAGAACCATTGTCCTGTGGTCCTTTTGTGGACATTAAAAGTGTTTAGTGGGTTTCTGAATGAATGAGTGTGTGTGTGTGTGTGTGTGAGAGAGTGTATCTATTGGCAGCACATAACAGACCCGACCATGTGATGTGAAGCTTTCCTTCATGTGACTGAGGAAGATGATCAGCATGAGGAAGATCACAAACACTTGTTTGTTTCCACTTTTACCACCGACCAAGTGCTTTCTGCCGTCTCTGTTTCCACCCGCACACCCGTCCGTCCTTCCCTCGGCCGGAGAGCAGCGGTTTAAAGGGGTGAGTGAATTTACTGATTAAAGCAGCAGCTAGTTTAAGATGGAGATATGTGTTTTTGAAAAACCAGCCCATACAGTCAGACAGAGCAGTGATCAGAAGGAAAATACTACATATGTGCATCTACTCAAACTTGAGTGCGTCTCAACATCTATTTGTTAGGGACGAAAAGGTGCACCGGGGTGCTAAGACCTTTGCATACAACTGTAGTGGCTACATGTATAACACCAAAGGATATAAAATAACCATTTAAATAAAGAGAAAAGTTAAAGTTTGTGTTTGAACTGAAAGAGTTGTCAATTGTGGAAGGAAACCGTTGTTTTTTTGTGAAAGATCTGAGATGAATGATGCTGATGTCCATGACCGGGATGGACAGAGTGTCCAGAAAAAGGGACACTTCTGAACTGGTCCTTTAAAAGACAAAACTGTGTGTGTGTGTGTAGAGGTGTGATGTCAGTGCAGTTCACACATTAGTCAGAGTCACACAGCAGTTTATCAGAGCAGGCTGGCAGCTCACATGATGCTGCACACACACACACACACACACACACACACACACAGCATCCAACATTTTCTCTCTTCTCTCTATAGTCTTTTCATATCAGATCTGTGTATCTGGGTAGGAATTCCCACACACACACACAAAGGGGAAAAAACAACCAACATTTTCTCTCTATTGTCTTTTCAGATCAGATCTGTGCATAACACACACACACACACACACACACACACACACACACACACACACACACACACACACAGCGTCTAACCATTACCATCCATTTACAGATTAGCTCGCCCTCTGACAGACATTCCTCCACCTAAAGATGAAATCACTTGACTAGTTTGATTTCCTTTCCCGATTAAAAACCTCAGTCAGAGGGATAATCCTGTTCAGAAGGGTGAACATCCATTCTGTTGCTACTCAGAGTGACACTCGTGTTTTTCTTTTCTGAAGATAAAGGAAGATAAAGGGCGGCACAGAACCCACTGGCATTCCCCCTTTCCTCCAGCTCTGCGGCGTGAACCTGGAGCTCAGGTCAGTGCTAATCTCCAGTGGCAGCTCTGTTAGAGAGAGAGGAATGGGAATGGTTTTATCAGTGCAGAGATTCTATTTAAGCAGCAGAAATCACTCTGAATATATATGGAGGCATCAGAAGCAAAATGAAAGCCTCATTGTTGGTTAATGTTATCACTTCACCAGTTTAAAAAGGTGTCAGTAATGTAATCCGTATATGAGCTGCAAAACTGGACATTTAAAATCACGTCTTGGTGATGTATTATCCACATACATAAACACCAATCTGTCCGTTTATACCAAGTGTGTTGGTTTGACATGATTTGTTTTAAAAACTGTGAGATTATGTGTGTGAACATTTACCTTCATCAGTCTCATATTTTAAAGAGGTCAAAGGGTATAAAATAGAAGAAAACCCAAAACATAAATCCAGGAACCGAGGAGGGGAAACAACTGTGGGTGTATTTATCAAAGCCAGACAGAATCTAGAAGGGAACTGGGGTCTATAAAATGACAGCTTGGCTTGGACAGGACATGAACCCTGCCCCTCTCCCCAAGAGGACAACTAACAAACCCCAGGAGTCGGCCCAAACAGGAAGCCAGGAACAGACCACCAGACGGGACAGTGCAGAACTTAGGAAAGAACCAGGAGACATAACGCCTGGAAATGACAAGTACGAACAGCAGGGCATAACAGGAGACATGACTGAAGACTGAACACACAAAAGACCGGACTAACAGCTGGACACTGGACTGGACTAATGGCTGGAAAAGGGACTGAGAGAACAGCTGGACATGGGACATGACAAATTACTGGGAATTAACAGGAATGATGGAGGACTGGACAAGGAGCATAACTGGTGAGGCTGACAAGACTCGGGGACAAGAACTGAGACAATGATTGTAACAAAAATGGGTACATAAAAAAAAGATGGCTGCCAGGTAGGGAAGAAGACGGTAGTAGACTGAGAGGACAAGGAACCAGGAGCCGACATTAAGGACCAGGAGACATGTATAAAAAAAAATTTAGAAGCATGGTTGTATATACAGTGACCAGTACAACACTTTCACTCATTTTTTAGGCACTTCTGCTAATTAGGGTGACGGGCAGTGCTGGAGTCTGTCCCAGTTCTCACAGGGCAAAAGGTAGGGACACACAAGGACACACAAGACGCACACAAACACACTCACACACACAGGGGACAATTGAGCAACATGGTATATAACGAGACACCTAACACACAACACCTGAGTAAAGGAGGAGACAAAAATGAGACAGCTTGGAAGGGACAGGACGAAGGCAGGACATGAAACATAAGCATGTGGCATTACAGCAAAGCTGACACAGACGAGGACAAAACTTGACAATCATAACTTGGATGTTAAGGCTCGTTCATGGGAGTATTTCTGAATGTAGAAGTTTTTGATGCACAGTTATGTCTTGGTGTGCAGATGTTTTAAACATGGGTATGTATGTATGTATTTGTGACTGAGACAGGATGCAGACCATTCAGACTATAGAGACGCAGCTTCCCATGCTGCGAGAAAGCTTCCACTCGTCTCCGTTTAGAGAGCGGGATCGAGAGAGGAGGAAGAGCAGCCTCACGAATCTCATCAGGAAACAGCAGCAGCAGCAACATCGTCTACAGCTACAGAAAGAGTCCCATCAGAAGCTGCAGGAACGAGGCGTCTCACCGGGTGGCGTGGAGCATCCTCGGCTGGCTCGCTCATCCAGCAGCCCAGTCTGTGACTCAGCGGGACTAACGGATGTCCGAGGGAGGGGTAGACTGAGAGATGGAAACCGTGCGGACACATGTGATGGCACGATAGAGGCGTGTCTAGGCCTGCCTTCAGCCGGGGCATCGCGGCGAGCATCCTCACAGCTGTGCCCGAGTGTTCAGAGTGATAGAGGGAGGGGGGGATTAGAGAGGGAGGGAGGAAGAGAGCGAGGGAGTGCAGAGAGAGAGCAGGAGCAGCAGGGAAGGCAGCAACAGAAGGAGAACAACCAAGAGCAAGAGCGCTCTCAGCATGGCTTGATTGCTAAAGGGGTCCGCCTGCTGAGGAACATGGGCAACCAAGAGGCCAAGCAAAGAAAGGCAGAAGCAGGCCGGGATGGACTTGGCTTGGATGACAGAGACCCAGAAGGATTGAAAAAGAGCAAGTCAAAGTCTGGAAAGTGGTCCAGCGACTCGGGCAAGAAAAAGCCCAAGACGGAAAGCTCCAAGAACTCTGTCTTCTCCAGCATCCGCATCCGGAAGGGTCTCTCCCGCAAGGCAGCATCTAGAGAAAATGTGTTGGATGAGGGAACAGGGATTAGAGGCACTGATTGCCTCCAGTTGTCAGAGGAATTGGAGGGTCTCACACCTGACAGTGATCTGAAACAAGCTAAGCTGACAGCAGGGAGCAGGGGATCAACCTTGGACACTCCAGAAGAAGAAGGGTCAGGGTCTGACACGGATCTCTACAGTTTCCACTCGGCTCAGGACCTGCTGGCAGATATTCAGAAGACTATCAGTCTGCAGCAGGGGGTTGGTAGAGTGGGGCAACAAGGATGGGGGTCAGAGGACTTTAGGGATGGACTGGGTCAGGTTGAATCTGGTTGCCAAGTTGAGATAAGCCGACATGTGAAAGCAGAATGTGAGCTGGACAAGACTGAAGACAGACATGAGGAACAGATTGCTGTAGTGTCTGCAAAAACAGTAAACTGTAACAGTAAACAGATGCCTCCTTCTTATTCTGCGGACTTTGGAGTTGGAGAAACGGAAACTAAAGCTTCGCTTGCATCACCTGAAAGTCCTAATGGTGTTCAAAGCTTTTGTAAGACTGTCAGCAACTACAGCATCCAGGATACCACAACGACCAGCACTTCTTACGAGAGTGCTGAGGAACATCTTGAGGAGACTTCTTCTCTGAACTCTCCGGTTGAGGATTGTGTCCAGAGCAATAGAAGCCTCACCCAGAGTCTGGAGGCGATCCTGGACTCATCAGAGGAGCTTGCAGATCTTTGGCCTGGGGCTAGCCGGGTAATTTTTGTGCCGCAAAAAAGTGTGAGCAGCGTGGATCTGAATGTGGAGCGTAGTGAAGATGTTGAGCCTGGCATGGAAGAGGAAGGGCCTGGGAGGTCACTGACCCAGTGGTTGTCTGAGAGTCTCTTAGGCCCCGGGGCACTGCCCCACTCCCGCAGGACCTCCAGTGTGACCACCGGCGTCAAACCCTACCCCACTGTCCAACCGTCCTATGTGAAAACGACCACCAGGCAACTTTCTTCTCCTCCACACTCCCCTGGCCCAAGTCCCAGGTTCCTTCGTAGGGCAAGCCAAGAAATAGTTAATGGGTCTTCTCAAAGGTCACTCAGAGCTGAAAAATGGAGATCCCAAAGACAACGTTCCTGCAGCATTGCAGGTTCTTCGGGTTTCCACAACAACTGGGATGGGACCGGAAGCGGGCGGTCCGAGCTCGCCGAAAGAGGGTACCAGACCCTTGGATCCTACCGGAGATCCTGCAGTTTCCAGGCGTCTGCTGGATCCTCATATCAGGATGTGTTTTCAGGTGAGACAGCAGCTGCTAGATTTGAACTTCACAATACATTCATGCTCTGCTACAAACTGAATTTACATTAGATCATAATCATTGCATTATTGAATTAATATCTCTATAGTTAATTACATAATGAATTACTTCCACATTCTGTTAACAATCTATACAGACAGGATAAAAGGATTAAAGGATAAAAAATTGGGATTCTTAAATTTTTCCCTTAAAGGGTAAATTCATCAACTATTAAGTGAGAGAGTTTTGATTTGTAATGCTAGGGTGATAGGAACCAACCTCTTAATCCTCCATCACAGATTGCCTCTACATGAAATGTTTCTGAAATGTAGACAAAATTGTCCTGAAAATATGGTTCATGGACATGGAGACTCCTGGTTCCATTCAGTTCCACTTAAAGGAACGACAATGAACCATTTCTCACCCACTCTGTTGTCTTTGTGGCTGAACTAAGCTAATAATGGAAGTGCCCTCCATCACTGGTGCCTCGTCCCTGGAGATCCCTGTTTTGATATTAACTTGAAATAACTGATTCATTTCTGTAAACACCAGGTTTGATGCTCACACTGAAGGAAAATACAGAAGGCTCGTTCTTTCATTGCTCTCTTGTCCTCTATTCCTCCCTCGCTCTCTCTTCCTGCCCCGAGCTCAGCAGTGATGTCAAAGCAGACAAAGTCTGACTCACAGACATGCACGCAATGCACACACACACATACACATACACACACACACACACAAACACACACCACTGGCTAAGTAAATGGCGTGTGGATTTCTGCTTGAACGGGTCTGAATGGCACAGGAAGTTGCATATACTCACACACACACACACACACACACACACACACGTGCACTGAGTAGTACTGTCGGCATAAACTGAAGGAGGTCAAGGTACATATTAATTGACCGGATTCTTGATAAATGCAAAACTTTATCCATAATTTGGCTTCTTAACGCTGTTTTCATGAGCATGAGGTTCAAACTCATAAATGCAACGTAACGCAATATTTATTACAGACACAGACTGCATATTGACCTCTGTTGGCTGCTTAGTTTTAACCAGATCATCTAAAACATCTATCTGCATTACTTTCACCTCTAGAGCCGAGTCTGGGCTTCTTCCTGCGAGCCATTACTGCGTCATGTTGCAAGCCTAGGCCACAGTAATCTGCGAGTGATAATCTGGACCGTAATCCAGCGGTCTGCTCGTAGGACGCTGTTTGTTTATAATCTGTTTGGATTATCATCATTTTTTATTTTTGTAAATATAAATCCACTAGCACTAGTGTAATAACGAGGAGCATCTCAGCATCTACTGCAGAACTTCCTGCCTTTTCCCACTTTGATGTTCCCATTGTTTGTAATTGTGCAGAGTTTTAAATCATCTGAAGAATCTCCCTGGAGGAATCTGGCCAACTTTCAGTCATCAGAAATGCTCGTATCTGTCACGTAGATATTAAATGATGAGATTTGGCCTAATTCTGGGCTGCACTGGATCCCACCCCCACCATCGGGTCTTCTGAACTGTGTTTAGTTTTTTGCTGAAACTTGTTAAGATCATGCTTTCCTTGGAGGAGGGAACTGATTCAGCGCAGAGGAGCGGAAGTGCGGAAATAAGTTTCATCCACAGGAAGCTGAGAGCGTATGAATAATATAATAGGAAGACTCGTCATATAGTTAGTGTTCGGTGATTATTGCTCCAATCTTGAGCAGATATGAGATCCTGAGTGCGTCTGATAGATGAGGGGCAGGAAATTAAACTACACAGCCCTACGAGCACAATTACAGAATTCTTAGAAGCCTTTCTACTGTGATGCTGTGACAGATCGGTCTTTCTCCATCTGTCTAGCTTTTTTCGATTTTTTTGTGTAGATATTGCCCACCTGAGACCTCAGGATCTTCATTCAACACATTTTTCCTGTACAGGCAGTTTGCCAGGTCCTGTCACTTTGTTCTGAACCCGAAAGCAGCAGCGGCCTAGCGTTTAGGGAGTTTCCCCGGATCGGAGGATTGTGGGCTCGATTCCCTCCCCAGTAGGTTGCCCTGAGGTACCACTGAGCAAGGTACCATCCTCATCACTGCTCCCTGGGCTCTAATACACTTCTGATGCTGCTGAATTCCAGTGATGTTTTATAGAAACCATCCGATGTAACTCTTTGAAAGATGGCAGTCTGCTAAAATTTTACAAGGACACTTCCAGTAAAAACAACTTTCCCTGGGTGGGTACTTCTTGCTTCACTGGGACGGTCCCTTCAAGGATAAGCCTTCAGTGCCTTTAGTTAGGGAAGATATCACCACTGTATTCCCCTGCAGGGGTATTTTTTTAAGGTGGACTGAGTCTACGTGCCCTGTCTCAAGGCTTTACTGTTTCTCCTGGTGTAAACACACATTTAAGGTTCAGAATTTGACCAGAATTTTGTACCGCTCAAACCAGTAGGTTGACCTTGAGCAAGGTACCTTCCCCATCACTGCTCCCCCAGGTGCTTTAAATAGCCACCCCCTGCTGCACGGTGTGTGGGTAAAATGCAGAGGTCGAATTTCGTTGCATCTCACTATGTGCTGTGCACAATAACGAGAACAGTCACTTTCACTTTCACTTTGGAAACCTGTAGTGAAAGTGCCTATTTCTCAACAAAATGTTGTTCAAAAAGCAGCTTGACTGTATTTCTGTATCAGTATGTGAGTGCGCTTCTAACTTCAGCTATTTTAGTGATGTTTCCAGTGTGTATCTAGAGACGGACACATCAGCTGTGGCGCCCAGGCTTTTGACTGTGGGTTTAGGACTAACTGTAATTTTAGCCTAATCTAGCATGAAACCTGACAGTTTTTCTCTAGCGATTTTAGTCTATTCACAATGTAATGTGAGAAAATTCAGTGACGTCCACTTTTATTTCTCTTATACAATCCTCAGTCCTGGGCCCTAATCCCTCAACCCTAGACCACCACTGCCCTGATGTCTTCCACTCCCTGGCTGAGAAGGCCAGTGCCTTATCCATCAGTCCTGCACCTTTAAGAATAATCTCAATAACTGGTGGTTCCATGATGAACAAAGAAATGACCTTTTTCTCACAGTGTAGTGATACAGGTGTATCTCCTGTTTGATCACCAAGTACTTAAGGTAGGGGTTCCCAGTCTCCCTCCTGGAGACCCCATGCTCGTGCTTTTCCTACTCTACTCATGTTCACCGTGGGAGGTCACCAGGGCTGCGCCTGAGAACCCATGATGAAGAAAAATTGAAAATGAACCAGAACTACCGAACTGCTTCACTGTTTGAAAGATGGACAAAGCATCATCATAAACACTTTGGTGAGACGTTCTCTCAGTGTGTCTCATGCTAACACCCATGTCCTGTAACTGCCCACTGGACACTAATGTAACTGAGCCTTTATTCCAAAGGTTTAGTTTTTTTAAGTTTGTCTTTGTGGACATGAATGTGTTGATGAAAACTGCACAGAGAGATTTGGAGGAACATTTTTGGACAATTCCTTCAATCACTCAGTCTGTCTCTCTCATCCAGGTCACACTTTGCTGGAGCGATGCCGTGTGCTGTCGGCTGATGGCGAAGGTGACGATGATGAAGCTGAGAAGTTTTGCTCACGGATTCTGGCTCTGGGAATTCTGCAGCCCTTCAGCGACTGTTTCAGAGAGGCCGCCGGAGGCAGTGATCCGGTCGGGAAAACCACCTTCAGTGTAAGTTTTCCTCCAGCCTTCAGTGTTTTCAGTGCTTCAGGGAAGGAACCGCTTGTGAAATTGGTTTCTGGTTCTCTTTATTTTGGTTTTGAACCAAGGTTTCAGTCAACCGCTCACTGGCCACTTTATTAGAAACATCTCAAGCAGCGGGTTCATGTAGGAAGCAGAGGGATTCAGCCTGCAGCCGCTGCAGACGGGGCTGAAGAAACGAGCCAAATTTAAATCTGTTTTCTCACTTCATCTAACACTTCATTAAACACCTCCCAAAGTTCGCTCTGATGAAGAGGAACAGGGGCTCAGCTGCAGCATAAAAAACAACGGCCATGAGAGAGGAAGAGAGAAATCACAACGTATCGGTATATTTAACCCAAATTGTGCAGTTCTAATTGAAAAAGTTTTTCTTCCAAGAAAGATTTAACTGGGATGATGATGATGATGATGAGGAGGAGGATGAGTATGATGAAGATGATAATGGGAGTGATGCTTTAGGCAGTGAGAATCTGCTCTGTATCCGGTCAGGAGTGTTTAAACAGCGTGGACCATTTGATGGACTGTGTGTGTGTGTGTGTGTGTGTGTGTGTGTGTGTGCGTGCCCTCATGTGGACCTAAGTGGTCTCCTCATGAGGAATGTTTTAATTGACAGTTCTACTCCCCATCATGTGCTGGAACACAGCTGGATGGGCGTTGTGGTTTCCATGGTAACAAATTTTTATAGTGCTTCTGTATTTGACTGGGTCATGTGACTTCTGTCATCCTTTCAAGTCTCTCTCTCTCTCTCTCTCTCTCTCTCTCTCCCTCTGTCTGTCTCTCTCTCTCTCTCTCTCCCTCTGTCTGTCTCTCTCTCTCTCTCTCTCTCTCTCTCTCTCTCTCTCTGTCTCTCTCTCGCTCCCTCTGTCTGCCTCTCTCTCCCTCTTTCCTCTTTCTCTGTCACTCTGTGTCTCTCTCTCTCTCTCTCTCTCTCTGTCACTCTGTGTCTCTCTCTCTCTCTCTCTCTCTCTCTGCTCAGTCAGTCAGAGCGGATTTATGTCTGAACAGATGAACATTTAACACTGATTACTGGCAGCACACACACACACACACACACACACACACACACACACACACACACACACACACCATGTGTCTCATCTGCTAATACAGTTACATAACAGGTGCACATGCCCTGAAGTACCACTGCTTCTCCTGCCTTTGCCGTCTGTGCATCTAGAACCACGTCTGCTAATCATATTCTTTGCTGTTGATCTTGAACCGTCTATCAGAATGATATAAATCGAGATCTTTGCTGTCTGAATTCTTTACTGCATATCTAGAACCATCTGTGTATCTAGAACCATGTAAACCAACTGACTGGTTGCTATACGTTTAGAACGATCTTTGCCAGTAGAATGGTTTATGAATGTAGAACCGTGTGAAGTGATTCGCTGCTGCATGTTTAGAACCGTATTTTTCTAAATTATTTTTCTTTACGTCTGTCTGGGCCGAACAGGACTGCCTGTGAAATGAGAACTGTGTGTACCTCTTAACTGCATTTGCTATGTATCTAGAACCGTGGTTTTGGTAGGAGATATTTCTGTTTATGAACAGAAGCTGAGGATCAGTCACACGAAAGACGGCGCCGTGTTTGTCCTGACCTCAGCACGAGATTACACACAGTGTATGATTTCACCATCCGTGTGTGTGTGTGTGTGTGTGTGTGTGTGTTGTTTGAAGACTAAAGGCTCTATTCATTCAGCAGATAGTCTTTCCATTGTCTGAGAGAGTGTCTGTTCCCTGGAGAACATTTGATTATTGTTCTATTTTTTTATGATATTCTTACAGACCTTTATAGGACAGGGCACGACTGTTATCTTCTGCATATTCAGTCGCTTTTGCCGTCATTTCCAAAGCTAGTATGTCCACATTTAAACCTTCTCAGTAGATGTTTTATAGGCCACAGCCAAAATACTAAGAAGGGTTCTCCAATGTTTGATCATCTGTAAACTGTTAACCACATACACAAGTCCCAGGTCCCTAAGCTCCCTGATCCACGACTGTTATTTATTCCAAGATCAAAGTGAATTGGAAACTGCGTATTTGATGTTTGTGTCCTAAACTATAAAACTATAAAACTAATTTTTGTCCTGCTTAGGGTCACGGGGTCCCTCAAGCCTGCTTGAGTCTGTCTCACAGGGCGACACCCTGGACACGTTGCCTGTCCATTGTAGGGCAGACACAGACAAACATACTCATGTCCACTCAAGACAGAAAGGACCTGGACCATCCCGCCTGGGAACTTAACCCAGGACTTCCGCGCCCTAAATATAATCTGACACGTTTATTTTGTCCAATCTTTCGGCTGTAAAATTCCACTGCAAATGAGACAAAGGAGATGATCGTGTTCATAGAACCTGAGACCATACAATGAAGTCATTTCAAGGTCCTAATTAGGATTGAAAAGTCCATCCATTATCTGCCGCTTGTCCCAAACGGGGTCGCGGGGGAGTGCTGGTGTCCAACCCAGCGCACACAGGGCGAGGACGGGGGACACACCCTGGACAGGTCGCCAGCCCATCGCAGGGAGGAGCGGGACGGGGACGGCACCTTGCTCAAGGGTACCTCAGGGCAACCTATTGGGAAGAAGTTCGAACCCCCGATCTTCCGGTCACACAGAGGTCGTGGCAAAAGGTCGTTTGTTCTTAAAAAGGAAAGAATGAAATGATTGTCCCGAGAGGGGCCATTGTTCCCTTCGTGCAGTAACACTGAGCCACTGTCCTGTACAGTCCTCCGATGAAATCCATTTCATTTCTGTAACTCTAATATAAAACACCTTCTTCCCTTTGTTTGTCTCTCTCTCTCTCTCTCTCTCTCAGAAGGAGCAGTTGTACACGTGGACTCCACTGGGTCAGCCTGAGGCACGAGCACCAGGAAAATTACAAACCCTGTGGCCCCCGGTCTCCAGTGCTATCCAGGTGTGTGTGTGTGAATATATTTTTTAATAGAGCTGAAGTTGAGAGGTTCAAGCTGTAGAGCAACACTGCCCCCTCTAGTTTATTCAGGCTCATTACTGCCCCCTCTAGTTTATTCAGGCTCATTACTGCCCCCTCTTGTTTATTCAGGCTCATTACTGCCCCCTCTTGTTTATTCAGGCTCATTACTGCCCCCTCTAGTTTATTCAGGCTCATTACTGCCCCCTCTAGTTTATTCAGGCTCATTACTGCCCCTCTTGTTTATTCAGGCTCATTACTGCCCCCTCTTGTTTATTCAGGCTCATTACATTTACATTTACATTTACATTTACATTTACATTTACAGCATTTAGCAGACGCTCTTTATCCAGAGCAACTTCCATGTCCTAATTACAGGGACAGTCCCCCTGGAGACACTCGGGGTCTTGCTCAGGGACCCAGTGGTGGTAGTGCTAGAGGTGGGATTCGAACTGGGACCTCTTGATCCAGAGGTCCGTAGGCAAGCACCCTACCACTAGACCACCTCCACCCTATTACTGCCCATTACTGCCCCCTCTAGTTTATTCAGGCTCATTACTGCCCCCTCTAGACTATTCTGACACATTACTCCTTTATAAAAATAGAGGACAGAAGACTAATCCGAGCCAAGTCTGGTTACAGATGTTGGTGAATTTAACATTAGTGTTTCCCAAGTTTCATTACAAATGTTGGCGAATTAGACTTAGAGTTTTGAATTATGTTACAGATGTTGACGAAAATAGGGTTAGGAGTCATCTTTTTACAGATGTAAAAACAGATGTAAAAATGATGTTTCAGATGGCAAGTTCAGTGTTAGGAGTTTTGCCCCTAACTTGTGACAGATGTTGGTGAATGTAGGGTCAGGGGTTTTGGTTGATCTGTTACAGATGTTGGTGAATGTAGGGTCAGGGGTTTTGGTTGTTCTGTTACAGATGTTGGTGAATGTAGGGTCAGTGGTTTTGGTTGCTCTGTGACACAACGGAATACATCCTCTGTATTTAACACACCGTCCAGCAGGGGGCAGCCATAAGCAGCACCCGGGGAGCAGTGATGGGAACGGTACATTGCTCAAGGGTACCTCAGTGCAACCCACTGGTCTGTGATTCAAAGCCATGACCTTGCAATCCTGGGGCCAACTTTCAAAACACTAAACCAGCTCTGCAAATATGAAACAAAAATGTCTTTTTGCAGAAAACATGTAATTCGGTTTGAAATTAACAGAAAAATTACAAGTGTAAACCCAAACCCAGAACATAAATCCAATGTAGTTAGCTTTAGTTACATAATTAGCTACATAATGAGGTCATTACATTGGACAGTATTAAAGTTTTTGTGCATGAGAGTAAACTTGAACAACTGTCTGCATTTTTTTAAGAATAATTCAATTATAATTTTTGTCTTCATCAGCTGGTCTTTGTGTATTTGTGCATCTTTAACTCCTTTAGAATAAATCCACTCTGGGATCTGAGGATTTTCCAGATGGGAAATCCATATCAATCAAGCAGCTGGAACAGACAATCAAGGAGTTACAAGAGAAGATAAACCAGCTGGAGAAAGAACGTGGACCTTCGAGTGTCTCAGAGGGGAGGAGAGCAGAAAAGACAGAAAGTGGTTTGAGCCTCACCCTCGGACATGCACTTTCTAAAGCGAACGGATTGACATCTCTCCAGCAGATGAAATCAATCCAGACTTCTCCGGTTAAGGAGGCCTTTAATTTTGCAGTGCCTTTGACCAACCAGTCACAGACCATGGCTGATGGTGCCACCTCACCCGTGGCACAAGCCTGTTTATGTACCTGCCAAAGAAAACCAGGGAAGGAGGAGCCTACAGCTCCACAAACCCTGACAACTCCTGCTCTTCCACATTTAATCTCAGGCCCACCCCCTCCACCTCCTCCCCCAATTGGTCCAGGTTTGTCCTCGTCCCTGACCCCTCCTCCACCCCCACCAGTGGCACCAGGTATGTTAGTACCACCCCTGCCGCCACCTTTACCTGGGCAAGGTGTATGTCCTCCGCCTCCTCCTCCTCCTGGTTTTGGAATTCCACAACCTCCTCCAGGATCTGGACCGCCACCTCCTCCTCCTTTGCCAGGCTTTGGACCACCACCTCCTCCTCCTTTGCCAGGCTTTGGACCACCACCTCCCCCACCACCTCCAGGTTTTGGACCCCCACCTCCACCCCCGGCACCTGGAGGCCCCGTTCCACCCCCTCAGGGGTCGATGGGCCTGGTTCAGGAAGCTGCTCCTTTGAAGGCACTCATAGAACCTCCACGGCCCATGAAGCCTCTCTACTGGACCAGAATACAGCTGCATGCCAAAAAGTAATCATTTGGCTCATCAACTGTTTATGGTGTGTGTGTGTGTGTGTGTGTGTGTGTGTGTGTGTGTGTGTGTGTGTGTGTGTGTGTGCTCATGTGAGTGAGTCTGTGTGTCTGTCCAAAGGCATGTTTATGTTTGTCTTATGCATATGCAATATACAGAAACATGTAGAAAATTACAGGACTGTGCAAAGGTTTTAGGCAGGTGTGGAAAAATGCTGTAAACAAAGAACGCTTTCAGAAATAATGATTGTTTATTTTTATCAATTTACAAAATGCAAAGTGAGCGAACAAAAGAAAAATCTAAATCAGATCAATATCTGGTGTTTCTACCTTTTGCCTTCAAACCAGCATCAGTTCTTCTGGCCCCCACAGAGCCCTGATCTCCACATCATCCAGTGTGTCTGGATCACATGAAGAGACAGAAGGATGTGAGGAAGCTACATCCACAGAAGATCTGTGGAGGGTTCTCAGAGAGGTTTGGAACAACCTACCAGCCGAGTTCCTTCAAAACCCTTGTGCAAGTGTACCTAGAAGAATTGATGCTGTTTTGAAGGCAAAGGGTGGTCACAGCAAATATTGATCTGATTTAGATTCTCTTTTGTTCATTCACTGCATTTTGTTGATTGATGAGAATAAATGATGAACACTTCCATTTCTGAAAGCGTTCTTTGTTTACAGCATTTTTTTCACACCTGCCTAAAACTTTTACACAGTACTGTATGTACTGCAAAGCAAATTCTTTGCAGTTTTGTGTGTGTGTGTGTGTGTGTGTGTGTGTTGGGACAAAATAAGCTTAATTTTGATAACCAGTTTAATTTGTACAGCACCTTTCACAAACCCAGGAATGCTTTATGGTGTACAAGAGGGGAAAAATGTAAGCTTTTAGTCAGTTTTACAGTAGTATCCTATTAGATTCCATGCATTTTAAAGTGAAAGTAACTATTTGTCACAACCAAATGCATCCTCAGTATTTAACACACACACTGTTCAGCAGGGTGCAGCCATATCCAGCACCCTGGAAGCAGTGATGGGGATGGAACCTTGCTCAAGGGTACCTCAGGGGAACCTACTGATCAGGGAGTGGAATCCACAATCTTCCGATCCTGGTGCCTGGTCCCTAAACACGAGGCCACCGCTTTCCTGCTAGTTTTTCATTATTAGCAACAGAATGCTAGCTTTACTATACTGTCCAAAAGTATCCAGACACTCCTTTTAGTTAGTTAATTCAGTTACTTTAAGATACACACTAATATAGTGGTCTGTTTGTATCTTGTTGGTCATACCAAGAAGGTCACCATGGTTAAAGGTATGTCAAGCCCCTCTAGAGCTGGGCTGTGGAGTGGTGGATCTGGATTCCCTGGAGTGATGTAGCTAGACTACCTTGTATAACTCAACAAAACTCTTCTTTTCTGCAGAGAGCCGAACACTCTGCTGGTGTGGGAGAAGGTGGAGGAGCCTCGTGTGGATTTTGAGGAGTTTGTGGAGCTGTTTGCCAAAAGTGCAGTGAAAGAAAAAAAGAAGCCCATCTCTGACACCATCACCAAGTCAAAGGCCAAACAGGTGAGATTACCAGTGAAGGGAGCTGCATCAGGAGGTGCAGTGTCACTGCCTGTTGTGCTCTGACCAGTGCATGTTCTCAACCTGCATTCATACAGTAAAGTCTTGATCCACCTTTCTTCTTCATATTTTGCAACCAAAGATCCAGACTTTCTTGTACTGTACCTGAGCAGTTCTCCAGATCTTCCTGAAGGACAGTGTTGTTGTCTCTCATTTTCAGTCCAGTCTCTGTACCTGAGCAGTTCTCCAGATCTTCCTGAAGGACAGTAGTGTCGTCTCTCATTTTCAGTCCAGTCTCTGTACCTGAACAGTTCTCCAGATCTTCCTGAAGGACAGTGTTGTTGTCTCTCATGTTCAGTCCAGTCTCTGTACCTGAACAGTTTGATAGTTGTGTGTTGGTTAATCCACACAGTGATCTCCATCTGAACCTTCCAGCAGAACAAAGCGTCTAACTTAAGACACGAAGCAGAGAAGAAACAGGTACAGATGATTCCAGATGATGCTGAACGCTGGGTGGTTGGTCAAACCTTTATCTAGAACCTTAAACATTTGCTAAAACATAATTTGCACTAAAACATTTGCTCCCGTTTCATTTAATCTATTCAGTCTGACATGATTCAACAGGACAGGCTTTGTGCACCAACAAGGTGATTTCATAAAATATAACTAGTTGTTAAGTAGCTTTTGGACAGTTATATACTCATGTATGATTCATGTATGGTTCGTAGCAAATGTTATTACTTCGCTTTGCCCTTAAACGAGCTGACAAAAGTTCTGCCAAGGCTTAGCAGGTCTGATAAATTCTTTTGTAGCTCTTCCAGCAAACCATGCCGCAGTGTTGCAGGAAGCCTTTTAATTTAGTGCTGGAGAACATCCATCCCTTCACCACAAACAGAGGAGCCCATGAATTAGCAGGAGTCGGCGGAACAACGCTCACACGCCGTTCATTTCCGACCTCCATGCGCCTCACTCTCTTTTGCAGTGTGGTGAGTCGGCCCAGAGCAGATTAACGATGTGGCCGCTCCTTCGTTAGGGGCTCCTCTGTTTGGAGGGGGGGCTTTGAGTCTGATGACTCAGCGATCTCAATCGTTCACGGCCACAGACCCAAGAAACGCTGGTTTTGTTTACTCGTTTTGGGCGTCACCGAGACGGCAGGAGTCTGAGCAGGCCGAGTGATGAAACATGAAGGAAATGATCTGGACAAGTATGATATTCATCCTCATGGAGGAGAAGTAGGCTAGAAAACCTGCGGAAATGAGAAAATGAGTGAGAGGAATGTCTGCTTTCCACACAGTGTGTTATTGGTCAGAAGATAACAGCTATTGATGGTAAGAAGTAGAGTTTATAAGGTTTTGTGGGTGTTTTAAGTCCAGATTTTATTTACACCCTCTCTCTCTCACTCTCTCTCTCAATCTCTCTCTCTGGGTCTGAATACCCTTAAACCTCAAACCACTGGCTTATCCAGAGACTCCAGCCAGCCTGGTGTGGTTATGTGGTTATGCCACAGTGTGTGTGTGTGTGTGTGTGTGTGTGTGTTGGTTAAGGGTATTGTTAAAATGCATAGATTCCATGTTGTTTGTTTGAATCCTGCATGCACATTTACTCTGAGTGGTCAAAGAGAGCCTGGATACGGCCCATGAGTTTGATTCCAGATGATCGTCCACTATCATTAGACCTGAAAAGACAAAACTAACTGATCCAAACGATCAGTTTCAGGAGCCCCCGTTTGGCTAAATGTAGCTTTGCACTTTCAATCACTTCTAGTTATATAATACCAACACACATTTAAAATATTTATAGCCACTTTTGACATATTTTTCAGTTTTTTCATGCTGTTGAAGAATGAGACAAACATTCATATTCATGTAAAAGAATATGTAGAGTCAATACATTGGTACGACCACCAACATAAATAAAACAGAATCAACCTGCTCAGGTACAGAGACTGGACTGAAAATGAGAGACAACAACACTGTCCTTCAGGAAGATCTGGAGAACCGCTCCTTAACAACATGTTAAATAGAACATCTGGAAATGAGACACATTTAAGACTTTACAGTTTTTTTCTGTGAACTTAGTATTTCTGAAAAGGTTGTATTTAAGTGACATCTAGACTGGACAGAACTGGCTTGATTTCAGTTTGATTCATTGCCTCATTGAGAGATGAGATAAAGGGCAATTACTGTTGGTGAGAGTTGGACTTCAGCAAGTCACAAGATCCTGGTCGTGTTTAATCAGGTTGACGGTACAGAGTTCAGAAACCGTTCAGTTTTACGAAAGGTGCAAATTCTTTTTCACAGCCCTGAAGAAAACAGCGCCGGCGTTGAAGTTGAGCTTTGGGCCACGGCTTATCCGTCACAGTGAGAAAAGAATGAAAACTGCTCTGAAAGTCTGAATTATTACTGCTTCCCACAAGAGCGATGCTATCAGCGAGGTTATGTTTGCTGTGCTTACATAAATACAGTCTCATTAGGAAAGCAGTCCACACACACACACACACACACACACACACACACACACACACACACACACTCACTCACTCACTCACTCACTCACACACACACGTGGGGATTTCTAGAGCGTATGGACCCGCTGCAGGTCCAGCGTCAGGGTAATCTTTCTGGACAGCTCTGTCATTTTCAGAATCACCGCAGTGCGCTTGGCTGCCCTCTTCGTACCCTGAACCTTAAAGAAAATGTTTAACATTAAAGGGAAACGAAAACAAACGCCCCGCACCCGAGACAAGAGCGAGAGCCGCAATCCCTTATTAGGGTAAACTCGGGGTGCTATTAAATATCAGCAGCCTGTCAAGAGTGAACTCTGTATTTCTAGAGTGAGCTGATGCGGCCCGTGGTGTTATTCTGGGTCAGTTCACAGACTGGACTGACCAAGAGGTTTTAGTTCTGATGGAGAATAAACCGTTTGGACCAAAGAATTCACAAGTAATACAAACAATGGACGTCGGCCTATCTGACCATCTCTCACTCTCTCACTCTCTCTGTCTCTCTCTCTCTCTGTCTCTCTCTTGCTTGCTCGCTCGCTCACTCTCTCTTTCTATCTCTCTCGCTCGCTCACTCTCTCTTTCTATCTCTCTCGCTCGCTCTCTCTCTCTCTCTCTCTCTTTCTATTTCTCTCGCGCTCTCTCTCTCTCTCGCTCTCTTTCTCTCGCGCTCTCTCGCTCTCGCTCTCGCTCTCTCTCTCGCTCGCTCTCTCTTTCTCTCGCTCTCGCTCTCGCGCTCTCTCGCTCGCGCTCTCTCGCTCTCGCGCTCGCTCGCGCTCTCTCGCTCTCGCTCTCGCGCTCTCTCTCTCGCTCGCTCTCTCTTTCTCTCGCTCTCGCTCTCTCTCTCGCTCGCTCTCTCTCTCTCTCGCTCTCTCTCTCTCACGCTCTCGCTCTCTCTCTCGCTCGCTCTCTCTTTCTCTCGCTCTCGCTCTCTCTCTCGCTCGCTCTCTCTTTCTCTCGCTCTCGCTCTCGCGCTCTCTCGCTCGCGCTCTCTCGCTCGCGCTCTCTCTCTCTCTTGCTCTCTCTCTCACGCTCTCGCCCACGCTCTCTCTCTCTCTCTCTCTGTCTCGCTCTCTCTCGCTCTCTCTCTGTCTCGCTCTCTCTCGCTCTCGCTCCCGCTCTCTCTCTCTCACTCGCTCTCTCTCTCTCGCTCCCGCTCTCTCTCTCTCTCGCGCTCTCTCTCTCTCGCGCTCTCTCTCTCACGCTCTCTCCCACGCTCTCTCTCTCTCTCTCTCTCTCTCTCTCTCTGTCTCGCTCTCTCTCGCTCTCTCTCTGTCTCGCTCTCTCTCGCTCTCTTTCTGTCTCGCTCGCTCTCGCTCTCGCTCTCTCTCTCTCTCTCGCTCGCTCGCTCTCTCTCTCTCGCTCGCTCGCTCTCTCTCTCTCGCTCGCTCTCGCGCTCTCTCTCTTGCTCGCTCTCTCTCACTCTCGCTCGCTCGCTCGCTCTCTTTCTCTCTCTCTCTCTTTTTATCTCTCTCGCTCGCGCTCTCTCTCGCTCGCTCGCTCTCTCTCTCTCTCGCTCGCTCTCGCTCCCGCTCTCTCTCGCTCTCGCTCCCGCTCTCTCTCTCTCACTCGCTCTCTCTCTCACTCCCGCTCTCTCTCTCTCGCTCCCGCTCTCTTTCTCTCTCGCGAGCTCTCTCTCTCGCACGCGCTCTCGCTCTCTCTCACTCGCGCTCTCGCTCTCTCTCGCTTGCTCTCGCTCGCTCTCTCTTTCTCTCTCTCTCTCACTCGCGCTCTCTCTCTCTCGCTCCCGCTCTTTCTCTCTCTCGCGCGCTCTCTCTCTCGCTCTCTCTATTTCTCGCTCTCTCTCTCTCACTCGCGCTCTCGCTCTCTCTCACTCGCTCTCGCTCGCTCTCTCTTTCTCTCTCTCGCTCTCTCGCTCTCGCTCTCTCTCTTTCTCGCTCTCTCTCACGCTCTCTCCCTCGCTCTCTCTCTCTCTCTCTCTCTCTCTCTCTCTCTCGCTCTCTCTCTCTCTCTCAGGTAGTCAAGCTGTTGAGTAATAAACGTTCTCAGGCTGTAGGGATTTTGATGTCCAGTCTGCATTTGGACATGAAGGACATTCAGCATGGTGAGAGTATCTTTTTTTTTTATCGTGTGTGTGTGTGTGTGTGTGTGTGTCTGAATAACCAATTGGATGTAATGTTTACAATAATTCAATAATTAAGTGCAAATTGCTTCAAATTGCTTGAAAAAATTGTCAAAATATTATTTTGTCATCAAAATATGATCTAAATAATCAGCAAATTCATTTTCAGATCATGAATATTACAAAATATTCAAATAAATCACACACATCACTCTAAGAAACAGCTCCATCACATGACCTTTTCCACTCACCCGGGAATATTTTAGCCAATCATGGCCCAGCATTCCTCCACAGCATGCGCACAATATGACCTGTTATGAGCAGTGACACACAGCTGCTGGGCTGGACGAGCCAGGTCAGCTGAAGGTCATCTTTAGCTTCAGGTGATTTAGGGGACGTGCCTTGCTGTCCAAAAGCCTGTAGCCGTGAACCAGGGGGAAAATTTGTCCCGCTCTGTCCCGCTCTGTCTGAAACGCCTGGAAATACTTTCTTTGCTTGCTGTTCAGATTTTATATATATACAGCTGGAAATTCAAACACACACACACACACACACACACACACACACACACACACACACACAGGCCAATCTGGAAAAACTCACTCAGTCTATTTATCTGGTCCCTTTCTCCATATAAGCTTGTTTCCTCAGTTTATACCTTTCACATGTCTATTGTAAAGGGAGGAGGGCCCCAATATACCCACTACTGTGCAAAAGTCTTGGCCACCCCTCATTTCTTCATATGTTGCTTCCAAAAACACCTGTCTTTCTTTTATTTTTAATGTACTGTTGAGGATCTCCAGGCTTCCTGAAGGACATTACACTTACGTTTGCGGCATTTAGCAGACGCTCTAATCCAGAGCAAGTTCCAGTTCCTAACAGGGACAGTCCCCCCTGGAGACACAGGGTTTTGTTCTGGAACCCAATGGTGGTAGTGCTGGACATGGGATTTGAACCTGTGACTGCTTGGTCTATAGGTCCATAGGTGACTATCCTACCACTAGACCACCACCACCAAGGAAAGCTTTTGTCTCTCACTTTCAGTGCAGTCTCTGTACCTGAGCAGTTTCAAAATTAGTGTGGAGTCATTTCCACAGAAACCGGAAAACAAGGCAGCCGACATCCAAAAGAAGATCTTTGGAACATCCTTCAAGAAACCTGGAGAACCATTCCTGAAGACAACTTAAAGAACAACAAGAAAGCTGGTCTAAGAGAGTTGAGGCTGTGCTGAAGAACAGCGGTGGTCAAACCACATGCTGACGTTGAAGCTGGTTAGAATGAACATCTTTGAAGGTCTTTGTGTTTAGACTGGATTTATGTGTGTGTTTGCACATTTCAGGGAAACACAGCACCTATTATCTCAATTTCCTGCAAAATGTAAAGAAATGAGGGGGGCTGAAGACTTTTAAACAGTACTGTATGTGTTACGTAGATCACAAATGGATATGGAGCTTTTTGCAATGAAACATTAATATGTAAACACACTCGCCCCTCCACACACACAGCTGTTTTCATTCATTCTATCTGAGACTGTTTTCCTCCATCTCTCACCATCATGTCTAAACGTATTCATTCCATCTCCATACATCTCTACCTATCTTTCATTCTTTCCCAGAGGATAACACTCCATCTCTTTTCACCTCATGTTTGAGGACCTCACTCCCCTCTCTCATCAGCCAGGCCGATCCACGCTGCTGATTATACCATCAGCCTGCGGCAGTGAGGGCCACCATTACTGTTTGTGAAAGGATAAATCCTAAATGGAGAAAAGCCCCACAGAATCACAGAGGATTAGCGAGTACTTTTGATCTGGTGATTGCCTGATGATTGTTTGGCACATGCATCTCAGAATCCTGCACAGGCCCTTTTTTAATGTTTCATCAGAGCTTTACAGGCTAGACTGTAAAAACATCGCTGGGCGATAAAAGATGAACAATGAAGCAGGACAGTACAGGAATGGAAAAACTCCAGGAATGTACTGAGAGTAGAAAGTAAAAAGTACAAGAATAACAGAGTATAAAGTAAATAGTACAGGAATGTACTGAGAGTGTAAGGTAAAAAGTACAGGAATGTACTGAGAGTGTAAGGTAAAAAGTACAGGAATGTACTGAGAGTAGAAAGTAAAAAGTACAAGAATAACAGAGTATAAAGTAAATAGTACAGGAATGTACTGAGAGTGTAAGGTAAAAAGTACAGGAATGTATTGAGAGTATAAAGAAAGTACAGGAATGTACTGAGAGTATAAAGAAAGTACAGGAATGTACTGAGAGTGTAAAGAAAGTATAGGAATGTACTGAGAGTAGAAGGTAAAAAGTACAAGAATAACAGAGTATAAAGTAAAAAGTACAAGAATAACAGTATAAAGTAAAAAGTACAGGAATGTACTGAGAGTGTAAAGTAAAAGTACAGGAATGTATTGAGAGTGTAAAGTAAAAGTACAGGAGTGTACTGAGAGTGTAAAGTGAGACGTGTCTCCTCTGAAGGATGTCTGGAGCGTCTGTCTGTGTGAAAGTGAACTGAATCTCACTCCATATTAATAGAATTAAAGACTATTAAAGCCTCGAACTTCAACTCCAATAAAAACAATCTACTGAAAATAATCCACATGAACTTCACCGCTTCACTTTCATCACCGTCTCTACTAGTTCTCCATCACGGACACACACTCAACACACCCTGAACTCCACCGTCCACTCTCCCTGTCCTCTCTCTCACTCCTTCACTCTGTCCTGCACCGATGGACACACAGAGGGACGTCTTTACTGTCTGAAAAGTGAAAGTAACTATTCTTGTCATTGTGAAACACGGCACAGCACACAATGAAAATACACCTCTGCATTTAACCTACACATAAACACATGCAGCAGGGTTCAGCTATTGAAAGCGTCCGGGGAGCAGTGATGGGGACGAGATCTTGCTTAAGGGTACTTCAGGGCATCCTACTTGTCTGGGATTCAAATCCCTGACCTTCTGATCCTGGGGCCGACTCCCTAACCTCTAGACCACCGCAGTCCTGTGTTTGTGTCCATTTAGTCTGAAACGGGTCTGGATGTTGGGAAGGTGAAGAAAAATAAAAATATTGGAGGATTCAAAGCAAATGTTCAGACTAAAGTCGAACATTTAGGACAGAGATTTGGGGTAAACTGTGAAAAACCTGAGATTCACCTGAAGATTCATAAGCTTCACCTTAAGACTAAAGGCCTGTGATGCTGCGTTGTTATTGGCTCAGTGTTGTCCATTAACAAAAATGCCAAGCCTCAGGACGTTCCATGAACACTTAACAGGCCTTTTCAGAATTACCAACAGCAGAACTGGGCCAAATAAAGGCTTCTGTGCTGTTGGGCACTGGGATAATGATAAGGGATTCTTGGGATACGGGATAAATAAGCAGTAAACAGAGCAATGAATATTTATAGCCCATTTGTTGCAGTGGGTTGAACCATAAACCCAGCATTTTTGCAGATGAACTGAGGTGGTCTAAGATGTTTTACCAGAGTCTGGAGAAGACTTTGGCCTGAAACGAAACCCACTCCTGAACCCAGCCATTAATGCACCAAATTCTATAATACTGCTACGTGCATGGCTGAAGACCTGGAAAGACCCTTTCTAGTCATCACGAAGGCGTTTATGAATAAGCCTGTTAATTAATGAATGTATGTCAGGGTTGACATACATGTCATGAAGCGTGACTTGCCTTCAGTGAAGCCAGCAGCCAGGACTGTTATAAATAGTACACTCATGCGACATGGCGGTGCAGTGGTTCGAGATGCCGCTGAAAAGGTCGTGATTCCCGTCTTGGAGGATTCTCCATGGCAGGTGAACTGGAGATACTAAATTGTCCCCCAGTCGTGACTGTGTTTGTCGTTCTCTGCCCTGGGATGGACTGTCGAGAGTGTTTTTCCATTGTTGATCCTGTGCACCACCCTGGTTGGGATAAGCAGCACACAGAATTGATGGATGCATGGATGGATGGATAATGTGAATAATGAATAAGCTCACATATATTTATATACTTAAGTGTGTGTTTAGACAACAGTCATACAGGGCCAGAAACCACATAAGCAAATCTATTAGACATTTCTGGCGAGCATGTGAAGATTTAGGATGGCAGTTACCATGACGCCTCAAGACAAAGCAGCATGAGTTCATCAGTATCAGAACGCTGACAGCATGCAGTTTTATTATGGACCAAAAATGGAGGACGTGCTTCAGCACTGGTGGCAGCGAAATATGTCATCGGAATGGGTGTTTGCTCTCAGGACATAAACCACAAGTGAGGACATTGGGACTGGGTGTGAGAGAGACAGAGAGACAACAACGACAGCCGTTCATTCCATCAGATGCTGAAGTGAGCTGAAGGCTATAATGAAAACCAAATGGGTTTGAAAGCGGGAGGGAGGCAAAGGGAGAAGAGGAGAGGAAAAGAGAGGAGAGATGAAAGGAGTGGGAATTAAGAGGTTTCCTTCTGAACGAGTTTAACCAGCATTTTCTTCGCTTTTCTGTTTGCTTGTAACGTCAGCAATGTCGGCGCGGTTAAAGCTCGGACCGTAAACAGCCGCGAGTAAAAGAACCCGCTGTGCATTTTTCTCTCATTCTTTGCTTTTATGCAACTCGCACAAGATCAGACAGAAACACACACACACACACACTCATGGCCCTTTGACACACACGGACACACACTTTTTGAAACTTCAGCCATAATCAGGCCTTAAAGAAGAGCTCATTTTTAATGTCTCTGTAATTAAATGGAAACAATGTAATCAAAGCCGTGGGGTTTGATTGATGTGAGACACTCCTGAAACGCACCGGGTCGGAATCGTCCACAGTGGTGAACGGAACCAGTCGTCTGAACGTCCCTCACAGACACGTGCTGGCTGTGAAGAAGCTGCCTGACGCCTGAGACGTTGGTTTATCAGAGTTTGGAGAAGATCTTGGCCTAAAACGGAAACCATTCAAGGTGGAGGGACACATGCAGGACCTGGAAGCAAAAAAGTCCCCGAAGATTCACTAATTTACCACCATCAGCCTTACATAACGACAACAGAAGACTCATGGGTTCAGTGGTAGATTTAAAGATGTCTGGTGCCACTCAGGGTTAAGGGTCTCAGGGACCCAGTGGTGGTAGTCCCAGAGGTGGGATTCAAACCTGGGACCTCTTGAGCCACAGGTCCATAGGCAAGTATCCTACCACTGGACCACCACCACCCAGATATAGACAGAAGACCTGTCCAGGGTGTTTTTCTTTTTTGCTCCACTGCTGAGCCTCCAGGACCGTCCTCAACCCCACTCAGGATAAGCAGTTGAGAAATTTTGGACTTCCTAGGGCAGCTCATGGCTGTTCTTCAACAGTTTGGACAAAACACAAAGGAATGAAGCCTCATATTAATAAACAATCCCTCCTTTCTCTGAGCTGCTTTTCCTAACCAGGGTTGCTGGATGTGCTAAGAGTTCATCCCAGAGCGTGAAAACCAGAGAAACTCTCACAAAAATGTATCGCCGACACTGGAAAATCATGCAAAATCCACTCAGAAGGGAGCCAGGCCGTCCCAGCAAGGAATCTCAACTCAACTGAACACTGCACCTCCCGCTGTCCCCAGTAAATATGGCCATTTATCACAATTTATTCACAATTAACAACTAAATTGCAGGGTTTAGTATCAGTGGGCTACAGCTGCCAAGAAACAAAACAGGGAAAGATTATCTACAATCGTCTTTAATAAAATCATTATTTGATTTATTTAAGGCCCAGAACGGGTCACTTACACACATGTAAACCATTAATGCAGAAAGATTGGATCTGAGTAAAAAAACTGAATTATTTAATAAAGCCTGTCAATGTAACAGTTCATCATCCTGGAGACTTTTAAAAAGAGCTAAACACACACACACACACACACGCATTTTGACAGTGGGACGTGAATGGTTTCTCTGTCCTCTGGATTCCCTTCATGGCTCAGCTCATGATTACCTGTCAGCACTGGGACTCTGACTCCTCACCGGAAACCAGTCCTCACTTTACTGCTCCAGTCACCTCCACATCATGCCCAGCCTTTAACCTCCAGAGCGTACTGTCATTCCCAGCATTACCGACAGCGTGCTCCTTTAATACGAGCTGTTCCTCGCTCACAGCTCACTGAGACAAGCTGCGTTGACTTATTCATTATTGTTCTACTTTTGAAGACTAAAGCCACCGTTTACATCGTGTGGAACCTTGTGATGACCGAACTGACAGAAGTGCTCCAGACATAATCCGAGTCAATTGGATGGTAAACTGTTTAAAACAAACTCAAACTTCAGCTGGATGTGCAGTTGTTCAAACTGGCAACACTGGTAGAAAAAACTACAGACCAACCCAGCGGTGCTGGTGTCCTTTCTGAAACCATAGCTGAGATCTTTAGCGCACCCCTCCCTTCTGCTCCTGTCCTACTGGAGCTCCTCTGAGCTGCTAGGCTTTGAAACACTGTGGACTAACCAGCTACTGCTTTTCCATTTTCCATCAAAGCTGAGTGTCCTGTCCTTTACACCGAAGCTTTCTCAGTAACGAAAGGCACTTCTTGAATTCGGAAGTTATTTATTTTTTATTTTTGGTATTTACTTTTTAAAAAGGGCGGGGCAGCGGTGGCCTGGTGGTTAGGGAGTTGCCCTGGATCGGAAGGTTGTGGGTTCAAACCCCTTCTCGGTGGGTTGCCCTGAGGTACCTTTGAGCAAGGTGCCGTCCCAGTCTCGCTCCTCCCTGCGATGGGCTGGCGACCTGTCCGGGGTGTGTCCCCGTCCTTCGCCCTGTGTGAGCTGGGATGGACTCCCCCCGCGACCCTGCTTGGGACAAGCGGCAGAAAATGACTGACTGACTTTTTAAAAAGGCAATTCCTGCAGGTACTGAGACTCCAGTGTGGCATGGAAAGCTTTCGGTCACTGCCTGCATTTGAAATGCTTAGACTGTGAGCAGTCCGTTTGTCCTCTGCATTTAACCCGTCCTACACACACACCAGGAGCCGCGGCTATGAACCTGCACCCCGGGGCAGTAGGGGGTCGTTCAGCCACCACACACTTTTCCTGCAGGTCCAGGGATTAAACCAGCTCTAATCATCAGGCCACAGCTCGCCTTCTGTAATGTCCTTTATTTAATGGTGTAAATCAAGGGGTGTATAAATATATGAGCACTCTCTGTGTTACATTTACCAAAGTGTATTGCTCTGTTTCAGATGTTTCAGGCACATTTTGTCTCAAAAGTGCCCGTTTCAGTCAGTCAAAGACGTGTATACTGCACACACTCGCACACTCACACTCACACACATACACACTCTGCTATTCCAACAGTGGGGCGGATGAGTGGTGGAAATGACAGGCACCTCGGAGAGAGTGTGTGTGGACAGACGGCTTTGCTGTGGTCATTCAGACGAGAGTGTGTTTTTTCTAGCGAGGGAAAACACGAGAGCTTACGAAAACCAGCTGAGAAGCAAAGGGGAGAGAAAGGGGACGCTGAGAAAGAAAGGAAGAGAAGGAGAGGGAGAGAGTGAGATGCATGAAAGAAACTGGACCACAGTTTCTGATGACTAATATATTTCAAATATAACTATAATTTACATATTCCCAAATATATGAATATTTTAATACCAAACTAAAGCAGCCTGTATGTGTTTATCAAATTCCTTAAGTTCTCATTTATTTAGTTTATGACATAATAGCATAATGATTAAGTATACCATGTATTCACATATCTATAATCATATTTAATGAATTCACTTTTTTCCCCAGTCTTCGGCTGTCAGGGTGACCCAGGAAATCAAGTCCAGTTTGACCTCGTCTGGTCTCATATCATATCATCAACAATCACTCAGCCTCAAGCCCGAATGTCTTCAGTGCAAAAACAATTGAAATGGCTGTCCCGATACTTTTGGAGGGGACTGTAATTGACCCTGTCAGACCGAGGAGCTGTTGGACTCTGTTGAAGAGGTTTAGCAGTAAACTTGGCTCGTGCTGATCCGGCTGTGGATCAAACTGTGGCTGTTATTGTCTCGGCTTTATTGTTGGTTTACATGATTATTCTTTGGCTCTCGGCCGTCCAGTTTTCCGTGTTTTTATGGCCTTGATGGGGCTTGTTTGTTCTGGATTGATTGAAGTGAGGAACTGCGTTTCCTGGCTGAAGCGGATTTGCATTAAAACTCACTCACCAGAGCAAAATATCTTTGAAATGGCTTGTAATGCATCCCTTAACGCAGCCCTGCCTTTGCCTCGGCTCAGTCACATTTACTCACTTCACTCTCTACTCAGCTTTTCCACACTTTAACCCTCCACTAATGGTCCACTTTAACGACCTTAAAGTCCGGGTGTGTGCTCAGTACAGGACACGGATTACTTGACCAGTTAATTAGTAACATTAAAGCATGCAAGAAAGTCATTCTGTGAAGTAATACGGTTCGATTTTGATTGACCTAATAATGAGGCACTGACCATTTAATGGCTTATACAAAAATAAAGGTGAAAAAATATTCCTCAAATATTATTTTTACTCTAGATATCAAAACAAAATGCAATTTATCCTGATTAAATGTAATCCATTACCCATCTCTGCTTATAGTTCACACTGCTGCTTGCAGACTTTCATTTTCATCATTATTATGTTGCTCAACTGATATAACTAAGTTACTTTAATATGCTCCAAATGATAGCCAGCTACCCGGGCCCGTAGTAGGAGGGTCGCAGGTTCGAGCCCCAGGCCAGTAGTTTACCCTTGAGTAAATTCAGTTTCGCTTTCATTAAAACATTAAAGTGAAACTGAACATTTGTCTTTGTGAACGCAGCACACAGTGAATCACAAGCCAGTGCGTCCTCTGTATTTAACCAACACACACCATCCGGCCATATCCAGCACCCGGGGAGCAGTGATGGGGATGGTACCTAGCGCAAGGATACCTCAGGGCAACCTACTGGTCAGGGATTCGAACCCGCGACCCTCCAATCCAAATGGTCTGCCTACAGCAGTTAGGTGGAGCTACAAGGGAAGGGTTTCAGATAAAGTGGCCGTTGAGTTCCCAGTTCACACAGTATTAGACTCGATGAGGTTGGTGTTATTCCGGTGTTAAGTCCCTCTTTCCCTCCTCTTTCTCCAGCCATCTTGAATATGGACAACACCGTGGTGGATCTGGAGACCCTGCAGGCTCTTTATGAGAACGTAAGCTGCTCTTTTTTTCAGAAGCACCCAAAAAAACAAAAAAAAAAAAGACCTGTCCTGTGTGTGAGATGAGTTTTTACACTGTAATGCTGCCCCCCGTTATTCTCTCTTATTGGATCGTTCCGCTCCGGGTCACTGTGAGGCAGCCGGAGTGCGGTCCGGCCGGACACGGAGCCGAGGAAATGTGTGTGTTACATACCAAAACAAACACACAGGCCGCAAACACCACGGGAATGTACAGGGTTTACCATGGAGCCAGAGAAACCGCTGTAGACTGAGAGAGCGAGGGAGGGGGAGAGAGAGAGAGAGAGAGAGAGAGACATTTAGACATTTCTGGGAAAGTAGAAAAAGTGCAGCTCTGAGTGGAGAGTGAAATGCTGAGTATTCTGACAGTGTTATGTAACTCACTGACTGATGTGTTTTATTTTTACCACTTTTGTTTCAGAGCCGCTCACCTTTGACCCAAAGAATTTACAGACTTTTAAAACTTTAATAAAACCGGACACTTTGTATGTTTGTGTGAGAAAATGAAAACAGGGTGGCAGAAGCTAAACCATTCTTACTTTAAATAGAAGTAATAAATAAATAAAGTAAAAAGTACATTAATGTACTGAGACTATAAATTAAGAAGTACAGGAATGTAATGAGAGTGTAAAGTAAAAAGTACAGGAATGTACTGAGAGTGTAAAGTTAAGTACAAGAATGTACTGAGAGTGTAAAGTAAAAAGTACAGGAATGTACTGAGAGTGTAAAGTAAAAAGTAGAGGAATGTACTGAGAGTGTAAAGTAAAAGTACAGGAATGTACTGAGAGTGTAAAGTAAAAGTACAGGAGTGTACAGAGAGTGTAAAGTAAAAAGTAGAGGAATGTACTGAGAGTGTAAAGTAAAAGTACAGGAATGTACTGAGAGTGTAAAGTAAAAGTACAGTAGTGTACTGAGAGTTTACATGGAAGATTCAACTTAAAAGTGTTCAGAGTCGGTTCTGAAAATGGAAGGAGGAGAAAGGAGAGGTACTTCAAGATCAGCCAGTATAAGTTATTTCATGGCGGTTCATTTTTCACTTCAGTATTCTGAATATAGCAGTGGACGAAGCTCAGGTTCACGTTTACCATGATCTCTTGCCCTTCATTGCAGCTACACTTCACTCTAATGGGTCTCTTGATGTGTTTAGCGTGGGGAAAGTGTGTAAATATGGAAGAGAGGACGTTTGAAAAGGCTGAACGGTCTCTGGAGTGAGGCTCGCTGAGATGTTGAGGTTGTTTCTCTTTAGTGTGAGAGACTCCGCACTGTCTCTGACTCCTTCACCCAAAACCACTGAAAATACACAGACACACACACTCCCCTCCTCTTTCTCCTCCTGTCCAGCACAACCACAGCAAGCAGGCCAGTGGGCCTTCATCTCGTTCCTCTACACGAGTGTGTTCAGGCCTAACACACACACACACACACACACACACCTCAGTGTGCCATATCCTTCAGTAATCCTTCCTGAAGCTGTTTCCTTATAAATCAGCAGGGCTCGCTTTCAAATTTAGCAAAAAGTGCCACAAGCCCAGAGCATTCATGCTCAGATTCTCCTGTCTGTTATTTTGTCTTCTCCTCACCCAGCGTGCTCAAAAGGACGAGATGGATCAGATCGCGAGACACACCAAGTCTAGTGCAGAGAAGGAGAAGGCCAAACCTCTGGACAAGCCAGAGCAGTAAGAGTTTCACACACATTCCCACCCTGAAGGCTTCATCCGAGTCTTACAACCTCCAGATGGAAATGATATTCACACACTTCCTCACACACTTCCTCACACACTCCGTCTGTGTGCAGGTTCCTGCTGCAGTTGGCCGACGTGCCACAGTTCTCTGAGCGGGTTTTCTGCATCCTCTTCCAGTCCACCTTCACCGAGTGCATCTCCAACATCCAGCGCAAAGTACACCTGCTGCAGAGAATCTGTACGGTGAGAGAGAGAGAGAGAGAGAGAGAGATGGATAGATAGTGTGTGAGAGAGAGAGAGAGAGACAGAGACAACAATAGAAAGAAACAGAGAGAGAAAGAAAGATAGAAAGAGAGACTCAGACAGAAAGAGAGAGAGACAGAGACAGTGACACAGGGAAGGGCAGAAGAATGAGGGGAAGAAAAAGGGAGAGCAATAGAGAAGGAGAGGAAGAGCACGAGAAAGGGAAAAGCATTTTTATTTTTGTGTTTTCAGAGACAATTCAGACAAGAGTTAAAAAACTCAAATATCTCACTCGCTTTCTCTCGCGCTCTCACTCGCTCTCTCTCTCTCGCTCTCTCGCTCTCTCTCTCGCTCTGTTTCCAGTCTCTGCGGTCTGGTGAAGGTGTTCTACAGGTTCTGGGGTTGGTTCTGGCGTTTGGGAACTTTATGAATGGGGGGAACCGGAGCAGAGGACAGGCAGACGGCTTTACTCTGGACATCCTGCCCAAACTCAAAGACGTCAAAAGCAGCGTGAGTTGGAATAATAATAACAATAATAATAATAATAATAATAAATGTGACTCAAATATATATAAAAAAATACAACACATTAGCTATCACCCCACTCTTCCTAAACCCCAAGAACTTTAACATCAAACAGAAATGAAGAAATATACATGGAAGGGCTCTCACTCATTCATATCAGTCTACTGCTCACTGACCTCCATTCATATCAGTCTACTGCCCACTGACCTCCATTCATATCCATCTACTGCCCACTGACCTCCATTCATATCAGTCTGCTACTCACTGACCTCCATTCATATCAGTCTACTGCCCACTGACCTCCATTCATGTCAGTCTACTGCCCACTGACCTCCATTCATGTCAGTCTACTGCCCACTGACCTCCATTCATGTCAGTTCACTGCCCACTGACCTCCATTCATGTCAGTCTACTGCCCACTGACCTCCATTCATATCCATCTACTGCCCACTGACCTCCATTCATGTCAGTCTACTGCCCACTGACCTCCATTCATGTCAGTCTACTCCTGATGTTCATGTTAAATAATGTCCCAATAAATGAAAGAGTATTTCACCCTTTCCTCTCTTTCTCTCTCAGGATAACTCTCAGAGCCTCCTGTCCTTCATCGTTGCTTACTATCTGCGACACTTTGATGAGGTATGTTTCCCGTTCTTGTTTATTTGATCCTCTCCCGCTCCCTCCACTGATTTTTCTCTGAATCCCGGCCAGTTTCTTCATCAGGGCCGCTCACAATCAGCACGGCAGCGCTTTGTTTTTGTTTTTTTCTTTTCATCACTTTCATTTGGCTTTATTCACTGCCTTCTCCGTTTGATGCAGCGGCTGGCTGCCGACTCAAAGCAGCAGGGCTGTACATGAGCGACGGCTGCAGATGTGGACGGCGTGACGCAGGGCTTCCTAATTGGGAAAAGCTGAACGGCGGGCCTGCTAACCAGAAGAGCAAAAGAGCCATGTTCTGCCAACAACCCCCTGCAAATTAAGACACTTTGACTCTGGAGTCCACTGATATTTGTCCCATTTGTCCAATTTTCCAGCCTCTCTTTGTATAGAAGAGGCTGGTTTTGCCTTTAAGCTGATGGAAGATGGCTGGAGCGTTCCATCAAGAATTCACCTTTGCCAAATTATTCTTCCTAACACAATGAACTCATAGTTACATGAGTATATGTTTAGGATAATGAGGAGACTGACACCAATGATGGCTTGCACACTGGAAGAAATGGCACTGTTACCATGGCAACAGCATCTACACAGCCACAATGATCCAGCACAACATTTTACCCCTTATTTTCACTTTAATAGTGACCACTTCTACAGACGGCAGGAGCAGCAGTCTGCATGGCTGCAGCATCGCAGGGCAGCTCTGATAGGTTGAATGGGAGAAGGTGTTTTCATGGTTACGGGCTGCTGGGTTGTTTTCCTGCGTGGACCGTTTAGACAGGGGCGATTAAACAGCATGTAAGACAGAAATGAAATTTAAAATATGCCTCCTTACACAGTAAAACTGCACAAAAACACTGCTGGCTGTATAAGAGGAAGGCAATTTCAGATGTTGAATTTTACCCTTTTTTTTTTCTTTTTCATGCATATGGGACGCAATTAGGGCCTGATTTATAGCTGGAGGAAGAAGATTGACAGGAATTTGTTGATTTTTGTTTTGATCTCATTCATACAACCAAACAGTCAGTCCCTCCTGGGGGGATTGCTTTGTTTAGGTGATTTTACATGTGTGTGTGTGTGTGTGTGTGTGTGTGTGTGTGTTTGTATGTGCGGACCTAAAGTCCCTTAGATGATGGAAGACATGAAATCGCACCTCAGCATAAGTAAAAGAGGCCAAAGTAGGTCTTGTGATTAGGCAGTGATGTCCTAATGATGGTGATAAGTTGAAGAAATAAGGACATTTTGCTGTTTGCAATAATTTACACAAGCACTACAGATGAATGAAGACTCTGCAAAGACAGAAATACATGGAAACGTACACAGCTCTGTTTAGCCCCAGTCATTCAGAGTGCAATGGAAATACCCCACAACGGGAAGAATAAAAATTGTGCTGTGTGTGTGTCTGTGTTTCAGAATGCAGGTGGAGAGATGTGTGTGTATCCTCTCCCAGAGCCCCAGGATCTTTTTCAGGCATCACAGATGAAGTTTGATGACTTCCAGCGAGACCTTAGAAAGCTTCGCAAAGACCTAAACGGTGACTCATGCGTTCACACACACACACACACACACACTCAAGAAAACTGATTCATCGGACCAGACGACCTTCGTCCATCACTCCATTGTTCAGTCCTAATGCTCATTGTTGCCATTTTTGGGTTTGTACTGGGACCACATAGGCTCTCTGACCAGTCTGCAGCTACTCAGCTGTGTGTTCTGACACGTTTCTATCAGAGCTGGCATTAACCTTTCAGCCGTTTGTGCTACAGTGACCCTTTTGAGATAATTGGACCAGACTGGCTTCACTCTCCACTTGTATGCATGATGGGGCTTTTCCACTGGCACCAGGAACTCCGCCAAATCCAAGCTGCCCCGCCAAGAGACATTTTTCCTTTCGAAATAATGTGAAAACTATGGAAATAGCAGATGTGGACTAGTGGGTTTGAGTCCTGGACCAGTAGGGTGCCTTGAGTCATCTTTGTGCACAGTACCGTCCCCAACACTGCCCCAGGACAAGCTACTCCCTGCTGCACTGTGTGTTCGCAGAGGATGCATTTCATTGTGGTTCACTTTGTGCTTTAGTGTTTTCACAATGACAAATAGTCACTTTCACTTCGCTGACGGTGGAAGGTCTGCGTTTTATTTATATTTTGGGTTTGTGGTTGTGCGCTGTCTTGTTGCTGGTGCCAGTGAAAAAGCCCAGTAACAAAATAACATCAACACAATAAAAACTAATCAATGTGCAGCTTTAAAGAGAAAACTGTTTATTTGGGCTTAGAGGACAGTCGCTGCAGAAGGTTCACAGACACTAAATGATGGAAAATGAAAGCAGGATTAAAGCAGGCTGTTAGGTTGCGATTCAGCATTCATCTCGGATACATCTCCGTTCCTGGTGTCGGTGGAAAAGCCCTTTAAGCCTTGTTTAACCTGTGTCAGGTTCACTGCATGTTCCTCATGGACCAATTTGGTAGATTTTGACCACTGCATGCTGGGAACTTCCCACATGAACTTCTGCGCTGGAGATACTCTGAGCCATCACAGATCCTTAGTCATCCGAGATTCTTCACCCATTTTTCCTGCTTCCAGAACATCAGCTTTAAGAACGGACCATTTGCCTGCTGCCTAATATGTCGCGCCCACTGACAGGTGCCAGTGTAAGGAGATAATTATACAGGTTTATGTTGCCTATCAGTGGTTTTAATGTTATGGCTGATGAGTGTATGACTCAAGTGGGATATATGACATGAAAGTAGCATCACCCTCCAGTCCTGGGGTGCCAGCATTTCCTGCTCTTCCTTCTGATTGCCTTTTGCTGTTTTTGCAGTTTTTGGCATCCCATTTCCACAAGCCCCTGGAGATATTGATTCTCTATTGAGACTCATAATTGGCTCACCAGCTGGTTGTCATGGTGATCAATGCCGGATAATCTACAGCTTGTCCGGAGCCTCCGGCAATAAAACAAACCAAACGCCGAAACAAACAAACAAAAGCTCACCCTGATCCACACCACACCGTAACAATGGCTTCCAAACATTTCACTTTTCTAGTGTTTTTTTTTCATCTCACTGTTCTGAAACAACCCCCCCAGTGCTTTCTCTTTAATTAGCCTCAGCTGGAAAGATGGATCGAATTATTTCTCGTTAAGACTTAATTAGCATAAGTCACTTAGAGCTCCAGTGGTTGTGGTCGGAGAGACTGATTGCTAGTTTGTGTCCCAGCCAAGTGCCGTGGTTCTGGTAAGGATGTCAAAATTTATCGGCATTAAGACGAGGGTTTTCCCCCCGTTTTTTTCACTATTTGCACGTTTTAAAAGCCGGTGTCACTGATCGGGCCATCCCGTCTGAATTAGTGACTATGAGCTGCACTTTCACAATCTTCTGCCCTGAACTTTTGTAATTATTACCAGGATTTCTCAGCGATCGTAATCCCGGTGGCTTTTACTACTTTTGAAGAAATATCCCCAGGTTTAGCCGTGTTAGTAAATATTCCAGAGTCCATGTTAAATATTCCATGCATGTTCTTCATTAAGGAGGCACTTGGAGAAGCATTTACTTGTTCTCTGCAGCTCAAATCAATGTCAAGATTTTGCATTTTTTGTAACGTAAAATGAAAGAAAATGACTTGCTGATTACAGCACTTAAAACACACCGTATTCACTCAAGGCGTTTAGACAGACAGTCGGGGCAAATTTTCATATTTTGAAGAATTACATGCTTGCACATGTTTCCTGCTTGTGTGCCAAGCTTTTTGTTTATCAAGCTTTTGAAGGTATAATTACATTTGAAGGTCCTTCCATTCCTTGTCGTTTTTTTCCATAAAAAAGCACTTTAAGAATTTCCACAATAATGTTACATAGAAATAATTATTAAAAATAAAACTGCAAGCGTTAACGTAAACCCACATGGACAAAGAAGATTGATCTAGTTTAATCTAGATTAAATCAATCAAATCTAAATAACAGGGCAGTGGTGGCCCAGTGGTTAGGGAGTTGGCCCCAGGATCTGAAGGTCGTGGGTTCAAATCCCAGTAGGTTGCCTTGAGGTACCCTTGAGCAAGGTACTGTCCCCGTCACTGCTCCCCGCGTGCTTCCAATAGCTGTCCCCTGCTACATGTGTGCGGGTTAAACGCAGAGGTTGAATTTCATTGCGGTTCCTTGTGTGCTGTGCTGTGTTTCGCAATGACAAGAATAGTCACTTTCACTTCATAATGCTTGCTTGTTGCTATTGGAAGTGTTTGAATAAGACGTTTTTAAGGGAGACCTGTTTTATTTCCTTTTAGAGGTTCAGTGTTCCAAAAGGGCCTTGGGTTTCTCATCCTGTACTTGGAAATGGTCTGTTCAAGCTCCTGTGTTTGATGCCCTCTCCGTGAAGCCGGCCAATCAGAGTTCAGCTTTGCAGCACTTACATTCTGTGGTGTAAACATACAGGCCATCATGACGATGAATGAAGAAATGAGTATTAAGCACCAAACAACAATGTTGTTATATAATGAAAATGTAATAATAGAATATTTTATAATGATGATAATGTAAGAATGTTTGAAAATAAGTTAAACTCGGCCAGAAAATCCCGGACCACATAGTTTTATCAAAAGCACAAGAAGATTAAAAGTTAGCATTGTTAGCTTCAGCTCAGCCTGTGTCTAAAGGTTCGCTACAGCCAGCTCCATTGAAACATTAATCACAGCTTCATGGTTTATCAAAAACAGCACAAATCTGTAAAAATACATCACCATTTCCACAAAAAGTACTGTCGACTTACAGTTTGTGAACCTGACTCTCCTGTTGGCCACCACTAATTCAGAATTGCTCCGTCTAACAACAGAAAGCTTGTAAAAATCCTGCCTGGAGTGAAGAGGACATCCCGAAGTTCACAGGCAAAGGAGAAGAGTGAATGACTTTGAGGGAAGAAACCAAAACCTGTAACACACTTTACAAAATAAAAGTCCCCGTCGCAGTTATACGCCAATTAAGATGATGAATCATATCAGCGTGAATAAACGATTGAGAACCGTGTCCCCTGCGTTCATACGAACCCACCAAAAATGCTTTCGATTTACCTGCTAAACCAATCAAGTCTCGGCCTGCTTTGTGCAAACAAATGTTAGCTTTATTTCTCAACCTGCTCACAATTCAAACGGCTGAAAGCTCTCGGACTCCCCGCGGGACGATGCGCATGGCTTTGCTCTTCAAGCGAAGGGGGTCCGCAAAGTGAATGAATCATCGCCCGGGCGGTTAGGATGCGGGGCTGAGCTCTAAAGCAGATGTTATCAGCTGACAACGTCCGGGGCGGTTTAGTAGAGCAGGTAGGCCGACGGGCCTGAACCCCCGCTGGGCTCCTGGTCAGGATACTGAAGCGGATTAGCATGTGGAGAAGAGATTAGGATGAGCGCTGCGTTGGCATGCCATGTCCTGATCCATCATGAGCACTGATGGGAGTGAGCCCACATCTCAGGAGCTCCATAGAGCACATGCATCACTCAACGAGACGGCGGGAGGAAATGGCCGCAGGATTTGTTAACGCTGGTTAGCGTGTTGATAGTTGGATGGACCTCTGCTAAAACAACCTGGGAGGACACATTCTTTCCCCCGATGTCTTTTACCTTCCAGCTGAATCAGACTGACCACACAATTCCACATGGTCTTTAGAACATCACTGCTTTCAGGGCATGAAGTTCGCTGAGACTTTTTGTGGTCGCTGAGTGTTTGTTGAGTTTGTTTGTGGGCCGTATCTCCTGTTGAGGTTGTTTACGGACTAATATCCCCAAACTTGTTCTACAGGAAAGTTTATTAAAGTTATTCATGGACTAATATTTCCTCTCCTAGTGTATCAGACTGTTTAATAAGGATGTTTATGAAGAAATGTCTTCTTTTGAGGCTGTTTTTATTGTATTTAAGTGAAAAGGCATGTTTATTGAGGTGTTTATGGACTAATGTCTCCTATTCTAGTGTAGAGAAATGTTTGTTGAGGTGTTTAAAGACCAATATCTACTAGCATATAAGATTTTTATTGATGTGCTTGTGGCCTAATATTCCATATTCTAGTATATATTACTGTATTCGGTAGTTTATGGACTAATAACCCAATTCAAGTGTATAGGAATGTTTATTGTGGTGTTTATAGATTAATATCTATAATATCTAATATCTTTATAATATTTAATATCTAATATAGATTAATATTTTAGTGTACTGGTGTGTCTAGTGAGGTTGTTAATGGACTAATATCTCCTGTTCTAGTGTAAAGGGCTATTTACTGAGGATTTTTCTTGAGGTTTTATTGATGAATGTGTCCTCGTCTATTGTACAGGAGTGTCTGTTGCAGTGTCTATTGGCTAACGTCTCCTACCCCAAAGTTAAGGAGTGTTTAATGAGGTGTTTATGGACTGATTTAATTTATAGGTGTTTATTTGGGGTCTTTATAGACCAATATATTTTATTCCAGTTTACAGAAGTGCTTATTGTGGGCTGTTTCTGAATCTGGAGCCAGAATATTTGATGTTGTCAAAAAACCAACATGCAGGGAGTCTGGATATTTTATTTTTGTGTGATTAAGCTGTGTCTAAAAAACGACGAGTGTGGTCAGGTTTGTGTGTGTGTGAGAGAGTTTAACAACATGTCGCTGTCCTGTTCCTGCAGCCTGCTCGTCTGAGATGGAGAAGGTGTGTGCTGTGTCCTCGGAGGAGCATCTGCAGCCGTTTAAGGAAAAAATGGAGCAGTTCCTCACTCAGGGTAAGAGGTCGACACCAAAAACAGATACAAACACACACACACCTTCACATAAACACACTCACACAATAGAAGAGAAAGCTACTCTAGCTACTGAGAGACACTTACTCCAGGGACAGAGTTTTATTGGCTAATCAATTGGGTCATCTGAGAACTTTACATCCAGGTTCTGTGGATGTAAAATGGTCAGAATTTCCACCTGTACTTTAAACCATCCATCCATAAACCAACAGCACAAAACTGAACATTGTGTCAGAAAATGTGTTTGATTTTGAACAATGTTACACAGTTTGGGCCATATTTCTCACACTCACACACACACACACACACACACACACACACACACACACACACACACTGCTGGCTAACGTGAAGCTGAGATGAGTCCGACAGAAGCTTTAAGTTTCCTTCTGTCTTTTTCTTACACTGGAGGTCAGGGGGCATGTGTGTGCCACACCATAGATTACACACACAGACACACACACACACACTTCTGACTGCCTTACCACACCACAAAAGAAGATTTTTATGTCTAGACTTTTATGCGCTTGTCGTTTATTCCTTCCTGAGTTCATCTCTAAGCTCCAACAACCTTCTCGTCTCTGGCTTCATTTTCAAGGCCCTGTCTTTCCGCCCCCTCCTCCCCCGGTGCTCTCCTCTCTTCAGTCATTCACTCTTGACTCAGTGAACACTCAGCAGGTCTTTCGCTCCTTTTCCCGTTTCACAGCCCCTCCCTGCAGCTCAGGACTGATCACTGATAACTGTCACAGAACCCTTAAACAGACATGGCTGTTCTTCTCTTCCTGAGTGAATGACCTGAAGCTCCAGCTCAGGCTGTGCTCACAGAGACAGCAGGAAAGTGAAAGTGACTATCTGCCCTTGTGAAAAACAGCACAGCCAACAGTGAACCACAACAAAAAGCAACCTCTCCTCACTGTCCAGCAGGGAGCAGCCATATAAAGCAATAGGGGAGCAATAATGGGGACAGTACCATGCTCAAGGGTACCTCAGGGCAGCCTACTGGTCTGGGAACCTTGCAATCCTGGTGCCTTGTTCCTAAACACCAGGGAAGGGCATTTTTCATTCTTAATGATCATTAATTGGGAAGTTTTGACTCTGAATCTGTTTTTTACAGATGAGAAAAAGCAAGAGAAAGAATGTGAGATGAAAAATAAGATGAAAGTGTCCACTTTTTCATTTCTTTTGGTAAATACATCATCATTCTTTCCTTTCATGCTCTCTCTTCAAATTTGTTCTGTGCTTTCTTGAATGCATTCTCCTCTTCCGCTGGATCTGTGAAAAATCTAATGTAAATCAGATGATCAGGACACGTCCAGTTTCCTTCTTTTATTTTCCATGTGAGCTCTGAAGCGGATCTAGACGTTATGTGTGATATAGACGTCTTGGCTGTTTTTTTTGTACTACTGTTCTCCTCTCTGTCGTGTGTCTTTATTCATCTCTCCAAAACCATACCCACATGTGCTTGGTTGGGGTATCTAGGTGGGGTCTTCGCCTCATGTTCCCCCTTTCCTTTGATCCCGAAGCTCCAGAGGGGTTCCTTTGGGTCCTGGACCGTCTGTCCAGGCTGAGCCCCCTCTGTACCATGTTTTTACTTAGCGGCGACGCACACAGGGGGATAAATGGATGGAAAAAACAACAGCAGAGTAAAGTCTTCATTTTTGATGCGATTGTGAAACTCCAGGGGTCCCAGGATACCACTGACTCCACAAGGACTGTTTATCCTCCAAAGCTTGAAACGGACCACAAAGAGAAAGAGAGGAGAAGAGACAGGGAGAGAAAGGAAAGCGGCAGTTAGAGAGAGAAACTGGCTCTGTGGTGCTGCGCTGTTTGGTCTATGGTCGCTCCACCGTCTTTTGTTGCTGCTTGTCCTGCATGCTAGCTCTCTGATGGGACGTTATGCCCCAGGACATGAAGAACCGCAGCGATAATCTGATTGACGCAAACTGACAGCCTCAGGTTTTGACGGTGCCTCTCGTCTGGAGCTTTAGTTATTCAGCAGTAGGTATCGTTACTGTAGTTATTCACATTGAAACTGATCAAAAACTGAGTAGAAATATCTGATCAGACACAGAACTCATTATAAAAGCGTTACTTATTAATTATGTCACTTAATGATTTGAGCTTCTAAATATACAGTGCTGTGCAAAGTCCCTCGTTGCTTCATATTTTGCTTCCATGGACTCAGACTTTTATTTTTGTTTGTATTTTTAATGTATTGTTGAGGGACAGTTTTCCAGGCAAAGGACAAAGTGTTTGTCTCTCATTTCCAGTACAGTCTCTGCACCTGAGCAGCTTCGGAGACCGTGTCGGATCATCTCCACAGAGAACCGACATCCAAAGAAGAGCTTTGGGACATTGTCCAAGAAGCCTGGAGAAGTGACCTGACTTGAAGAAAGGAGCTAGTCTAAGAGAGTTGAGGCTGTGCTAGAGAAAAATGGTGGTGGTAGTGAATATTGACTTTAAAGCTGGTTAGAATGAAACTCTCACTATTGTCTCAATCTCTATAAAATATAAAGAAATGAGGGGCTTAAGACTTTTGCACTTCACTGTATCTCTGAAAAATAATCAGTTTAAGGCTGGAAGGTCTCAGATCAGCTGCAGCTGAAATGTGGTATACAAGCATTTGGCCATCACACTGCCCCCTGCTGGAGATCAGATCTGCCCCAGACTACTACCAGTTAACAAATGAAGCTAAAAACTGGTAACCAGTGGCTAAACCTTTATATTTATCATTATAATATTCAGGATCATTTGATAATAATTGATTATTCTTATTTTGTATAGATTTTTTCATGTTTCTTTCCTCTCTGTAAAGCACATTAAATGCCCTCAGCATAACCTAAGACTAACACGATCAGTTTGTTTGGGTTTGCATGGAGGTACTTTCTGCAACAGGATGGTTTTCAGGATGGTTTGGAAGTATGAAGCAGTAGCAGCAGTTTACAGATACTATAGCTGTTCCAGAAATGTTTCACTTTGAGATCAATTGTTACCAAAAACTAGCAAGAAAACACTCCGAAAGAAGACCTGTGATTAAAAAAAGCCACAGGTATTTAGTAATTAGGAATTACTGACAATCTCAGGCCTGTTTCTTCTTCATTCTTGCATAGAGACTCGTTTTCTGAGATATTTCTGAGAAATAATGGAGACTGGGATTAGTGCTGGGTATCGTTGCGTTGAGTCGTTTGGTAGAACCTGTTGGATTTGTCAGGATGAGTGATCATGTGGAGTTTTCTCTTCTTCCCTCAGCTAGAACTGAGCTGGAGACCCAGGAGAAACAGCTGACTGACACACAGAAAAGGTAAAAACACTGAAACGGTGTGTGACTGTATGTATATATATCTCCAGATCTTCCTGAAGGACAGTGCTGTTGTCTCTCATTTTCAGTATAGTCTTGAAGGGTGGTTGAAGACTTTTGCACAGAACTGTATGTATATGTTAAAGGCTTTAAACATATAATGTTAGACTAAATAAAAACATTATTTCAGTAAGTCTCGCTTCGATATATGTCAGGAATCCAAGTATGGTTTGTAGTTCAAATCCAGTAACTGGTCTGGTTAAATTGTAGAATTAAACAATTTTGAGAGAAATTTAGGTTCTAGCTCACAGCACATCAAGTATTTGTATTAGTTTCTACTTTTTACTGCACTTTGTTTCCTTCCTGCTGAATTGTAGGGTATTTTAAAAAGCAGAACTGCCCAGAAAGCCTGTGTTTTATTAAAAATCCATTCACTAAAATACAGTACACTTTCATAAATTCAGAAAGATTTCCACGTTATGTAAGTTTGGGACGTCATAATGCAGATCTCTGTGTCTTGGCCTTATTTATGTGTGTGTGTGTGTGTGTGTGTGTGTGTGTGTGTGTGTGTGTGTGTGTGTGTGTGTGTGTATACACTGAGCAGCATGATAGTAACATTTCCTTTAAAGGCAAAGATAAAGCAAGATAAATATGACTTCTCTTAATCCCACGTATGCGGCGTTCTTGTTCTGAGATGTTGTTCTGTACACTGTCTCTTCACATTACTGAACGTTCGCACCCTCACAGTTCACCGAGAGGCAGCGAGAAAAGGCCTCTGCCATTACTTATGTAAGGTCCTTATTTTCACAAGCTGCGAACATTCTGCGTGCTTCCCAACCCGTCAGCGTAAAGCTCCAGTATGCTTCCTCAGTGGCTTGCTCCTGACATTGTGTTGTTCTTTGGCAGCTTCGTGGAGCTGAGCGTGTTTTTCTCCGTGAAGCCCAAGGCGGGGGAGAAGGAGGTCTCTCCAAACACACTGTTCTCCCTGTGGCACGAGTTCTCCTCCGACTTTAAAGACCTGTGGAAGAAGGAGAATAAACTTCTGCTGAAGGAACGGTCAGAAAGTTTTTCTACCTCTCTCCGCCTTGCCCTCATCGTGTCACCGTGAAACGGCACACCAGCGAGCGAAATGCATCTCTGTATTTAACCCACACACACTGTCCAGCACTCAGGGAGCACTGATGGGGACGGTACCTTGCGCAAGGCTAACCTACTGGTCTGGGATTCGAACCCATGACCATAATTGAATCGCTAATGTGGCATAACTAATGGCCTGCATTATTTTGACTGCAAAAAGTTAGCAGCCCACTGAGATACCTTAGAATCAAATGCCACAGAACTGTCTAGCAAACAAGCTCTAAGCCAAGAAACCTGCGTTATCATAACAACCACCATAGCAACCACCTGACAACATCCTAGCAACCACCCAGTGTGGGCGATTAAGAAAAAACCCGAACCGTGTTGTTGCACAAGCATCATTTGCTTGAAGTGGTTCATCGCAATGGAGCCTCGTCACAACAGCACACTAAACCAGAGGCAGTTTGGATCCGAGTTGTGTGGTCTGATGACAAAAACTAAACTGTTTGGCTGCAATCACCAAAGTCATGCTGGAAAGAAAGGAGAATGCTTGCTCAAGTGATGATGGCATCTACAAAGCTTTGGGTTTTTGTGGATACAACACAGGAGACTGTGGGAATAGAAACAGGATCCTACAACATTTCAGCGTATTCTGGAAGTCCCACAGTCAGTGAAGAAACGAGAAGACTTCAACAAGTTACCAAATATACATGGAAATAGATTCATTATTTCAAACATCAGAGTATTTATCAAAGGATGGACAGGATTAGAAATGAGTGTATTAGAGGGACAGCTCAGGTTAGATGTTTTGGAGAAAGTTAGAAAAGGAAGGTTACGTTGGTTTGGACATGTCCAGAGAAGAGGATGTTGAAGATGGAGCTGCCAGGAAAGAGGAGAAGAGGAAGACCAAAGAGGAGGTTTATGGAGGTGGTGAGAGAGGACCTGCAGGTGGTCGGTTTGAAGCAGGAAGATGCAGAGGACCTGAAGAAATGGAGAAGGATGATCTGCTGTGGCGACCCCTAAACGGAAGCGGCCGAAAGAAGATGATGATTGTAGCCGTAAGCCTTATAAGTGTGTTATCGTTCTTTACCAGCTGATTTTACCAGGTTAAGAATGAAGAGCAGATGTGGAGATGAAGCTCGAATGTGTGTTGCTCTGGATCAGAGCTGTAAATGTGATGAGCCCAAAAACACACTGTGAGAAATGCTGACGGTCTCTGAATATTAATCCATTCAAACTGCATATAACTACACGTTTAATTTTTTATTTTTCAATTTGAAATTCGTCACATTCGTCTCGGGGTAGAAACTTGAAACGATTTTAATCCTGCGAACGGTGAATTTGTTTCAGGCTGAAAGCAGCAGAGGAAACCATCAAACAGACGAGAGAGAAATCCAGCTACAGTGTCAAACCCAAGCATGCTTCTGGAATCGTGAGTGGCTGTTATTCTTGAACAGTTATTTCCACAATATGATCGGTTATTAATCCAACCATGAGGTAATTATGTGTAAACTGATCACACAGATGCTTCTGGTTAAACTTCAGGACAGAATTCAAATAACAACTGACACAGAACCTACATGAAGATCCAGAAAGTGTCACCTTGAGCAGATAAATGGTTGGCTGATGTCTCTAAATGAAATAGGACGAGTATTAATGAACAGATCTTTTAGTTTCAGCCTTGAAGAGCATGTAGTTCTCTGGAGTATTTCTGAACAGGGGAGTTTAATCTGCTGATGATCACTGTCACCCACCGTCCCGGTGCTATTGAAAGTGCCCGAGGAGCAGTGGTGGGGACGGTACCTTGCTCAACGGTACGTCTGGGATTCAAACCCATGACCTTTGGATCCCTGGGCCATCTCCCTAAACACAAGGCCAACACTGTTCCTGTAGACTGTTGTATTAAAACATCTACATGGTCACTCTTTAAAATGACAAATAGATTTTAAATGATTAAAAACATCGTTTCTATATTCCTCACTCGAACAAGCGTCACGGAGGCCGCGAAGCCAACTTTCATGTCATTTCATCTTTGAAAATGACAACCGGTGCTCGTGGGAAGAAGCCTTTATGGACGTTTATGTCAGTTGTCATTAAAAGATGCTCTGTGCCGTGTAGCCGAGTCTTCCTCCACTTTTATTTTGAATCGAACCGAATCACTCCTTTTCCATTTGCATCTCCTCTCCTTCAAAATCCCAACGTGGACGGAAGATTTAAACCTTGCCTTTCATAACTCCACAAACAGCCAGCAGCTCTTTTACTTTCCTCAAAATGAACTGCAGTTGTCCGGCTCAGTCACCGGTGTTTATTTGTGCAAAAGCTCACGTTGTTGACAGTGTGAATTTTATTCGTCTTTTTGCCGGTCTATGAAAATGCCATGTGTAGACGCAGTTCAGTTCTTCACTTTGATCTCAGATCATTCCAGAGACTTGGACGAATTAGTGGAGGACGCTCGACCAGATTACGAACGATCCTTTCCGCAAATAACCTTCTTTCTCTTTCTTTGTTTGACAGAAAGCCAAACTGGGGCAGAAGATATGAAGCCCTGCACGTCTGCGTTGTGTCCACATGCTGTCCTGAGGAGCTCGGTGGTCCTTCAGGGACACACAATGGCCACCCCAGCCAAAAAGCAGTGTAGCTAGGTGAGGTAGCAGTGGGCTTTTAATGCTAAGAGCTCATAATTAACTTCAGGAAGCAGGTAGGACACCCATTTTCCTGACGGCATCCTCAGTTCCTCAGTTCCAGGGATTTTCCGAGAAGGATGTTCTGACGTTTTCATCCTATTTTCCTGCTCTCACACCCGATTTGAATCCATCTGTTGGAACAGGCTGGATGGAACTGATTACACACAATGTCTTAAGAAGCACTTTCACCACCAGGATCAGTTACAAACCACATGACATTACACACCACGCGGTGATGATCATGAACATGTAGCATGGAGTGTGGACCAAAGTCTGCCAAAAACTTGAATACGTTCTGAATCCTAGCTCTCAATCACACGCTGCAGCTAATCAAGTTCAGGCATCCATGACAATCCCCAAAACTCCGCCTCAGTCCTGAACTGGAAACATGAATTCAACCTCTTATCTCCATTTACGTCAAGGTCATTTGATCCAGTCCTCACATGGACTGTCCGTTCACATTTTGGCTATAGGGAGGAGGATTTAAGATGGATTTTTTGTTTCCAATAAAGATTATTATCTTTTATAATGTAAAAGATAGCAGTGATATTCCTCTTTCGGTTCTAGATATAGTATAGTAAGAACAAATGGTTGAAACCGTAGTTTATGTATAAAACTATATGGGATAGGCTTTAGCACCACCAATTAGAGTAGGACCTCAGATTAAAGATGAAGGGATGCATTTACTGCCATTTCCAAGCTTTTTGTAGCTGCTCTTTATTAATGACCCCCTTCAAAGCTTTTTGAAGTGCTTGGAATGAAGTTTTTGTTTTTTGTTACATCACGGTTTCCTTTTTTTCACACAGATACCGTTTAAACACGAATACAAAATGCATCTCTGCATTTAACCCACAAAGTAGCAGAGGCAGCTATATCCAGCAACCGGGGAGCAGTGTTTGGTACGGTTCCTTGATCAAGGGTACTTCAGGGTAACCTACTTGTCCGGGACTCATAGTCTTCTGATTATGGGGCGAAGTCCCAAACCAGTATGGCACTGCGGTTTTATTTCGACAGCAATTTTTCCAGTGGAGCATCGACCAAAAGATATATATCTTTAAAAGATCTTTCCTTTCTTCCTCTGATGTTAGGATCACTCTGCTTCCTTGTGCATTAGTGCCGTCTAGAATCTAACACACACATCATGTTCGATCAGCTTTTCCGTCTGCGTTTAGGTTTAATATGAGCAGGCGTCGTCGACCCATCACGATAACGAACACCCACACACTGACAGACCTGCTTTTCCTTTAGTCATACTTTTTTCATGACATGGTGGTATTTTTGCAACTAAATTCTATTTTTGAATTAAATTTCTAAACGTTGTAGTGTGTGTACATTTACCGTCTTATTGTGAAATCATACCCAGAATTCTAACGTAAACACTATTGTTTTTTTGTGCCGTCGTCAGCTGTTAGAAACATATTCCCGAACACTCAGAGCGTGTCAAAGGTATAATTAATACATTTATTATATAAAAATCCTATTCATTTGTACTTTGTCTACATACATGTAAAATGTACTACAATATCGACCATAAAAATCTGTAATATATACTTTTCTTGCTATTTTTCTATCAAATGTTGTCATTTAATAAACATGTCTATAAGTTGGCCTGATAAATACTGGGGCTTGGACTTCCCTTGGTGTACATGTCCTGCTTTGGCCATAAGGCCCAGTTGTGGTTCCTCTCCAGATGGACCATTGGAGGTGCCAGGCAGGGGTCCCAACTCTGGCCTGGAGCACAGTTTGGTGTTTTGCTTAAACAGCCCTGGTTCAACTCACCTGCTAAATGGCAGGTTTAGCGTGAGTTCAAGAAGAGGATCTACAAAGCTGTTCTGGACCCTCCAGGACTGAAGCTGGTGCCGAGTCATGTAACAGTGGCCAGAGTTTGCTGATGTTTCACATCTGACTCCCAAGTCCTTTTATTTAGGTCCCCGAATGGCCGTTTTTGTTCAGGTTCCTTCAAACAGGTACCTTGGCACTTGTTCTAGACAAATTATACATTTCCTTGTGATGTTTTGATGTTCTTCTTCTTTTAGTGCACTTGTTCTTACTTTGTAAGTCTTAGTAAGAACTTTCAGTACAGACACTTTCCCAGGTTGTCCGGTTTTCATCCGAGTGGGACGAATGTGCTCCCCGTACTTCAGGGCACTCTGACGAGATCTTTCAGCCTTGGCCAAGTTTTTGAGATATTTGTCAACTGATCACTGAGGAGCTGCAGAGCTTGGACCCTCGGTCAGTAGGAGTCGTTGACGCTAACGGACACACACCTGCACTGCTTCACCCGCTGCACTTTCCGGTGCCGGTAGGGCGGCTGCAGCCCTGGGCAATGGAGCCGCACCGTTACTGTAGTGATCCGGTGGGGTCGGCAGAAGGCACAGGACTGGAAATAGGCGTTGTGGTCAGGCGGTTTCCGGCTGCGGTGTGCTGGGGAGTGGGACCGGGACGTCAGGTGCCGGGGGATGTAGAAGGAGTTGCACTGGCCGTAGCAGAAGCGGTTGACGAAGGTCCGGCTCAGGCAGCCGTCCAGGCTGACCGTCTGCTGTAGCGGCTGTGTCTTACACCAGTCACTCTTCAGGTACTTCCTCTCGGTCACCACCAGCGCCTCGCGACTCGACAGCAGCAGCTCCTGCTTACCTTTCTGCCGCCGCGCCAAAGGTTGCTGTGGCAACGACGACAGTGTGATCGAAGGCGAGGATGACAGTTCGTTGCCTTTCACCTTGTAAGGGGAGGGGATGGAGCCTCGTGGCCGTGGCTTCTTGGATTCCATGGATGCGCAGAGGTTGGCAACGACCAGAATGGTAGATAAGGCCAGTTTCCAGGACATTCTTAAGAGAGAAAGAGACAGAAGTGATTACTTTAATCCTCTAAAACGACGTAAATGTATCAGTTTGTCATTAGACTAGACACTTTCCCAAAACCACTGCTCATTGAGTTTTTGGAGTGTAAATACACTACGGAAACATCACTTTTTAAGCGCACGGTTACTGCTTATTGGCTAAACTGAACATTTGTAAAAAAGCATGTGCCATTGTGTTTTTTTCGCCCATTTGTTGCAGAAACATGGACACGTTCACAGTTCATCTCCGCAGACAAGCAGGGTATTGAAAATTTGGCATAAATCTAGACCATTTTAATCATTTCATCATGTGTAGGTGAATGTAGCCTTAGGAATCTTGCACAAGGACTCATCACGATCATTAGAAAATGGCATTAACGCCTAGACAGGACTGCAGGTCTGCTGCACGGAGGGAATTTTTCACTTCTAAATGCAGAAACCTGGACATGGTCTTTCCATCATTCACATGAGTCCCATAAGCAGCACTTTACTCTGCCTTCTTTCTCAGCGCTGAGAAGTGCCTCGGGCTCCAGTGGCAGCGAGTTGTATCTCCAGCAGCCCTGGCCGCTGTTTACTCTCCCAGGAGCCCCCCCCACCCCCCGCCAAAACATGCAAATAAACATGGTCGTCCTTCAAAGTGGAGCGACGGCAGAGCCGTAAGCTTGGCAGGAAGCGGCCTTTTCTGTCTGCGGTGCGTCAGGGAAAAATAATTAGGGCTTTGCTTACACCAGCGCCGAGATACGCCACGGCCGTGTAAACAGTCTGAGAGGGAGCGCCATGTGAAGGTTATTAGAGCCGGATGTGGTGAGGTTCAGCCGTCTGCTGATTCAACCCCTCACACTCTGGAACCGCACACTGACCCCAGGGGGGCTCATATGATTTCATTAGTTTACGCGTGCCGGTTATCAGTTTCACAGCCACTCTGATGCCCAGGCTTGATCGTTCGAAGAGGAAGCTTCAAAGCTGGTAATACAGGTGATCCTGGGAGAACAAGACCGATTCTGGCTGGAAAATCCAGTCGCTGGATTGCGTTTTTTTTTTAAGTCTTGAAGACTTATATGATCAACTTTGTAGATTATATTAATGATTAAAAGATGCACAGGGTCGAGCGCAATACAGCTAAAGTAAGAAGAAACAGAAGCTTATCTCAAATTATGGACAACCCCTGTTTGAGTAAGCGCACCAATAAGAGTCCTTGGGCAAGACTCCCAATAGCATTACATCTACAGGTCATGCTGAATAGTCTGCCAAATACTCTTCACCTGGTTGTTCGTTTTCATTTCTCATGTCTTAGACCTTGACTTTAAGAAGCCAGACGGTGTACTAAAACTGCACCCTGTCTTTCGGCAGCAGTCCAGATAAAACAGACCTGCCTGAGCTGCTGGCGGTGACACACTAATCAGGGATTTCTCTTAATCTTTTCCTTAAAATCAAGTGCAAAGAAGGAAAAGGAATACAGGTGCTTATTAAGCTTGAAGCCTTCACAAACCCTAAAAACCCTAATAAAAACCTTTTTTGGGTTGTATCAATTCAATACACCAGCATATGAATTGTTATTAGGATCCTCACAAATGGAGGTCAACAACAAGTCTTTCAAATGATCAGATCCAGCTCTCAAAGAGGAGAAACCAGACTGTCCTCGCTTTTTCAAAACAAGTTTAATGCAGTGTGTAAACAGTTAAAAATATGTTCCATTTACTGATTCCAAACAAAGCTGCCTGTATTTGTGAAGTCTGAGGAAAAAGACATCATTTAAATATGTCCATCTTTTTAGATTGCTTTTTAGCCCCGCCCATTCGTAATGAAGTTGTGACGGGTGTTTCAACCTGGACCGCTCTAAGAAACAGCCGATCGGAGCCGAGCTCGTCTACGCACGTAAAGGAAAAGGTATCAAAAACAGGCTGGAATGATTTATGTCTGCTTTTGGAACTAGTTCCCAGAAACCGCCCAAACCGCAGCTGCCCGTCACATCCACAGCCCACATCTCTGAAGAACCGTCCGAGAGAGCTGATACCAGCATGAGCTGCCACTTCCGAGCACGGGTTACCGACGGAGGTCTGTCAGCGCCGCAGATCAAAGCACAAAAAACTGGCAAACATTTTCAGGCACAAAACAAACAGGACAGTCACGCTGATGAATGGGACAGACCGGCAGCCGCACGAGATGGACTGGCAAAACATGGGATGAGTATCTACACCACAAAATAACGTGTTTTCTAAATCCACCAGTATGTACACACACTCAGTGAGACATGCTGCGGAAAAACAAACCGGCGTCAAATGACAGGAATCTCCCAAGCATCGATAAACCCTTCCGCCATGTAATTACCCCTATTAGGGCTGGAGCCGCAGCCGATGCCGGCACAGGTACCTTAATCTCCAGTGCCGTACAGAGGGGCGAAATAAAGGTGCTGAAAGCAATTTGGACTCTTTCCCCAAACCACATCTGCCTTCCATATACACTGGAGAGAAAAAGTGGAGAGAGAGACTAGGAGAGTCAAGGGGCCCTTTGTCATCACCTCATTTAGAAACGTACGGGTTCGCAAAAAGAAGAAAATGAGATCTGATCTTCTGTCCAAACACTGAGTAAAAAAGTATGGGATCATTTAAAACGATAACGGAGGCCCTGGGGAAATTTCCCAAATCACAAAATCTGTCAAAATCCTTCAGGAGTTCAAATAAAAACTTTAGATCAGATTGAGGTCTTTGAGCATCGTTGCTATGAATTCTGTATCAGCGATTGTCTTTGGGAACGTCTACATCTTGTCGCTCAGTAGATGCTCTCTAAGTGCCATCAGGCATGAGATTTCCCCGTTTTTGGAAAAGCAGAATTCCCTCTTCAGGTGACTAAAGGTGAAAAGTTCTCCATTAGATCGGCTCCAGAAGAAACGCTCACAGCAACGAACATAAATTCAGCTCAAATGGACCTGTAAGCTCGTGATGCAGTAATGCAGTAATTAAAGTCCACCAATCAGTAACTGCTATAAATGAATGAATATCCGATATAAATGATCCAATACTCGATTCGACGATTCAAAGGTTAACCGTCATCATTCCAAAGCTGTTCCAAAACTTTAAAGGAGAAACTTTTCAGGAAGTTGAGAAAGAAGCACTGAGACCTAAGACTCTAAAGGACTCAGGAACACAGAGGAACCCAGATTCAAAAACAGAAATATCTGAGGAGCATGAAAAAGAAACACTGCGAGACTCAAAAAGGACAAATTTGTCCTGCTTGTAATAAAACCACGCTTTCTGGTGAAGCACGCAGGAGGAAAGTTATGAGCCGTGTTCCTTCTTCACGTTTTTTACATTTTTGAGCCTTGATTTGTCTCTTTTGGGTTCGTTTTTATGTTCTAAGGAAGTTTTTCCCTCCTGAGTTTTGGTTACTTTCAATGTTTATTCTAAAAACGAAGCCAGTGCTTGGACATAAAACACAGGCTTAGATTTATGGAATATTCTCCACCCCTGCTAAACCGAACCCAAATCAGGATTGACAGCCAGCGTCTTGATGTTCGAGTGCTGCTTGTCTGCTGATTTAGGGTCACGTCCAGACATTGTCTCACAGAAACCGTAATGCCGCCCATCCCTGATGGCACAGACGTTAGGCTGCGGGGGTGTAAAAATGCAGGAACGATTTTGCGGCGTCCGTTTAGGAATGCGGGAGCCGTTTGTGATGGCTGTAAAGTGAGATTTCGTAATGTACTGGTTTCTAAAGATTGTAACTGGTGGGAGAATTGGGGCCAGGCTGAGCTCAGATAGAGTTACTGTGCTGACAGCCAGGACTTCGATTCTCTCAGATCTTCCTGCCCGGTCTGCTGGAGCGGCGAGCGGCCGATGCCAGTGCCAAGGTGAACCTCCCCAGCAAGCAGCGCGGGTGAAAAAGACGCAGGGCCTGCGAGTGAATAAAGAAAGCACATTCGGGGTGTCGGATGTTAGCGGTTTGAACGATTGTGCAAGAAAAGTCAGGTTACAGAGCATAGCTGTGGCTGGGACTGCAGTCAGACCGCTCTGCCACATCCATGACTGAACATGCTTTATAACGGCTGTCCGACTAGGCTCTCCGTCTCAATCCCACACACGCAGCCCTCCAATGAAGGCATAACACTCGTTTAACCCCGGCAGGCTGCGCTCCGAGGCCTCGCTCGCTCTCACACACATCCACCTACTACCTACCGAAGGCATGCTTTGCTGCTTACTGATATCTCAGTATTAATGACAGGATCGAGTTCCTGCTAAAGAGGGAAAATCCCCAACGCTTAGAGTGACCAAATCCTCTTTCCCAAAACCACCAGTGATGCTGCACTGATCCGTAGCTGATCTGCTCACACAAAACTGAGAGGCGGACTGGACTTTTTATATTTTTTTATTTTCTTCAGTCTACTCACTTAACAGCATTTCAAAGCAAGTCTTTTAAGAAAAAATCTATTTTATATAAAGACTTTTTTTTTTTCATTTAAATAACCTTTGGCTGTTTTGTGATGATAAATGTAGTTTTAGCTTCTTATTTATTTATGAGTGAATCTGTGCAAATTCTCCACGGTTTAATCTAATCTTCACTATAAAGTTCATGAGGCGACAGATCAACATGTGCTTTTTTTTTTTTTTTTTTTTTTAAAGGAGGCGACGAGATGCTCAGTGTTAATGATGGAGATGGGAGCGTCGGCTCCCCTCCCTCTGAAAAAGAGCAGAATACATGGTCATTTATTCACGTGAGCCTTCGGGTTGTTTACCCGTCCAGTCCGCCCTGCTGTTCGAGGGAATGCAGCATCGTCATTAGAATCGATTGTATTATAATACGGCTTGGAGATCCACAGAAAACAGCATCAACATCTCTTTTCTTTTGTCATTGATACGTTCAAGGGCTTCACACTAACTTTGCTCTTTTCACACAGTGTCTCATGAGCTGTGCTACAGGTCAGTATTCAGCAGAACGTGGGTGGTCACTGTACCTGCTGTTAAGAACGGCGCACGGTCCCGTCAGACTCCTGGAAGGGTAGAAACCAGCAGAGGTCGCTCAGAGGTCAGACTTCACTGGTTGGGTGTCACAGGCGGTCCATGCAGGAGAAGCAGATGTGCTCCAGGGGTGTGGATGTTCTGATTACTCTTAGTCAGTGTTCTCCATGTTCCCTGGAGGCACCCACTCCCACAAAATACCCCCCAGAGACAGACCCTTTCCCCACAGCTCAAGCTTCTCTTCTAAACAGCCCCCCGGAGATAGACCACCCCCTCTAAATACCTCACCGACACCCACTTCCTTAAAATACCCCACAGACAGACCTTCTTCCCGAAAATATCCCTCCAGAGCGATACCCTTTCTTCAAAATACCCCAAGCACAGACCTCCGCTAAATTTTCCAGAGGGTGACCTTTTGCTCTCTCCAGAAACAAACTACCCCCTTGAAATGCCCCACAGAAATAGAACTTGTCCACTAAATATTCCACAGAGAGAGACCTCCTTTACATACCCCTCAGAGAGAGACCTCCTTTACATACCCCTCAGAGAGAGACCTCCTTTACATACCCCTCAGAGAGAGACCTCCTTTACATACCCCTCACAGAGAGACCTCCTTTACATACCCCTCAGAGAGAGACCTCCTTTACGTACCCCTCAGAGACAGACCTCCTTTACATACCCCTCAGAGACAGACCTCCTTTACATACCCCTCAGAGACAGACCTCCTTTACATACCCCTCAGAGACAGACCTCCTTTACATACCCCTCACAGATAGACCTTCAATAAATATTCCAAAGAGATAAGCACCCCCTCAAAACACCCCTTGGAGAAAGACAAAACCTCTCCGATAGATATCCCAGAGAGACCCTCTACTCTGAATGTTCCGAGAGATAGACCCCCCTCAAAATACCCCAGAGGTCCCCCTTTTCCCCTAAATACCCCACAAGTAAATCAAATCTGAATGCAAATCAGTGTAAATGGAACAGATCTGATGTCACTCTCGGGTCCGTTTCACTACAGTAAACTCCCCACAAGAACAATCCCTGGATGCTTAAAATAATCCTTAAAAAATTATAAAAATACCCAGAGTAAAACAAAATAAAAAAGAACAACTCCACAGTATCTGTGTCTCCCAGAGTCTTCGATCTAAAACCCTCAGAGTGTTTCCTCAAAATGCCCCAATCTCTCCTTCAAACACCACTTTGAGTCCCTCTAGGAACCCCAGCGTCCTTCCCCTCAACACCCCATACAGAGACTCTTTACTCTAAATACCCCTCGGCTCTCGCAGCCTCACTCGTTCCGTCTGCACCGCGGTTGAAGTGGTCATGCCTCATTTCTGATGATCTTCTCTTCTCTCCCCTTCATGGGGCGTCCCGAGCACATTCTCTTCCACTTAGTCGAGCTTTCCTGCAGTCTCTGAATCATCCTTTCTTCTGGTGACTTCTCTCTCAATCACGGACGTTACGGGCTCTGAGTGCTCTCCAAAAAGCAATATTTGAGCGAGGGAGTAAATGCATATCTGTACAAGTCATACACTCGCTTGCATCCCTCTCTCTTTCTCACCCTCTTCTGTTTTTGTACTGCCCCTCCCCTCTGCAATACCTCCTTTGTATCTACTTTCACTGAAGCGGTTGTGTAATTACACCAAGCAGCTGTAAATGTAAAACCGCCTGACTAATTCTGTGTAGGTTCTCTTCATATCTCCACAACAGCCACCATCTCAAGGAGACTCTTGGCTTCCATGGATGGGACTTGATTGACCAGCACATCCCACAGATGCTCAGATTGGGACGTGGGGACTTTAAAGGACAAGTCAACATCTCTCGTGTTCCTCAAATCATTCCATGACATGCAGAGTGGCACCATGCCATTTCCTGCTGAAAGAGGCCAGTGGCATGAGATGGGTGCTACCTGGGTGCTAACTGGACTCCAGACCAGATAAACCCTCATGGACCACCTGCATCTCCTGCTAACCAAGACTAACCAAAGCTACACACAAAACGGATCCAGACTTTGTGGAGCTGCTTTGTAAAAAGTGCCTTACAAATAAAGCTGATTTGATGCCTGTAGCCAGGACCCGAACTTTCCCAGCAGATCTTTTCCCAAAGCATCGAACTCCCTCTGCCAGCTTGCCTCCTTCTTGCACCATCGCTTCGCCGAGAAGGCGACATGCGCCGGGAGGTCCACATCATGTTCAAGAAAATGGGATTCATCAAACCATCTTCCACTCATTCGAATCCAGTTCTGGTGCTTGTTGCAGGCGTGTTAAGAGAGTTCGGCAGGATGGTTTTTGCAGCCACATCTGCAGCAAGATGTGATGCACTGTGTGTTTCATTTTTCATTCAATTGATGGCTCTTCTTTGGCATAAAATCAGCCTTCGCTCCCACACACGCCTTGGGCACCCTTTTGGTTTGGCCGACCCGCTGCAGGAACACCCCAAAGGACCTGCTGTTTAGGAAAGGCTGGTCAAAATCACACAGCCTTATGTTCACTCATTTTTTCCAGCTTCTAACACATCAGCACTGACTGTTCTACTGCTGCCTAACATCTCCTGACCCAACTGAATTCATCCTCTGCATTTAACCAATCCAGCAGGGGGCAGCCATGTCAGCACCCGGGAGCAGTGACAGGGACGGTACCTTGCTCAAGGGTGACCTACTGGTAAAGAAACCTACAAGATTCACATATTGTGTTCACTTTCAGATGGGCAGGTCTGGGGTAGAGCGTCGCTTGCTTGTTTTGAAACATTGATTGGCTAATTGAGGAAATGTTTCGCCAAAGTATTCCAGAAAAGCCTTCATCCTTCCTTCTCTTTTCTCACAAATGCTGCTTTTTAAGCATATTTTTGAGTCGTTATTTCATGCGGTGGAGAACAAGCTGCTGTTTTCTTTCCTCGTTCTCTCAGTAATTCTTTCTTGCGGTTGCCGGGCACATCCGCATCCAACGATTGTTCCTGCTTCATTATCTATGCATTTTTGCCATTTTCTCTTATTAAAGCTCCCTCTTACACACAGATCGTACACACCTATACACTCGCACACCAACACACTGGTCTTCTGAAACCTGCCATCTAATCACCATCACATCAATGGAAGAGAGTCATTTGGACCGGTTTTCTCAGATCTAGCTGGTCAAGATAGCTTGTCTGAACTTGACGTCCTCTTTGAAGCTGCACTTGAAGGACGAGGCTGATGTGGCCCGCAAGTGAACGCTATTAATTTGCAGAAAAATATTTACTTTTATAAACTCCCACTTTAACGCAGCGCAGCAGAAATGTCACGCTGGCTCTCTGGCGAAGCCCCCCTCTCCTTCCCAGAAGCCTTGGGCCAGCCCCTCTCAAACCCAGCTCTGCACATTCAGCCGACTCAAAGCAGACCACATCAAGGGACGGAATCACTCTGGGATTTCTGCCCCCCCCCAAAAAAAGCTGGTAAAGGTCCCCGTGGCACGAAACGAGCCACTGTCACAATCTGCACTGCTTTTGTTGTGCTGTTTGTTTTGAAACTGCGGTCAGGTGGATTTCTTTTGTAGTACAGCATGGACAGAAGGAATCTGGAGAACAGAGATTCAAGACCAGGGTCAGATGTAGGAACTTATTCTGGGATTCATTTTTGTGTTTCGCGTCCAAACGAGCCCAATTAAAAAAAAAAAAAAAAAAGTCCTACAAACTCCATGACAGTTCACCCTGCTCCAAATATTCAGCTGCCATTCAGATCAACTTGATTGGAGAACCTAAGCAAGAACCCTTCTGGTGTGGAACACCGGAATCTCTCACAGGCATGAACCCACATTAGAACACTTAGATTAGATGTCTGAGCGCTGTTTGGCCTAAATCTTTACACGTCGATGACTCAGAGCAGCTACTAAAAAGTTTTGTAAGCAGTTTGAGCATTTGGGTGTTACTCGGAGAAATTTAGCCTAAAGTTTTCTTTTGCAAACTGTTGAAAAACTTCTAAACGCAGGCAGTAACGACTGTAAACAACTACTTGATTCCTAGTGTATTGTATTTACAGATGGAAAAAAGTAGCAAATTTATTTAGAATTGCAAAAAATGCAAGAACTACTATCAAAAATATCAATATAGTTAAATAACCTCTCGCTCTTGGGGAAGAGATTGCATTATGGGAGCCCAGGGGCTTCCAAACCCGTTCCTAGTGACCCCATGCCCTGCACATTGTGTTTTCTCTGACTGATCTAACGTGGCAGTGACTTAAGGCCCTGAATCAGATGTGCTTGTTCAATGAATCAAATGTGCTCAGTGTGGGGTTGCCAGGTCTTGGACTGGCACCCGCTGTAGTGGGCTTTTTCCGACCGACGTGCCGTCAAACTGCAATCATTTGAACAGATCTACTCCCATCTAGTGGTGAAAAGCCAGAGCTGCCCGAGAGGCCGTGACCCTGCCGCTGATTAAAAGTGGAAATCAGGACGAGGGGCTTTTGCGTTGAATGTTGAAGCTGTTTTAATTTTAGAAATAAATCAGCAAATCATAGATCAGCTATGCTCCGTAAATAAACACGGCTATATTGGGGCAAAGTATGCCGCCGAGTTCGGTGCAAAACATGATTTACGCGCTTCAGCAATAAAAATGAATTATTGCAGTGCTTTCAGATAAAGGACTGGCTTTAATACATTTTTCAAGTCAAAGTGTCTTTAAATATGGTATAAAAATAAACACAGGCGACCCTCCCAAAAAAAAAAGAACGCTAACAAGACATTAGACATGGCCTGCAGATGTCTCCTGGGTGGCCATACAAGTGTGACAAGCCAAATGTCTACCTTTTTTTTTTAAATAGTGCAATAAAATCAATGGCAGTAAGATGGACGGTGATTGCAGTTGATCTCTGAAGCCTTGGACTAGAAGCAGCTGTGAGTTTACAAAGTGTTCTCGTGTTTATTCTTTAAAGGTTCTGCTTTACATCGTTATGTTATTTGTTTTTTTTTCACCTCTGACATCATTTATGCAGCTTACACGTGGACGCGGTTGGTAAGATGGGACATGGAAAAGACATGGATGTTGTTCCTCTCGTTCAGAAAGTATCTCTTATTCCCACAAATGTCCTGGAAGCCTGAAATGACCCCCTCCCAGTCTCAGGCGGAAACTAAAGTGAGTAAAAAGTGATGTAAAAACTCAGTCCCTTGGACATGCACGCGATTGGTCCGATGACACGGGGCGGACCAATCAGACAGCAGAGATGAAGGTGACGGTGTCCTCGTGCCTGGTTAATTCTCCCAGGCTCAGCAGGATTGCACAACAGCAGGCAGTCTCTTAGACGCCAAAGATTTCCCCTGAAAGAAAACGAGAGGGAAGAAAAGGAGAAGAAGCAGAGCCAGAGAGTGGGAGAGATGGTGCAAGAATAGAAAAGAGAAAGTGAGAGAGGAACAGAGAGAACGAGTCAGAGGGAGAGCAAGAGCAATCAAGAGAGAGAGAGAGCAGTTGAACTGAGTTTTTACGCTTGAGTGTCTTTCCACACATTTGTAACTACATGTATAGAAGCTAAGTGAACAATCCCGCGTTAAAACAAGAACAAACTAGCACTGTTAAAGGTGAAGACGGCAGGAATAACTGTGGAAAGAAAGGATTTACCTGGAAGCATTGTTTTCCTTCAAAACAAGTTCTTACTTTTCTGTGGGCAAGGAGAGAAAAACAGGTGAGAGAGAGAAGACATTTTGGCAACTGGGCTACTTATTTTTACCAGGCCAGAATGTCTGACATGCAGAGAAGACAGATAAAATTAACACAAACACATACATTCAACTGCAGAGGAGAGGAGACAAGCAGAGAGGAGAGGAGAAGAGAAGAGAAGCAGAGAGGAGAAGAGAAGAGAAGCGGAGAGGACGGGAGAAGAGAAGAGAAGAGAACGACAAAACAAGAGGGCACTCTGCTTTATCCCGTAAGAACAGCAGTACTGTTGTAACACTGTGGAGACTAAACGTGACATCCTAGAGGTGTTGGGGCGGGTTCAGGCACCAGGAAATGGGTCGGATCTGACCAGATCGGATCTCTGATTGGTCAACTAAGCGATCACTCAGAAGGGGGTTCACACCCACTTACCACATTACGAGTGAATTTTTCAAATGAAGTCCTGCGATCCTGAATACTCCCAGACTTCAATCAGCACAAACCAAAAGACACACAGAGTAAAAACGAGCACAGGCTAGTGTGTGTGTGTGTGTGTGTGTTCCAGACGACGTACGTGGGCCTGTGTTCAGATGTTGGGGAATTTAAATTACTCTTATCTTTGTAAATGATGCCCTCTGCTCCATCCTTTCAATGGGAGGTGTAACGTCTGTGATGGTTGGAAACTGGCAGCAGTGTGTTTGATTTCTCTGTGTGGCTTTATAGCGGATATATTGGTGGTTGGTGTTTTGGCTTCTACCTTCTTTTTGGCCTGCAGGAGCTCCTGGTAGGCACTGGATCTGATGAAACGACTATACGAGTCACTTTTCATTAGCTTATAGATGTGTTCCTGAAAAAAAAAAAACAACATTCATTTAATGTCAGGTGAGATCAAAAGTAATTTAAAGTAATGGGACACTTTTTTGGCCGATGATCAAACTGTGACCAAGCTGAAAACAGAGATGGCAGGCCAATAAAGACGCAAGCTGTGATAGTTCAAGCTGTGTTCCACTGTTCTCTCATCCTGTTTAATCATCTTTCAGGAGATGAATATGAAGGCGTCGTTTTTCCTGCACCTGTGCATCCTCGAAAGCGTAGCGTCCGGGGTCCTTGATGTTCTGTGTGGTTTTGCCGTAGCTCTTTGAGTCGACGTTGATGGCACTCGGTGCTCCTGCAGCCAAAAACTCCTGCCAGATCTCCTGCACCCGCGATGGCACCTCCCGAATCGGCCTCCGTTTCAGCTCCTGCACTGCCAACCAGAACCTGACAACAAGGTGGGGAGGAGAAAGAGAGAGAGAACAAGAGGGAGAAGGAGGGGGGGAGAGAGAGAGAGAGAGAGAGAGAGAGAGAGAGAGAGAGAGAAGCAGACAGAGAGGGAGAAAAGGAGAAAGAGAAAGAGACAGACAGAGGAAGGTGGGAGAGCAGGAGAAAGAGGGGGAACGGGAGAAAGAGGGACAAAGGGAGAAAGGGACAGGGAGAGGGAGAGGGACAGAAAGAGGGAGAGGGAAAAAGAGAGGGACAGAGGGGGGGGAGTGATTTTTTTTTTTTAAGGGTGATAAACACAAAGTAAAGCAGAGAGACAAATATCAAAAGACAGAATGTAAGAATGGGAAAAAAGATCAAAGATACAAAGTGGCAGAAAGAAAATAAAAATATACAGAAGAGACGCCCCCATTCACACATTCGATAGAAGTGATTCTAATCGGCTGCCCCTTCACCCCACACTCCAGAGAAACAGAGGTGCAGTACACAAAACTACCAGCAGGGGGAGGTAGTGACGTTACCTGAGGTTTTCTGAGCTGAACTCTGACTCCAGGAACTTGAGGAACTGCTCTCTCCCTGCTGGGTCCTTCAGAACCTCATCCATCCCAAAGCCCCAGCGCTTCACCCTGCTCTGAGTCGGCTCCTTACTGCACTCGACACACATTCGCCACCGAACACAGACAGGCTCATACAAACACGCAGGATCTTTTTAAATAAACCTCTAAACTGTAATGAACGTATAGCTATCTAGAGATTTCCCTCATCACACGCACCTCGTCTCCAGCTCCCAGAGGGTCGTGTCGTCCGACGTCCAAGGGTTCGAGGGGTCAGGCGTGGAGAGAAATGGATCATAGTCTGCGTATTGCTCTGTGTAGCCTAATAGACTATAAAAGATCAAAGAAACAAGGTCACCGTCTGCTCTTAGCCCAATAATATGTAGCCCAACAAGCTAAAATTAGATTCATTTTTATTCATATTGCTCCCCTTAGTATGAAAAACCCAAAAAGCTACAAACATTTCATAATAAGAGTCTGTATGAAGTGCACCCCAACAAAAACAGAAAAGTGCAGGAAGCATGGAAACAGGGCGAGAGTAGATCAGATCAGTCGTGGTGTGAAATTCAGAGTGAAGATTAATGAAGACACACAGTTTACTGCTCTTAAACTAGACAGCCGGACTTTTTCAGCAGAGAGGATTAAACTGGTTCTCCAAGCTGAGCCGCGGTCTACAGCGATCTGTGAAAACACCGGATCGGTTTTAGCTGTAATGCGGTGATAACTTCGTGATTAGTGAATTATAAAACTTTGTAAAAGGTCGATGCGTCGGTGGTACGACTTCATCATAAATCTGGAGAGACGGCGTTTAACTTCAACACGAGTGTGAGCCAGACGGCCCATTAACAGGATCAATAACAACAAAGAGGAGGTTTAAGCACCGTAAAGTAACGAGGATCAAAAGGAGATCACAGTGCAGGCGCTTTCAATCAGACTCTCTCTGCACAGACACACTTACCCCTCTGCGACTTTGGACATCTTCAATCGATGTCTATCTAACTGTGCCTGCCAGAACTTGATCTGAAAAGACAGTGCAGAACACATTCAGAGCTTAAGACGTGTGTGTGGACAAACCATAAACACCTGCTGTTGTCTGACGTCCCTGTTCCTGTCCTGGGACTCGAGAGAGCAGGTTTACTGTCCCCCCTCGTCCAAAGCTCCTTTCACACATTCACTGCAGCCCTGGTGTTTCCTAGAAAGACCAGGAGGAGCTGTATATGTGTGAGTGTCTGAATCAGGCGGGACATTAAACCCCCTCAGAGTGTGTGACGTCTGACTGAGTCACAGTGCGTTTCCAGTGAGAATTTAAAGTCGTTTTATAATAAAACGTCAGAGAAAGCTTCGGTGTGCACACACAAAAATCGACAGCAGTAGAAATCAACTCCTGCTCAAGCACAATCGCAACACTGAAATGAAAAGAGGAACTAAAACACGTCATGCATTCAAATGTAGTGAATTTTCTGTTTCTTTAATCTGCTCTCGGTTGCTCTGAAGAGTCATTAAAAGGCTGTAGTTTATCTGAATGGTTTCATATATTCATTCAAAAGGAGATTTTGATTATCCTATATATATTTGGCTCCATTTACTAAAGTTTTAACACGGAGCGATAAGCCCGTTTTAGTTCCGGTTCAGATCTGAAGGAGGTTAAGATCTTCAACACCTCCGACGGAGCACTGAGACGCATGAATGTGCGCTGAAACCGAACGACGCGACTCTGAGCCTCAGATGTTCATTCACGGCACAGAACATGCGGTGATGATCTGTGGCTGAATGCAGTCAAATACAGCAGGCAATTACATTTACGCGAAACGTCCTTTTGAAAACACAGTTCGGCCGTGAAAAGCCAACGAATGAACCCAGTGAATCAGAATGAGTCCGAATCACTGCACCTGTTCTTGAAGCTGCTCGACGGTTGGCTGCTTGGCTTCGGGGGCTGGTGTGTGGGTGGGGCTGTGACTGCGGATATCGTTCTGAAGCCCGTAGACAGACTGAACAGGAGAGATGACAGATTAGGCTGACAGACAGACAGACTTTTAAATAAAGTTTTTAAATAAACCATGCATTGATTGCTTTGATGAAGGTTGTACTGAATACAATATAACATCATAAAGCTACTGTACCTTTCTTGTTTTGTGGGGGTTCTTCATTCTGGAGGACTTCTTGATGTCCACTTCTGTCGTGTTCACACACCCTGGCTGAAATCCCAACACACAGACGTGTGTAAACACAACCACAGATCAGCAGTCGACCAATCTCAAATCCAAGCAACTTCTCAAGCAGCTCCAATATTAGTAAAATATTAAAATATTAGCTCAAAACTCCGAGAGACATTTTCAGGGCTGTCTGTTGGAATGAGTGCACACTGAGACTAAAGCCCAGCTTAAACACAGCTTGGACAAACAGACAGGGGATGGGCCAACTTTCAGGAGCGCTGCAGGATTAGCAGAGTTAGCATGAAATTGCTAATGAGGGAGATTAGTGCAGACCCAGTGAGGCGCAAATAGCTGTTTTCCAACAAACAAAGGGAGCTTACGAGGACCATCTCAAAGCAAACGGGGTGAAATTAAAGGCCGCTTCACCACAAAGAACGTCTAGAACGTCAGTGCTTTTGTGTTCTAAGAACTCATCTTAAAAGAGGAACGTAGCTTAGGACAGGTGTTAGTATCAAGTGGTCAAAAATATGAAAATGTCTTCATTCGGCTCCCCTTAAGAGCGTCTGCAGTGTTCTCCAGTTCTTGCTGTCCTCTGCATCTTCCTCTTTCACATCGTCCCCCTGCATGTCCTCTCTCACCACTTTTTTTCATCACTGCATAACATTGCTGACCACATTACCGTCCTGCAAACCTTCCCCTCAAATCAATTTGATGAACCCATTTCCAGATACCTTCAGGATTTGGTAAAGGTGAAGGTATCTTCTGAGTAAAGGTGAAGGTATCTTCTGAGTAAAGTCTGGAAGTGGGTTCATCAAAGAGATTTTTCAAGCGAATAAAAAAAAAAAAAAAAAACTGATCTGAAAAATCCTGAACCTTTCCTGAACCTCAACCATACTCTGGAAATTAGAAGAGAAAGGACGAGAGAGACCAAACATCACCAAAAACACTTAAAAACAGCCTCCGCGCAGACCATCCTGACACAGATTTCCTCCCACCTTCAAGATATGCCATCAGTAAAAACCTCGAGCAACCTGAATGACCTTTTAAGGGCGTAAATCCTGAGCAGCCAATTGACTGATAATAATTATCATTGTAGTTCATAATTCATTGCGAATGGATAGATCTGGGCTCTCATGCCCAAGTCTAAATATGCTCATGCCTTGAAATTGCAAAAATGTAGCTGCTCTTACACACACACACACACACACACACACACGAATATGAACTCACCACTGGTCTGTGCACGTCCCAGAACGCTCTCTCCTGGCTGTCGAGAATTTTCCTCTCGATTTTATCCCTTTTCTTATCGACTCTGGGTAGACGAGGGAGACGGAAGACAGAATGCAGCTCCGTTAAAATCTGTTTGCTATTAAAGCGTCACTGCAGTAAAGCGCAGCAACACGAACGCTGCTTTCTAACGAACATCGCGATTTCACAAAAAAGCTGCCGTGTGTCATTCTAATTATCCGATAGTCCAACGTCGTCTCACTGTAAGGCATTAAAATGCAGTACTTCTACGGCGCAGAAACATGAAAACATAAACAGGACTTTGTAGTGAATACGCTGATATATAAATAGTTACATTAGGCAGAAATAAGGACCTGGTTGGTATGAAACTGGAACTTCAGCTGGGGGACCATCAGATTTCAATCAATAAAATTCTGGCAACAATCTATCAAATTTAGAGCTGTAAGATTACTATGTAACATACCGTTTAAGTGGAAGTCCGATGCAATAATACAAATGGATTATTAACATGAGCACGTTTATGGTTTTAGATGTTAAGAAGCAAACGGACCGATTTTGGACCCCCAGTGATGGACAGGATGTTGGAAGGGCACTCACTTAGCTTGTGCTTCTGCTTGCATAAAAATGAACTCCCATTTCCTGGCAAAGGCGCGCTGCAGCCGGGCTAAGCTCTCCTGGAGAGGTCAGAGGGCAAAGGGGCAGGTTAGATCATCCATCGCTGAGAAGAGGTCCACTGAGCCGCACTGCACTTATGATTAAGCCTCCTGTGTGGAGTTAAATCTCCAGAAGCTGAAGTAAAACTGCAGGCTTAGAAATCAGCTGAGTATTCAATGCTTTCATCTCCCCGCTTTGGATTCGGATTCTTTCTGAGAGCAATGACAACGCAATGTCCTTCGATGTGGAAAATGAAGCGAGCGGGGAGATGAAAGCTACACTGTTTAGCCCACTAGGTTAAGCGCTTGATGTATACAGTGTATTAAATGCAAACTGAAATGTAAAGTGGTTAAAAATGTCTTTGATTTGATGTTGCTGAATGAAAGTGGTCTACAGGCGCTTTGCTCAGTGTCCCAGCTGATGTTTTCAGACTGTGCGTTCCCAGAATGCTCAGTACGCTCAGCATAGCTCTACAGGCATGCATCAGCTGACTGACACGCCCCTCTGCCAATCACAACCGTCAAAGAAAACAGAATCGGCAGGGATTCAAATGTTGGCACTGATTGATTTGCGTACAAAATCTGGTTTCCTGCAGACATGTAGTCCTTAATTCAGTTTCATTTGAAATGCGTCCATTTATCCTAATGTTTATAAAACTGTATATTAAAAAATGTTACTCATCTCAAGTGGATGCTTCTGTCCTTCGAATCCATCCTAATAGACATGAATCCCTGCCAAAGGATTGGTACCCTCTCTGCTGCTGAACTTTTAATCTCTAATGCTGCAGAGAAGCCTGAGCTGAAAGCTGGACGAACGCAGCGGTGCGATCTAAAGGAGGCGGGCCTCAAAGGTTCAGTAAAAATCACTGAAACTCACAGACAGGATAACAGGATTGAAAGTGAAGATGGAGAGAAGGGCTGAACAATTTGGGGAGAATATCTTATGTATCTTATTTGTTTTGCCACCTTTATCATGCTTGAGCCTCGATCCTCCAAATGATGGCAATTCACAATATGTTATTTATTTCTGTTCTGCGTTTTGAGCAGCTTTTATATCCTTTATGCATTTGGCCACAGCGGATCATCTGTCTTTTCGCTTCTTCCTGTCTTCTTCATCTTCCTCTTGATCAGATTTTTTACCTGTAACTTAAAATGTAACTTAATATTTTTTAAGATGTGCTGAAAAAAGGATACGAGAGTGCGTGTTCCTAAAGCCTTTAAAAAAGTTACTTTAATTGAATGAAAAACCTGGATCTCTGAAGAGTTAAACTCCCCCGATTCGAACGTGTCGATGATGAATGTTGTAGGATTTCATTAAATCTGCAGGGATTTGGGAACAGCACCCTTTCCAGCTGTGATGTGGATTTAAGAACCGGTCGTTATTCGGCCAGGATGGAGCGAAGGGAACGAGAGCAGCGAGAGAAAGTGAGGGAGATGGGCAGAAGGGTGAGAGTGACAGCTGAACTATAAAAGGCTGTGAAAGTGGATGGAGGGAGATAAGCAGCGGATGAATATGAACTGGTATGAAAGGAAGATTTCTCACCGCCTCGTAGTCGGCCAGTTCCAGACGAGCTTTGTTTTGCATTGTTCTTTTGCACAGGTACACAGCTGCACAGGGCGACAGGGAGAGGTGTGAATAACAGCCAGCATCGCACGCGTACACACACACACGCACACACGCACACTGGCACGCATGCTACAAGAGGCGTCCATGCTTCCACACACTATTTCACACACTTGATTGGTGAATCTCCTGCTCTGCAGTGTCTAAGTTTGGTAACTCTCCTGAGAGGGGCCTGATAGCGCCGGGGAGCACGGCGGCGGGTGGAGGGCAGCTGGTGGGACTTTCGGACAGAAGCCATCACATCACACATTCTCCTTCGAGTGGGAAGTTCGCATTTATATTGACCTGAGACTGCTAGGCGCTGAGCTGAAGACACACAGATGGTGCAACCACACTCACAGTCACACTCACTCACACACACACACACACATATATATATATACTCCCATATCCAGCTGATCTCTAACCATCTGGAAGGATTTGATTAAGCTCATGTTCACATACTCTGATTATAAGGTGAAGCCTTTTCTCTCTCTCTCTCTGTAAACATGCACACACTCTTATTACCAAACTCTACTTCTAATAAACCCCTTTTCCACTGCACAGGTATTGGTGTCGATCTGGTGCTGGAGCCACTTCCATGTTTCTCCACTGAGAGTTTGGTTGCCCAACCTCGGTTCCACCCCACCATCAAAACATTGCTGGAACCGGGACCCTGTGATGCCACCAGAAGTGGGCGTCGTCAACTTCAGACACAGATAAAAGCGCCGATCCAGTCTGTAGTTGTGAAGGCCGTGGGAGAAATGAATGCTCTTGCAGAAATGTGAGCGCTTCAGGAAATAGAACAGACGGAGCACGGAAGGAAAAAGTGTGAGGATGAGTTTAAAGTGGCAGGATCTGGCGGCTCGGTGGAGCAGTGGTAGGTGCGGTACATGATGTTGTTCTCAACGTCGTCACCCGGCTCTCAAATCGGTGGAAATGCAGGCCGGTTCTTGCTGGTTTAGCAACAGCACCAGTGCGGTGGAAAAGGGGTAACAGTGGTGAGAGATTTGATGAGACGAGGCTGGTAGGGTTACGGAGTTAAATCCATCTAAATCAAATTCAAACGGAAAATAAAGGGCTTATAATAAGTAGTTTGATTGATAAAGAGATGAGCTGTTCTCACCTCTGTACACAAAGTACGCTCACATTAGGGCTGAAAGATTGACTATCTAATTGTGATTTACTCCAGTTAGGCTGATTTATTCAGCACTTTGTACTAAGATCATTGTCACAAAGCATCTTTAAAGAATCCGGGTCCGAGACAAAACTCCCTAAAATTGGAAGAAACCTTGGGAGCAACCAAAACTCAGAAGGGGAACCCGCCCTCCTCTTGACCGGATAATCACGGAGGAAAAGGAGTGATAATACTGAAAAGATATCGAATGTTAAAGAGATTTGAGCTGAGAGCTGTTCTGTTAGTCTTGGTTGCGGCACAAGCAGGTGATCCATGATGGCTAAAAAGAGTTTGATTAATGCTGTTCCGATTTTTTCTTCTGTTTTTTATTTGACCTTGATTTGATATTTGACCTTTTTGGACTTGAGGCTCGGTGCACGAGCCCTGCTTTGTTAGACTTTAATTAATAAACTGGAGAACAGAGCATCTAAAACATTAGAGAAACTGATACGGTTTTCAGTCCTGATGTTCTTCATGGCTAGCTCGATGCTAACTGAACGTTATTTGGATTTGAAAACAGCTGTTTGGATTGGAGCAGACGTTCACGTTTGGCTGTTCCTCGGTAAAGGTTTTGACATTAACCTTCCACAGAGGTGTGTGTGTGTGGGACTGCCGTAAATTATTAAGGAGGACTGAGGAACATCAAAACAGCCAACCGAGTGCCGTAGCCGAGTCACTGCTTCGGATGAGAAAACGCTTTTTTCTCCGTTCTTTTCTAGCAGGCTTAAAATCTGATCTGTTTTTACGACGAAAAAGAAAATAGCGCAGGCAACGAGATAATTTTCCAAAATGACCGTTTTTGTATTTGCTAAATAAAAGAAAACAGAAAAAGGAGGACATCCATCCATCCATTTTCTGCCGCTTGTCCCAAACGGGGTCACGGGGGAGTGCTGGTGTCCAACCCAGCGCACACAGGGCGAGGACGGGGGACGCCCCCTGGACAGGTCGCCAGCCCATCGCAGGGAGGAGCGGGACGGGGACGGCACCTTGCTCAAGGGTACCTCAGGGCCACCTATTGGGAAGGGGTTCGAACCCCGATCCTCCGATCACGTGGCCGACGCCCTAACCACTAGGCCACCGCTGCCCCTAAAAAGGAGGACATCAGAACGCAAATCCAAACAGCAGTGGACATTAATTCACTACGATACCGAATGATTTGAATGGTTTAATCACGATTTTGATGGTAGTAGTATATTTCGACTAATCACAAATATATAATACTAACATTTAACTGCATTCAGTTCACAGCAGCTAATAACGATCCTGTCATAAAAATAGGAATAGCCGTGTCTTAACACCCACCGCTCGTAGAGTTCTCTCTAGTTTTTCCTGTAGTTTATCTGGACACTGACCAGTTTAATCTCCGTGTTATTGAGGCTTGTAGGAACTGAGTAGATGTAATTCAGTTCCAGGAAAAGGGCTGAGGAGCGCTGCTCTAGAACATTCATCCACTTTTAACACTCGTGAGATTTTATTTACACTCACCGTAGTCTGTGTTCTCAGGCTCCCAGCAGTTAGAGGGCCAAAAGTAGGGTGTCTGACACACACACACAAAAAAAAGACAAAAAGTCAGTAAATATCCCGCAGTGTTTTTAGATTTAACATCCTAAATTTGAAAACTACAAATGGCATCGATCTGATGGCAGAAAACGAAAGATCCAAATAAAACAAGGTTAAAACGTAATTCTGAGAAATAAAGAGTAATCCTGACGCAGACTCACTCTGTGTGACGTCACGTGTGAATGAAAGGCTTTAAAACTCTCTGAAGCTCAGTCTTAAGTGAAATCCTTCAGTTAAAAACAGCTCACTCTAAAGACTAGCTGATTTCTAAAAGAAAAAAAGTCAATTCTCAGCCGCTTAAAGTGATCAGCTCATTGAAAAAATAACTAAAAAGTGGTGTCATCTCTAATAAACACTTTAAGCAAGACTTTAAAAACACAGTGTAATGTCTCGCGATGTGCTTTAAGCTATGGATAAATTAACGACTCAGAGGTGATCAATACATCTATACTCGACACACGGTTGAGGAACGAAGATCTATGTACATCAATACAATAGCAGCTCTGGGGATGTGCTTTCTGATCAGTGTTGAACCTCGAGCATCTGCAGGAGGTTACCAGTGTTCACTTCTCCGCAGAAAAAAGAACGGATCCGGATAGCAATGGATGGTGGATGAACAAACTTGACAAACTGGCATATTTCAGCAGCACCGTTCACACTTTTTCACAGACGCACCTGGAACCTGTAGAACGTGCCGTCGTCTTTGAGCGTGAGCACGTGGTCGGAGATGGGAAAGAAGTAGCCGTGAGCCGCCATCAGTGTTCCCAGATGCAGAGCCTCCACTGCGCGAAGCGGCATGAAGGAAGGAATCAATAAACGAATCAGTGAACGGATCAATCGGTCAGTCAGTCGGCTGAACACTTGATTTCAAAATGATAAATGAGTCCAAAATACCAGCCTGGTAAACAGTAAACCCCTGCTGTGCTGGTTCCAGTAACACTAACACAAATCTAAACTCATGCATGAGCTTGAGGATCTGCACACGCGCACACACACACACACACACACACACACACACACACACACACACACACACACACACACACACACACACACACACACACACACAGTTCCACCGCTCACATTCCTACTGACATATACAGGCCAAACAATATAATATTTATGCTACTTTAACCTTTTAACCCCCTCCACACACACGAGAGAGTTATATTAATAAATGATTATGGATTAATATTTCAACAGGCGATCCAGGCACACTGGCGAGGGTGTCCCTTTACTTTCAGCTGATACACTGTTGTGATTTGGGTTGTTTTTGTTCTTCTTTATTATTTTGAATGAGAGGGTTTTTAATGTTACAGACTCTACAGGCCCTTCTGAACTCTGGGACAACAGGGACGAGTGAAATTCTCCAAACGTTTCACTGATATTAGATGATGTTCAGATTTAAATTAAAGCACATGTTGACAAAAATCTCTCATCTCAACACATCCATAAAGCTTCTCTCATATGTGACTGTCGAAATTCTAAAAATGTGTCGTGACCATAAACGAATGCTGAAATTAAAAAACAGATTTGTTATTGAAGAACAACCGGACTAAAGCATTTTCTGGCAGCAATCGGACTTTAAACGTGTGTGAAGTATCGGTTTATGAATATCGATCGGTCGGTTTTCGTCCGTGTTGTTGTTGCGACACACCGCCATCATTTGGGCAGGAAATCGTGCTCTGTATTTTCAGGTGTTTCGGCTGTAATGACATGTTTTACGTGAACTCCTCTAAGCATTATTATGCTGCCACATAAAACAATTACGTTATTTAAATTGGTGTAGATTAGAAAGTCTGCTTCCCGTTATATCTCACTACTTTTCACAATAGTTTGGAAATCCCAAAATATATACATCTTTTTTACATTTTACCAAAAATCCAAAATGAACATCATGTATGTTTATGCAACCATATACGTTGAATTAAAAACTACTTTTTACCTCCTAATAGCTACAAAAATAAACAATCAGATCACCAGAAGTTTGAGCAAAAAGGGGCATCTTGTACATATACCTATAAACAAAGTGCATGCTGGGTAGTGTAGTGAGAGTAAACTAATAGATGAAAGCATGAAAATGATTAAACATTGATTTCTGTCAAAGCAATGAGATGGAGGGATGTAACGCTGAGCTTTAACACAATCGATCATGCGTTCAGCTCTAGTTTTTGGCCTAAATGCCCACTTAAAGTGTGGAGAGGATCATCTGCCTCTGTTTAATGGGCTCAGAAGGGAGGCTTTATAAGATTTGGAGTGTTGGAGTGAAACGATCTCTGCTGGTGAAGCGACTACAAGAGTAACATGATCCACTCTTTCTACGACGGCCAACGTCCCACAAATAACTCAAATGCTCCTCTGTCTTCTTCTGATTCAATTAAAAGAGAAACCTGAGATCCTGGTCCTGGCACCTTGGCGCCAGTGCTAAAATTGTGGACGAGGGTTTCTCTGAGGGCTCCCGATGGTGGAAAGGCTGAAAACATGAACGTCCTACATCCATCGTGGCCCGAAGACCCTAACGTGACACCGTGACGTTATTTTGAGGAAAGGGAGCCAAAATAAATTCAGGACCCACCTGGATCTTCAATGTTCAAGTTCTTCACCAACCACTGCACGATGTCAGAACCTGGAAACATAAAGAAGTTTCCAATTTTAAAAAGACTGAAGTCAAACACAACATGACTCGAATGGAGAACCACGGGGCAAAGGCTCCCAACTTTACATGTCTTGCAGAAATGTGACTTTAATCTTGAAACTGTGAAATGTGGGTTTTTGAATGCTGTTTCACGCCTTTTGAAGCATGTTAGGAAAGCTCTGCTTCACATCTGTGCTCCACTTGCAGTGTTTACGCCCGATTCAGATCATCAGCTGACGGTCCAGAACAGTCAGAGGAAGAGTTACAGCCTGGTGAACTCTACAGACTTCAATTTCATACAGATTTCAAATGTGATGAAAGACTGCATGTAATCTCACAACGAGAAGAAGAAGAAGAAGAAGAAGAAGAAGAAGAAGACTAAAGCTGGCAGTAAACAAAAAAACCAGAACAGAACAAAATAGAAGAAAAAAGAAAACAGAACAGCACAGAACAAAAGGGAACAGAATAGAATAAAATAAAATAGAACAGAATAGAACAAATAAGAAAATAACAGAACAGAATAGAACACAATAAAACAGAACGGAGCAGGACGGAATAGAATACAACAGAATAGAATATAATAGAATAGAATAGAACAACAGAATACAATAAAATAGAATAGAACAGAACAGAGTACAATAGAACAGAACAGAATAGAACGGAATAGAATAGAACAGAATATAATAGAATAGAACAGAATATAATAGAATAGAACAGAATACAATAGAATAGAACGGAACAGAACAGAATATAATAGAATAGAATAGAACAGAATATAATAGAACAGAACAGAATAGAATAGAACGGAACAGAATATAATAGAATAGAACAGAATATAATAGAATAGAATAGAACAGAACAGAATATAATAGAACGGAACAGAGCAGAATATAATAGAACAGAATATAATAGAATAGAACAGAATAGAATAGAACGGAACAGAACAGAATATAATAGAATAGAACAGAATAGAACAGAATAGAACAGAACAGAACAGAATAGAATAGAACAGAATAGAATAGAACAGAATATAATAGAATAGAACAGAGTATAATAGAATAGAACAGAGTATAATAGAACGGAACAGAACAGAATATAATAGAATAGAACAGAATACAATAGAATAGAACGGAACAGAACAGAGTATAATAGAACGGAATAGAGCAGGTTTTCTGTCCCGTCGGGGAATTTGAGTTTTACACCGAGAGAATAAAAACTCCAGACTCCTGCAGGACCAGGCTCAGCTTCAGCAGGCAGGTTCTTCAGAAACGTGCTGGTCTCCTGTTGGAGAACCATATACGCTTGGAATACACCCGAGGGGAACGTCTGAGGATGTGCAGACAGAGAAACATTCACAACACAGAACCGAGGGTGTCTGAGAGGGAGAGCAGCGCGTTCCACCCATGCGTGAATTCTGCACTCTTTCCACCCTGAGGACCACCACGGCTAAATGTCAGCAGATTCCTGCTCTAGTCTATGAAGACAGGCGTGAGGGTCGGCAGAGGAACCGCAGATGGTACTTCTGCTCAGACCCGAGCAGGGTTTGGCCTCGCTGATGAACGGTAAGAGAGGACAGCGTGCCGGACGCACGGCTCATCGTCTTCTCCTCCGTGTGTTCATCAAGCCGCTGCCTCACATTTATTACTCCTCGCGCTCTCTCCGAGGGATTAAAGGCTTCAGAGATGTAGAGATTTCTAACTACGTGGAGCTGTAGGAAAGCGATCATCGTATGGATTAATGATGAATCATTAAGAGCTACATAATCCCCGAAGCTTTACACACACACACACACACACACACACACACACACACTCCTCGTGTTCTCATCCTACCCCTCATTTCTGGCGCTCAGTTACGTCTCTCTGATGTTAATTAACACACACTGTTGCTATGTAGCTATGCTCAGTGGCCACTTTATTAGAAACAGGTGGACTGTGTCCCCAGCGTTTGATTTGTCCACATTTGTCCACCGGCTAGAAAATGAATGCAGTTTGAATGGGATTCGATCCTGCTGATCCCGGTTTATATTTGGACCACATTTAAAATGAAAAACAAAAATGACTTTCCATTACATCCTGAGATCTCTGAAGCCTCTGTAGGTTTTGGGGGAGCGCTGATTCGTTTTTGCCTTTTCTGCTGCAGGACGCCTGGTCTGCACTGTCGCTCAGACAGATGTGGGCCCTTACTCTCGTCAACCAATCAAACGCTCCATTAGAAACCTAATCTGGATCTAACCAATCACATCTGACAAGGCCAAAGAGAAAGAGATGGAGGGAGAGGGAGGGTTTTAATTCTATTAACTGGGTGATCTGATGGGCAGGAGTAACTCTCTTTCTCTCTCTCTCTCTCTCTCTTTCTCCATCTATTTCTCCCCATCCTTCACTCTGCTGACTCTTAATGCTGCATTTACTTTCGATTTTCTGTACTTAAGCGCTGCTTAGCGCAGCGGAGGAGTATGGATTATGATTTTAAAGATGGATTATGATGCTCTCCTTAATGCTTGTTATTTCTGTTGCAAAGCAAAATTACAAACACTCCAAACAGCTGGAGTTGAGCGTCACTGTATTCAGCAGCTGCAGCGACGTCCCGAGACCGTCCGTGTAGAAAAGCTGCAGCTCATGATTTATTTTATTGAGATTCATTGATCAGTTTTACCTCATAATCTATCAGCACAAAAAAACTCATCTTTCTTTTTTTTTTTTTTTTTTTAACTCTTCAATGCGGAAAACAACTGCCGTTTAATCCACCGTTCTTCAGCAGATTTAAAGAACACGATCCGGATAAGCAGAACATTTATCACTTCCATAACGCTTGTCCTGATTAGGGAGTCTATCCCAGCTCTCACAGGGCGAAAGGTGAAAGAGCAGAGAAAATTTCACCAGTCCACCAGGACAGACACACAGAGACAGATTTATCACCTCCAGTCCACCTAACGTCCAGGTCTTTGGACGATGGGAGGAAACCGGAGCTCCTGGAGGAACTGAAAGGACACGGACCGTCCCGAACCCCGGAATCGAACCCAGGACCTTCTCACTGTGAGGTGACAGCGCTACCCACTGTAAACATTTACATTTACGGCATTTAGCAGACGCTCTTATCCAGAGCGTCTTCCATGTCCTCATTACAGGGACAGTCCCCCCTGGAGACACTCAGGGTTAAGGGACCCAGTGGTGGTAGTGCCGGAGGTGGGATTAGAACCGGGAACCTCTTGAGCCATAGGTCCATAGGCAAGTACCACCACTAGACCACCACCCTACAGTAATTATAGCTTCCGTTCTGGCTCCTCGTCCACGGTTTTGGTTTACGATTAAAGAACATGATCTGGTTTAGCAGAATCGAAATTTCAATCACATTTTTTTCTTCTGAAATTATTAAACTGAGGTTCTGCCACACTTTCACAGCCTCGGGTCTTTGATAAACTCTGGGTTTAAACCTCTTTCACAACCGGCTCCACCACAAATCCTTTTTTCTTTTGCGGTGGAAAATGGAGCCAAACAACAATATCGGAGCATTTTTAATATCCTGCAAAAGTAGTTTAGAAATGAAAAGGGTACATTTATTTAAAAATAAAAATGATATGGCTGAAAATGTCAGCAATGGCAGTAAACTTTATCAACAACATGTCGAATCCCACTGGCACTACCACCACTGGGTCCCTGAGACCCTTAACCCTGAGTGTCTCCAGGGGGACTGTCCCTGTTATTAGGACATGGAAGTCGCTCTGGATAAGAGCGTCTGATAAATGCCGTAAATGTAAATGCAAAAAATATCAGAAGGGTGACGCTTTATAGCATGTAAATCAAATGTAAATGTTCTCCGTGAGTCATTTAGTAAAATCAGCACTAAGACGGCAAGTTCTGGGGCAGAGGTGCCCTTTTCTTAATGAGAGCGATGTTCACGCTCGGCCGAATGTCCAAAAGTCAAGATTTCTTTACGACACGACTCTTAGTCTAAAATACTTCAAAATCAGAAGAGTAAGAATGTAATAAGTTACATTAAGGAAGAAATTAGGGATCTGTTATTTCATATTTCATTGTTTACATTTGGGTCCCGTTTTGGGCAGCTCTGATCTTCGGTGTGTGTATTTAGTAATGATTATCTCCTCCCTTCATTTGGAAAAAGACAGATCATTTTTATTTTTAAACCTTTTAAACTAGCTGAGTCCCAAGCAGGGCTGTGCGATAGATAGTCTGTTCAATCTGATACCTGTCTCTGCACTACTGACTGTAAAACTGTAAATTACAAATGAGCCTCTGATTAATCAAGGTTTTTGACCAATCACAGCAGGATTATCTCATTTTTAACCCTTAGCTTAACCTTTTAACTACATCCTCCCAGTGACGGTAGAACCATTAAACATCTCTCACCGGAGAAAACACTGGGAATCTTCGAGAGAAAACTCTTCACGGTCCGGATCGGGATGCCATTCTTCTCGTCCTGCATCTTGGCTATCAGGTCTTCCATCTGAAACAGAGGGAGAGAGAGAGAGATGCAAATAAGCAACATTTTCATATTCGTTTGCTATTTCCAGAGTCGACCTACACCTGGGGCTCACACACTTTCTGACCTTAAAAACGTTTAAAAAACTCTTGGAACAAACGAAAAACCCTACGAAACCATATGAGAACCACTGGGAAGCAAAAGTGGACTATGTGTTGGACATTTGGACAGAATAATGGTGTCCTTTCAAATATATATTACATAACAGACATCACATAGACACTTCTGACACCTGATTTTGGAGAACTCTTCTTGGTAAATATGACGTGAATTTAAAACCCTGGAAGCCTGTGATGAGCCCGTCTGATTGATGCCTGCACTAAAGTGTGCAAAGCTAAGTGTAAACACCAACGCCGTAACACTCAGTGGAGAAGGGACAGAGTGAGGGAGGACAGTATTGACACACGGCCCCCTCAGACTAAGAACAGACTACAGGCAGGTCCAGCCTCTTAATGATTCCTGATCTGTCAGATGAGTGTCCGTCACAGATGGTCTGACATTTAGGATGCAGACTGGTGTTTGACCCACAGTGACCTTTCCTCATCGTTAGCTTAGCGTGTCAGATTAAAGGAAGAAAAGACAGATTTAGTCGTGTGAGTTTGGAACACGCTCCTTTAAGAGACGGTGTGAATGTGAAATGATTCATTCTTTCACTGCTCTGGTGGTGAGTCACGTTCAGAGTGAAGCTTCAAAAACACAACACAGCTTTTCAGCAACCTGGGGGGGGGCAGAAAAGGAGTGGACTGAACGACACACACACACACACACACACACACACACACACACACAGCTCACTGGCTGAGCGGATGGTTAAACATGTTAGTGCTAATTGAGCTCTCTGCGTTCTTCTCTCTACCAGTGCAGTAATGGATCCCTCATTAGAGAGAGAGAGAAGAGAGAGAGAGTGACGGTGACAGACAAAGTCAGTGAAAGAGAGAGTGAGAGAAAGAGAGAGAATTAAAGAGGGAGACAGTGATGAGAGAGAGAGAGATGGAAAGTGATAGTAACGAAGAGAGAGACAGAGAGACAGGGATAAAGAGAAATTAGAGAGCGAGAGAAAGAGAGAGGGAGAGAGAGACAGACAAAGAGGGAGAATGATAAAGAGAGAGAGAGAGAGTGATGGACAGAGATAGAGAAACGAGAGAGAAAAAGAAGGAGAGTGACGAGAGAGAGGGAGAGAGCAACAACTAGAAAGAGGGAGAGTGACAGTGAGAAAGAGGGAGAAAGAGAGTGATGAAGAGAGACCTGTCTGCTCTCAGTACAGTGTCCCTGAGACCACTAGTCTCCAAGGGAACTGTCCTCTGAGAAAACACACGAGACGTTCGTCATTCTCACGGAAAACTCCGCAGCAGATGAACAAAACCTCTCGACTTCTCGAGTGAGTCCAGCGATCTCGGTCCCCGCTCGTCTCTTCTCCGTTTACTACCTTCCAAAAACAGCAAAGTCCACGCCTGTATATAAAGAAAAGCTTCTTTCACACAGAAAGCAAATCTCCAGGAAAACTTTATTTACACATGCTGATTTTCCTCTGACCAACAGGGCTCAGCATGTGCGATTTACAAGAATATCTGAACGAGTGACCGGATGTTCAGTTTTCTGCAGTAAGGTATCAGGGTTGATGGCTGGGGGTCAGAAATAGAGACTGAGTGTCTGTTCAGTCTTCATGTCACATGGGTGTTGGTGTTAAGGTTCTGATTAGAGCAGACAGCGCAAAAAGAGGGAGAGTCTAGTAAAGGACAGAGGACCGTACTGGAACTGAATCAAAACCTTGATGAAAGGGAATTTACTTTAGTCAGCACTGTTTGGATCAGGTTTGGATTCTTCTAAACGTGAGAACGTTTGCAGGGTTAGAGTGGACTCGGAGGGAACCTGAGTTTCGGCTCAGGCTGTTGTACTTCAAATGTATCTTTACAATAAACATGCAATGTTTTGTCTGAAATTCGGACCATCTGTGACAAACTGGTACCGGCAGGAGTGAAAAGGAAGGTTTACAGGACGGTAGTGGGACCAGCTCTGTTATACTTATTGGAGATAAGTGCGACAGGTTGAGGAGCCACAGGTGACAGAGAGTTTTTGGGTCACGTGTGAACTGCACGTTTAATTTTTTCTGGGTAACGGCCAGGCTTTGTCCAGTCGCTGCACTGGAAACTCTTCAAACTCTTCACTTTTATATTTTTTCCATGAAACAAACAAGATGGCCAAACAAAACCTTTTGTTCAAGGCCTGCTCATCCAATATCTGGGGCAGCAGTGGACTAGTGTTCAGGGACAAGGCCTCAGGACTGGAAGGTCGTGGGTTTGAATCCCAGACCAGTAGGTTGCCCTGAGGTTCCCTCGAGCAAGGCACCGTCCCCATCACTGCCCCCTGCTGCACGGTGCATGTGGGTTAAAAGCAGCACTTTGTTCTTAATGAGTCACTTTCACTTTCATCTGAACAAACATAAATCAGTCGGTGGATCTTGTGCGTCCGCAGCTCAGACACCTGATGGACAGTTCAGATCAGCCTGGTTACAGAAGCGATGGCAGGAGGCCAAAAGCGATGTCTGTTGTATTTTTTCTCATTTTCACATTAGGTGATGAGATGGAGGCTCCAAAAAAGAGAATTCGGCTCATAACTGTTTAGGTTTTAGGAGCCATTCAGGAGGCAATGCCTGTGCCTGGTCACCAAGAGAGGGCTGGGGCAGAAAAAGCATCTGGACACATACCGGATCTGCAGACAGGGTCGGAGAAAAGACGGACTCATATTATGTCCGAATTGATAATTCTTTTAACGTCGTCGACCAGAGCTGCGTTGTGCTGACTCTTCCTTTTCCTCACAAAAAGCCAGGCTTTTTTATTCTCCAGTGTAGTTTTCCCTTTTGGCTTGATGCCTTTTTCACAAAGCGTCATTGTGTGTGTGTGTGTGTGTGTGTGTGTGTGTGTGTGTGTGTGTGTGTGTGTGTGTGTGTGTGTGTTTATGTGTGTGTGTCCAGCTTTGCCTTTTGAAGTGAACAGAGCGGGTTCAGGACTGTAGAACTGGCATGGGATCTCATACTGCTGGTAACCTCAAGCCAGAGTGATCTGATGGAAGTGGTGACGTGAGGAAGGAGGTTGGTATGAAAGAGAAAGATGCAGAGGACAATAAGTGACGGCACGGAGATCCACCGTGGAGACCAGAGGAGCAGCCGAAAGAAGAAGAGGAAGCTCTTAATGAAACACAAAGTCAGCTTTAACCGACCTCTGAAACTTAAATCAGTTCCTGTCGGAGCATTAAGGGTCTCACCTCGGCGGGGGTATCGGGTCCTCATCCCAGCAGTAAACAGCGTCCCTGTCCCAACGCAGTGGTAAGATCTGGGTTGAATTACTGAGGAAGTGACCATCAAAAATGTTTGACTGAAGTCTGATATTGATATCCTGTGTCTGCCCGACTGCTAGTGATGAGGTGAAACAGGTGAAGATCCCCTTTAAAACATGACCACTGATGAAATGTGTCTGAACCTTCATCTGATCACCAGGCCTGCTGTTACTGCAACACAGGCTCTGTGTGTGTGTGTGTGTGTGTGTGTGTGTGTGTGTGTGTGTGTGTTAATGAATAGCAGCTCCAGGGGAGGTGGAGAGGCAGAGTTATTGGCCTCCCATTGACAAGGTTACGGTGGAGCTCTGCTCCGGTGTCCTTATTCTATCACTCTCTCTCTCTCACTCCTTTTTCTCAAGGCTGACATGATGCATTTATGTCGTCATCCGGCTGCTGGTTGCCGTGGTAACAGAGAGAGCGAGAGAGAGAGAGAGAGAGAGAGAGAGAGAGAGGGAGAGACAGAGAATGTAACAAGGACAGAGAGAGATACAGAGAGATAAAGAGAGGGGGAGAGAGAGAGAGACAGAGAGAGAAACAAAGTAACGAGGAGAGAGAGGGAGAGAGAGAGAGAATTCCCTCTGAACGTTTGTGCTGAAATACCAGATCCACACAGCAGGAGTTACATAACAGTAACACATTAAAGAGTGTGTGTCCTTCAGTGGCCCGTCTTTGAGAAGCCTCTCATTGCCTCACACACACACACACACACACACACACACACACACACACACACGCATCCATACACTATACGCATCTGCATTTAATCATCCATCTGCACAGAACACGAGTGTGAATATTCATGATGCCACGTTGCATAACTGAATATTCAATTAGGTGCCTTCGATAATTAAATATTCAGTATGAGAGACAGAGCGCAGAGTTCTCATATTCAAAAACCAGAGCACACGGTTTGGTCGTCAGAATGAAAGACGTGATGCAGAGACGCAAACACACACACACACACGTGTACACACACACACACACACACACACACACACACACACACACACACACACTAGTGGACACGCCAGATGGACAGTGTTTTCCACACGACTGATCAGGAAGCAAGACTCAGAAGTACTTTATGCACCTCTTCTCACACTCGCACACGCACACACACACGTACAGGCAGGTGACAAGGAGTCTGGATTAAACTTGATCTCGAGCTCAGCTAAAAACAGATGTGTGTTTCGCTTTCAACACAACACGTCATTTAATCATCAGCCAGTAACAGTCTGCTTGAGTGAAGAAACACACACACACACACACACACACGCACTGTGATCTTAACGTAAGGATACGTCTGAACTGCTGTCCTTTACACCAGATTTTCTCAGACTCAGAAGAAAAGTGACAATGAGTTCTCCACTGTCTGCTTTTACTCTTCCGCATGTTTACACTTTGAAAATGAACGGTTTGCACGATGCGATCGTTTCCCCACAACGTTCGGCTGTTAACTTTCTTGAAAGTCGTGAAGAAAGGCAGCGAGAGAGGGAAAGCGTACGGTGGAGTTATTGGCTGATCTGCCGTTTATAATTGACGTTACGCAACCTGGTGGGCAAAGCAAACGCTCAGCCTGGATCCTGAACACAAAGTCAGGGATTTAAGGATAAATACAAACATCTCTCCCACCCTCTCCTTCAGTGAGAGCACCGTCTGTGTGTGTGTGTGTGTGTGTGTGTGTGGGAGTAAAGTGGGTGCTGTGACTCAGCTCCAGTGGAATATTATTCCACAGAACGAGGATTGCACCACCCACCTGCAGCTCTCTCTCTCTCTCACACACACACACACACACACACACACACACACACACACACACACACACACACACACACAAACACACACACACACACTGAAAACAAACCAGCCGCATGATCGTCGTTTGTAAAATCGTCTCAGCCTGAGCAGATTTTGCAGGAACTTCCGCCAGTCTGAAACTCAGACGAAGCACATTTGATCATTTAATCATCCTTCCATCTTTGCAGGGATGCACAAAGTTATCGGAATGAGCAGATACTGGCTTAAAAAGCCCAGAAAATCAAATAAATGAATGAACGACAGAAGGCTGCTCAGGTCTGAGCGATGAAGAGAAGAGCCGAGTGTCGAGCTGGACTTAATCCCTGTTTTACTTCTGAATACTGAACAGTCACGCTGAGCATCACGATTCCCGTATCAGTGCGTCTCAACTGCAGTCCTGTTTTTGACCATTTGTCCTAGAAAACAGACGAGTTAGTGTTAAATTCTGAAAAATTCAATCGCAGGTGGCTGTGAATGACAATTTGGGGGCCGTGTTTTCCTGGAGCGCTCGGTAATTACTCAGGTTTGTTTGAAATGGAAACTAAAGTCAAGGATGGAGAAGCACAGCCTGTTCACAAAGTTCAAATCACGAGCCGCTCAAAGCGCTTATAAAGCCCCTCCTACGTCTAAAAATGATCCATCCATCACGAAAAATCTCTAATTCAAATCCTGCTGATCGTCAAGACAGGTTTAATGACTTGCGTGTTTTGCGCTGAATTAAAAACAAATGATTAGACAATTATTGGAAGCTTGAGTGGGTGATGACTTAGACCCTCCGTTTACTTACTTTTTAGTGAGCATTTAGTCTAATACTACAGAAGAGCATTTCTTTAGGACATTTCTTTGCACTGATATGTTGGGAAAAGTGTTTAGCAGCAAAAACAACACAAGTTCAGAACCTGGATTTAAGAGCAGGATCAACACCAAGGCTGTTAAATTGTTAAATTGCTGAATTCAATGATAAAATGTATATTTGATACAATGTAAATGACAAATTGGTGCCTAACTAAACGTTTTGCGTCAGTCTGACATGAAAGCTATCAAACCCAAGAAGCCACAGCTTCACGTTTTTGTAAGAAAACAAGAATCTACCGAAGGAGAAGATGATGATATGATAGAGCTGCTGGGAGGTTGTGCTGAGAGTCCTTTTCTCAAAATCTATTTCTTGCTTTTCCCTCCCGTCCCCCGTGATGAGTCTTCCTGGTCGCCTCTCAGAGGACAGGAATCTCCCGAGAGAGCAGCGCGACAGGGGCACGTGAGGATACACGTGAAAACGCAGCGGATCTGAGAGCTTTTTTATGAAGACCAGGGACTATTTTTAGCTGCTCCAGCCCCCGTGGGTCTGAGCGTGTGGACTGAATAGTAATGAGGCTGTGGAGTGACACTCCTGTCCCTCCGTCAGGACGTATGGACTCAAACAGCACGGCTGGACGGACGGGTTTATGGCCAACCTTCGAGGATCGCTGGTGCGACCTGGAGGTCACAAGGCGTGATGATTCCCTGGAAAACTGCTGGAATGGAAAACTGCAACCATGTGCATCATGGAGGTCGTAAACAAGCATTTAATGAATTATGCACCAGGTTCAAATCCTGTAGGCTGCCCTGAGGTACTCTTGAGCAAGGTACCATCTCCATCACTGCTCCCCGGGTGCGGGATAAGACTGCCCCCTGCTGGACGGTGTGTGTTTGGATGTACAGGATGTAATTAGTTGTGGTTAACGGTGTGTTGTACTGTTCTCAGTGACAAATAATCACTTTCACTTTCACTATCATCAGTTCTGTCCCACAAAGAGAAGGTCCAGTTTGTCCACTGCTTAGTCTGAAGATTATTTATGTCTAAAACTGCCTTTGTTTTATAATTGCTATTATATTAGTCAGCTAAAATCTCATATGTCTCCATTACTGAACGGAAGATTTCTGAATTTCTTTTCCCAAACGGATGTGGGCAGGAAATTGTTCTGGACCACACCGTGGTGACGTCTGAATTCATTTATTTTTATCCCAGGCGATCGTAAAAATGCTGAACATCAAGTCCAATAACCTCGAAGGAAGTTCAAGCGCTAATTTGGACCCAACTCAAAGTCTTTCCTGTTCCACTCAACCCTCCTCTGAAATGTCCCTCAACCAAACTGTCTGAACAACAAACCAGGCTCAACAATCCAGTCTGTGTCCTGCAAACGCAGCACTAATCTCACGATCATCAGTTCTGTCCCGCAAAGAGAAGGAACAGTTTGTCCTCTCCTTCGTCAGGTCTCTCTCCCAATCATCTCCAATCAGAGGAGGTGAAATTCACTCTGCTTTCACTTTTTCAAACCCGGCAGTAAAGTACGGAGGTAAAGGACATCTTTTAAATCCTGCTTGTTGGATTTCCGTTGTGTGTGTTGAAATATTTCTATTAAAAATGGAATTGTCTGATTACACTAGAGGAGGAGTTTGCTTCTACTCTGTGGCGAGTGTTGTTTCCAGAGAAGCTGGCCTGTTGTTGATGTCAAAGGTGAAAGAAGAGTCTGACTCCCAAATCTCACACCACCTCTTCCCACACTTGCCTGAATGGCTTCCTTCCAATTTCAGCGACTGATTTTTTTCTCTCTCTGGGGTGAAAAAACTGGCTTTCGTTCCTGCACTCTGCAGCGTGGGGTAAGCCTGCGGTGAAATGAATCCATTCCATTAAAAATCCAGCCGAGAGAAACAAGCTGAAGAGTTACATTTTTGTCTTTTTACCCTATTTATCCTTTCTTCCTTGTCACTGTGCAGTCAGAACAGCTTCAGCGCCCCATCTGAGTGAATCTGGAATAAAGCTCCTGAGTGAAAGGCATTTTTTGTAATCGTTCCTCCTGGTGGATATAAATAATATTTGGAACCCGTAAACAAAGTTTAGTGTCAAATGTTCACTGTAAAGATGTGTGAACCGCTGGTGTGAATGAATGCATTCTTTCATTCCCTCCCCAGAGACAGGGACACGTCGGACAACATCAATCCACCCTCGTCTGCTCCAGGCTGTGTCTCTGCTGGGATTGTGTAGTAGTATCATCGGGAAGTGTGCCTGATTACACGCCAACTATCCAGCATTTTGGCAAAATAAGGTCTAAAAAAAATAAAAAATAAAAAAAAGTGGAGGGCAGAAGAAGAAAGATTTGTTTTGCCCTCCAGATGGGCGGGGCTTTGAGTGTGAGGTCACAAAAAAAAAAAAACTATGCATAGAGCCAGTGGATCAGGCAGGAAGGAGATCATTTAGACACCAGGCGTTGGCCAGAAACAAATATATTTGTATACAGAGAGCACGCGCGCACACACACACACACACACACACACACACACACACACACTCAGACTATGGAGAAACTTTGCAGGAGGATCTCGCGTGCTTATTGAGACAAGGGCTCTGGTGTGTTGCTCATTTATGAGTCACCAGACTCGTCCGTGTCGAGAGGTCCTCCGCGGCGGCGAGAACGAAACACTTAACTCCTCCTGAGGGAGGTCGACGGCAGGGCTTTCACACATCAAGAGTTCTCCACCTCAAACTTTGGCCTTCGGACCGCTTTTGGTCGTCGCCTCCACAGATCGTGGAAACACCGACGGACGGGTTTGGAGGCGCATCTTCAGCAGCTCGGCTGAAACACGACGTTAAGGAAGATGTTAAGAGATTTGTGGCTGAAGCTACTACAACAATCGCCAAGAGGTCGCAGCTTCAAACCCCACCTCCAGCACCACCCCCACTGGGTTACTGAGCAAAACACATCCTGCATCTCAACAGCTGTGTTTTCATTAGAAACAGTTACATTAATGTAAGACATTGAAATGCTACAATATTTGATCATAATTTCAGTTTAAACTCTTTATTTCAAAACCGCAACCAGTGACTGAGTGTGATCTTCAAACAGGACGGGCTGCTAATTTAATCACATCCTAAAATTGGGTGAATTTCAGAATAAAAATAATGAAATCTAAAAATGAAGGCTGCAGTCCAGCTAATTGCATTTATTCATTTGTTTTGTTTGTTTGTTTTTCAGCCCTCAAGTTTGTGGAATATGATTTGCTATTTAAAGATGAGCTTGGATGATAAAAAAGAAAACGATTTAAAAAGGAAAGCTCATGACAGAAAGCAGCCATGACGCGTCGCCGTTACGCAGCAGTTAAACACGAAAGCCATGTGGAGATAATGCTATTAAACTTCACTGTCGTTACACTCGTCCTCAAGTGTTGAGCGTAATGACAAGCTTCTCTCTGTAGCTGTAAATTACAGCAATTATACGACAGGACGACGCGGCTCGCGGCAGCTTTTAACTCAACATTTCCAGACGCTGGTGGATCTTCCATCGGCGTCATCAGGAATCATACAAGCAGGGGATCAAAAAGTGTTAAATAATCCAAAATAAAAGAGTTCTCTTCCTGTGAGAGCACGGTCTTAATCTTCAGGCGGCTGAAAGGACTGAACTAGGACTCTGATGGACACCGTAATGTCATGGATGAAAAGTAAAAATGTGTTATAAATGCGCTTTAAGCCCCAAAGCTGATTGTTTAGTGCTGCTTTTCTCTTTGCCCAAGAGCACAAAACGAATGACTCAGAAAGGAAAGTAAGATTTATGCAAAAAACCTTAAGCTTCCAGACCAGAATCCCTCATGAGGAAAAGAGAGAGAGAGAGAGAGAGAGAGAGAGAGAGAGAGAGAGAGAGAGAGAGAGAGAG
>CM029374.1:2275263-2301958 GCA_017165825.1 Hepsetus odoe | reverse complement strand
ATATTGTGGTAATATTATAATATAAAATATTTATTATAAAATAATTAAATATTAAAATATGAAATAACTTGCATTTAATGTATTTATAATATAAATAATACACATAAAACGCTATTATTATCAGTATTATGTTACATTTTTTATATGGTTTAGAATTAATTTAATATTTATATTATTTTATAAAAAGCTATTTTAATGAGCTTTAAAATGAGGTCAGAGGAGCAAAAAGGAAGCATTTTCATTTGTTCTTCCATATATAATGATAGAACGATGTGAAGGTACTGGATTTGCTGGTTTTACACTAGAAATACTGCACTTAGATCTTTTATTAGAGTCTGTTATCGTAACACTGATTGTCCCATGACTGGACTGGGATATTTTTATATTTCCATGTTACCCCCCGGTGACGTTCCTCTTCCAGCGCTTCTCTATATTCTTCAGATTCAACGCTGAACTGAATCACAAATGAAATGAAATTTTATCTGCACTTTTCACATAATTTGCTTTAGTGAGAAAATCTTTATATGAAAATAACTTCGTTTCTATAACTCATACAGAACCACTGTAATCAATGCTCGCGATTATTATCCGAGATGTTTCAGAAGCGTCTGTACTGATTTCTGCCTCGTCTGTTTTTGCCGGATCGAAAACAAACATGTCTAAAACATGTCCGTACCTGCTGCTGGGTGTCCTCCTCCTCTAATGGAGTTTCTCCCGTGGAGAGTATTTTTAACTGTTAAACAGCCACAAATCTTTCAAACGTGTCTGGACCGAACAGCTTCAGTGCCAGGAAAGCAGCAAACGACAACAATAAACGATTAAAAAAAGACAGTAATTCAACCATTTTTGGTTAAAGCACAAAGGTAAACCGAGGTTGACCAAATAAAGATCCTACAGTCGATTCAGATCATCATGCTTTCGCAGGACTAAAGATGGACCAAAGGAGATTTCATTATTATCTTTACAGTGATCAGAGCAGCAAATGACAACAGAAAACATCGCAATAAAGTGTTTCTTGTTCACTGATTTGGGAAAATATGCTCACAGATTCAGTGCAAAAAAGGTGTCCGATGCTCAAGAACGTTTTAAATGTGGAAATTTTGCCGATACAACGAGTTGGCAGCATATGAAGTGAGCATAGCATCTTTAGTCACTTCTCATTCCTTTGTATTTTGCAAGAGAACCACCTTCCTGATGCATAAATACTATTTAATTCCTTGGTTTAAATTTACTGGATTTGCAACAATAGCAAATGAAAATAAAGATGCTGAGATTTGCGATGGGAGTGACGAGGATTAGGAGTTTATTAGAGGGACAGCTCGGTTGGGACGATTTGGAGACAAGAAGGGAGACTGCGTTGGTTTGGACGAGGAGAATATCAGGAGAAAGATGTTGAAGATGGAGCTGCCAGGAAAGAGGAGAAGAGGACGTGGTGAGAGAGGACATGCAGGAGGTCCGTGTGGAAGAGGAAGATGCAGAGGACCGTAAGAGCCCCTAACTGCAGCAGGAGGGTGACGAAGACGAAGAATCAGCCGAGGAACATTCTTTCCTCTCTCTTTCGTTCTCGTTCACTCACTCCCTCCTGCTCTCTCTTCAGGAGTGTAATGACTAATGCATGACTGCCTGCTTTAACCTCTTAAGTTCTTTGTTTCCTTTCTGTCCAGCAGCCTATTTTAACCGAGCGTCTCTTGGCACATGCTGAGCTTGGCCACTTAATCTGGAGGCTTTTTTTGGGGACACAGAGGTCTTTTGTTGGAGTGGTGGATCAACAGGTTGATTTACTTAAAGTTTAATTCGCTTTGCACCTCCAGAGTTTAGAGTTTAATGTCAGGCCCACTTTGTGTGGAGCAGAGATGTTTTAGGGTGGAGAAACGATTATGCAATAGATGGAACTATTCCAGCAAGCTCCCCTGCACACACACACACACACACACACACTATGTGTACTGTAGACGGTATCAGGCCGCGCTGTCGTTGCCATAGTGACATGAAAATTTCTAACGCTGGAGGCACTCGGGCGCTCAGCGAAAAGCCCATAAATTCACAAGTGCAGTGAAATCTTCAAAGAAACCTCTCGTTATATTTCACTCCTTCAGGCTCCACGAGATGCAAATTTGAGACTAACCGCTCACTTTTCTCCTGGAGTTGCTCAGAAGTTCATTAACACAGTTTTCTTCCTTTCGTCGCAAAACAGACAGGTTTGGTGTCAGAGGAGAACAAAGCTAACAAGCAGGCCCGTCAGAATCGCTTTCCAAGGTTATTCAATTTCGCATGTTGGTACCAGATCAGATCTTCAGAGGCTTCAAAGGCTGGTTCCTGTCATGGGTTCACCTAAAAATAAAATGAAAGGGAAAGTTTACCAGACCGTAGTGAGACCAGCTATGTTGTACGGGTTGGAGACAGTGGCACTGATGACTAGATAAGAGATGCTCTGAGATGTTCGTTGGGTGTGACGAGGATGGACAGGATTAGAAATTAGTATATTAGAGGGACAGGTCAGGTTGGACGTTTTGGAGACAAAGTTAGTGAAGCAAGGTTGCGTTGGTTTGGACATGTCCAGAGGAGAGACGAGGATTATATCGGGAGGAGGATGTTGTGGATGGAGCTGCCAGGAAAGAGGAGAAGAGGAAGACCAAAGAGGAGCTTTATGGACGTGGTGAGAGAGGACATGCAGGTGGTCGGTTTGAAGCAGGAAGATGCAGAGGACTGGAAGAAATGGAAACGAATGATCGTATTTCTACAAAGCTCCTACGAGTGGTTAGTCGTAGAAGAGTCTTTCTTCCTGATCTGTAAAGGTGGGAACATTTGCGGGGGATCTTTTCATCCCGACTACATTCATTATAAAACCCCAGCGCTGAACGGGCCTCAGCTTCTGGACTCTGTTTGGATCGTGTTTAAATCTGTATCTGGTCTGAAGCATTGAGGCAAACAAACGCATGGAAAAGCTGCCTGTTCCTGATGAGTGTCTGGATGTTCTTCTCTGTTCCAGCCTTGTGTTCGGGACGCTTTATCCGGCCTACTACTCCTACAAAGCCGTCAGGACCAAGAACGTAAAAGAATACGTAAGTTCAGAAAGTATCTTCTGTTCTGACAGGCTGCAGGCTTTTGAAATGATCTGTCTGAGACTGAAACCATCTGCTGAGCTTCAGAGATTTCAGTCTCATTTCAGACACACTTAATACCTTCACGGGGCGTGCATTGTGCTGAATCAGCGTTTTAGTGTCCAGTACAGAGGATATCGGGGAGTGTGTGTGTGTGTGTGTGTGTGTGTGTGTGTGTGTGTGTTTCCAGTTAAGTCATAAAACTGAGAACTGAACACAGATCAGTAAAATAAAACGTAGTTCAGCAACTCTCTCTGTTCTGTGCTGTGACTTCACCCTCCTTCCTTTTCTCGTTTCCTTTCCCGTCTGGCTGTGTGTGTGTGTGTGTGTGCGTGTGTGTGTGTGTGTGTGTGTGTGTGTGTGTGTGTGTGTGTGTGTGTGTGTGTGTGTGTGTGTGTGTGTGTGTGTGTGTGTGTGTGTGTGTGTGATTCACAGGTGCGATGGATGATGTATTGGATCGTATATGCTCTTTACACAGTGGTGGAGACCATCACTGACCTTTCCCTGGCATGGTGAGACACACACACGCACACACACACACACACACACACAGCCAGACAGGCAACCTACACATAAATAACCTTTCAGTGAAGAGTGAGGCTGCTATAATGAAGTATAATGGACTTATATAGAAGTATAATAAGTCTATAATTTAATAAAGGAATAAAATGAAATGTTAGTTAAATAATGTCGGTGCCTGAATGTCTGCTCCACTCACGCGTAAATATTCTGGTCACGTTTTTCAGGCTGAACAAATCACGTGATTTTCAAATCACAACCACTACTATTGTACAATTCAAGTCATTATACATATGATTCATATTTTTAACCATTACACACATTATTTAACTGCCTCGAATGGGAATCCTCTGGATTATCCATTGATTGAGATTTTAACAAGGCCAATAAAACTGAACCAAATCACTTTTCTTTGTGGATTATTTTGCCTCACCGTACCCTGCATGTGTCCCTCCACAAAGAAAGTCTGATAAAAGCATGTTTTGAGTTGAACCTCCTCCACACTGTGGCAAAGCAGCGCCTCAAGCTTCAGGCAGCGTCTTCAAGACCGGTTCATGGAGAGACTTTCTGTGAGGGAGTCTCGGGCGGTCTGCTTTCATTTACTGTGTGATTCCGACTCGACTAGTTTCTCTAGAATGAAGAATTTCATGCTGAACGTCTCTGAGTGACTTTGTTCACATCGTATCCGGTTAATTAGGCACTCGATATAAATTAAAAGTGAGCTGCAGTCTTTTTTCAGCACTTCCTTCTTCAGCGATAATAGTTTTCTCTGTTTCTGCAGGTTCCCTTTGTACTACGAGCTGAAAGTGGCTTTTGTTATCTGGCTGCTGTCGCCGTACACCAGAGGAGCCAGTCTGATCTACAGGAAGTTCCTGCATCCCCTGCTGGCCTCCAGAGAAAGGGTGCGCACTTTTAGCAGCCGTGCTAATGAAAAAAAAGTGAAAAAGTGAAAGTGACAACCCTTGTCATTGCGAGGTCACAGCACTGCACACCATGAAGCACAACGAAATTGGACCTCTGCTTTTAACCCATGCACACAAACACCGTGCAGCAGTGGGCAGCTATTGAAAGCGCCCGGGGAGCAGTGACGGGGACGGTACCTTGCTCAAGAGTACCTCAGGGCAACCCACTGGGGTGGGAATCGAACCCACAATCTTCCGATCCAGGGCCAACTCCCTAACCACTAGGCCACCGCTGCCCTAATGCACAGGTTTTTAATCTTCTGTCGCAGTGGTCTAATGTTGAGGGACTAGGTCTCAGGATCGGAAGGTCATGGGTTCGAATCCTTTCCCAGAGGTACCATTGAGCAAGATACTGTCCTCATCACTGCTTCTCGGGTGGATATGGCTGCACGGTGTGTGTGGGTTAAATGTAGAGGTTGCAAATTGTCATGCTTCACAATGACAAATTGTCACTTTCACTTTAAAGTCTGTGTTCTGTGTGTGTGTGTGTGTGTGTGTGTGTGTGTGTGTTGTGTTTCTTTTACAGGAGATAGATGACTATATCGTCCAGGCCAAAGAGAGGAGCTACGAGACGATGGTGAACTTTGGCAAGCAAGGCCTGAGCATCGCCGCTACCGCTGCAGTCTCTGCTGCTGTCAAGGTAACAAACACTCTTTAAATGCACACAAACATACTCAAACACACACACACACACACACACACACAGAAACAGACACAAACACACACACACAGTGATGCCCCTGACATATCCATTCGTAAACAAACAAACACAGACTTCAGCTGAGGTCAGGGTTCCAGACACACACAGACGCTCACATTTCTAGCAGAAGCTAACGTTCTCTGAAGAGCTGTCCAGTATCTTCAGCAGGGAAACAGAGCTGTTCATCATGAAAGACCTCGATGTGGCGTACAGATGCTTCAGTTTGAAGCGGGATGTTAAAATGCTTTAAATTCACAATGTTAGAATTGAGTGAAATTGGTATGGAGATGGATTTACAAGAGCACGAAGGACGTCGGGTACTGATCAAAATCATCCCAAAGATATTGGATGTCTCTAGAGAGTGCAGCTCCTCTACTTTATACCCCAGTGCCAGAGCTTTAGAACCTTCTAGAAGGGTCTGGCGTTGGGCTTTGAGACCTTAGGCTCATTTACTTCTGCCTCTAGAACCCACATGAAAGCTCTCAGTAGGGCCGTCTGTTTACTTTTGGCCATAATGCGTGAAAAAAAGCACATTTTTCAGTGTAAAAAACACAAATATGGTTCAAATAAAATGGAAAGTGCTTTGCTAGAAATCAAGGTCAGCAATCTCTTGCTGTTATCTCTGCAGTTTTCTGCTGGAAATGCTTTCTGTTTGTGCTTTATCTGAAAATAGCATCCATTTCCATCATTTTTTTTCTTCCTTGTTCTTGTTTTTATTTTTAAAACTTCCTCTCTCTCCCTTTTTTCTTTTCTTGGCTCTATGCACTAGACTAACCACATAATGGCTTCTATACCTGGCTAAAGGTGGCAGAGTTGCAGGTAATGTCTCTGATTTGTTTCTCTCCTGTTTGTTGCTGCTTTTTGTCCACGTGAGCACGTGTTAAGAGAACAGACCGGTCATTATTTATTCCGTGTGGTTAACAGCGACCTCTGTTAAATTAGCGTTCGTTTCACAGATTTTTGAGAGTTCACTGCCTGCTGGATGCACCGAGAGATGTTGTGACTGTTAAATTCTAGGCCATTTTCCCTTTTTTTTTTATTTGATTGTCACTGACTGTTTCTGCAGGGGCAGGGCGCCATCAGTGAGCGTCTGAGGAGCTTCAGCATTCCTGACATCACGCAGCTCCCTCCTGACCAACCGGCATTCGGCAGATCTCTCAAGCGAGCCGATCAGACTTCGAAACCCAGCACAGAGGGCTCCGGTAGGCCCGCCACATAGGAAGTGATGATGTTTCCACATTATATATAAAACATTAAATATAATCACGATTGTGTGTTTTATGGGAAAAACACTGATTTTTTTTAATCGGTGCAAGTCAGTGTTGGTAAACAAAGCTGCCCAGAGTGAGTTTGGTGTGAATCCTGGGTTGCTTCACAGTGGTGGTGAATGGAACCAGACGTCGCAGATCTAGCCTTTTTATTTCCCTTGCAATAATGCTGTTTATGATGGTAAATTAGTGCTAAATCTGGTTTCTTAGGGACTATTTTTGTCGCTCTATCATGAATGGGTTTAGTTTAAAGCCAAAAGCTTCTCCAAACTCTGCTCATCAGGCATCTGCTCGTCTTCACCTCCTTTCTGTGTGGTTGGTTATTAAAAGGTTTAGTGTCGGATGAACTCTAAAGGAAATGGTTTCTCATCCCGAGTTGGCTCTTGGTTTTTGCTGTTTATTCTGCACACTCGCTGCAGTTGAATGGGTTTCATTTCCCCTCCTGTCTTTCTGCTCCTACAGAGTATTACCCATATAAACAGGAAGAGGAAGGGAATGAAGAGGAAGTTGATGGAGAATTTTTGGAAAATGAGTCATCGCTGCCAAAGGGTCTGCGCAGAACACAGAGTGTGAAGATCACCCGTTCCAAAGGAGTGCGGAAAGAGGTGTGGATATAGATATAAACAGCAGAGGAATGAAAGACCTCAGAATTTAAAGAGTATATATATATATATAGGCAGTTCACAAGTATGCATAATTTGTCATTTTTAGCCACTTTTTAGAGCAGTTTCATTGTGTGTGTGTGTGTGTGTGTGTGTGTTTGGGACCTTTCAGCCTCGTTACGGATCGCTGAAAATTAAAAGCAGAAGGAGGCCGATGATCACCTCCAGTACGTTCGAACAGCCCTGAGACACGGAGGAACCTGGTCTTTCTGCATTTTCCGCCACGGGAGCCTTCATATTAACAGCCTCATCCATCCTGAGATGTTTCCTCACACACCAACGTCCTGCAACCCATATGAACAGTCCTGGTGATCCAGTAACACACACCACCTAAAGCACCACACTCAAGCACAAGAACCAGCAGGCTCATCCTGGAACACACCTCTCGGTGCTCCTTCTGCAGGAACCCTGGTCTTCCAAGGCCATTCTCCAGAGAAACCTCCCAAATAACTTCCTCATCCTGAATCTCACCAAAGAAGCATCATTCCTAAACGCACCGCAGGACCTTCTCAGCAGCCCCGCTCGTCTTCTTTAGGAAGAGCCTGTAACAGGAAAACTTTAACCAAGTAAACCTGCAGCCCCGTTCGTTTCATTTCTGGCTCGGATTTTGTCTTTTTTTACTGCTTTTCTCATAAAGTGGAAAGTGCTTCCTGCCTTTTTAGAGGGTATGTAAATATATTTTTAATTTATAGTCTTGCAGGATATAAAACTTATGGAAATTGAACGGCCTGTAAATTGAATGATTTTGCACACGGATAGAAAACCAAAGACTGAAACCATTTGCATTTTGGACTTTGCATCACAAAGTGAGGATTCACACCATCAGACACGTGTACAACGGGCTGAACTTTAGATGAATAACACTTGAATGGTGTTTTTTAGGTGTTACGTACAGCTTTAGGGTTTCTTACTATATATATATATGTGTGTGTGTGTGTGTGTGCCTGTTTTTTACACTATTATGACTTACAGCTGGGCCACTCGATCGGTCTCTGTCCCTGTGCCTTATCACCCTCTTCTGGCCAAATGTATAAACTGCCCGATCATAAAGGACCTGTGGTTATGAATCATTTAGAAAAGAATATTTATTCATGGCGGCGCAGTAGCTGAGAAGGTTCTGGGTTCGATTTCCAGTCTGGGGTCTGTCCGTGTGGTTTCTTCTCGCCGTGTCCGTGTGGTTTTCCTCCAGGAGCTCCAGTTTTCCTCCCACCAAAGACGCGTCAGGTGGACTGGAGATCCTAAACCGTCCCTCTAGGTGTAACAGTGTGTCTGTCTTTTCGCTCTGTGAGTGCTGTGCTAGGCTCCACTCTGGTGAGGATAATCGCACAACGGATGGATGGATATTTATTCATAATTTGTCCTGTTTTTTCAACATTCCTTTTTATCCTGCGCCTTATAATTCTGCTTTTCTGATTTTTAATGTCTTACATTATTTTTTGTTTTGTTTTTTCTATCTTTTCTTCAAATCCTTTGAAATACAGTTGTCTGCAAACATGTTGGGTGACTTATATTTTGCAGATTTTCTGTGTATTAATAAGGATTAATAAGTTTAATGTGTATACGGCCTCACCAGGGGGGTCCCAAACTTTTGCATACAACTGTACTTTGAATTAATAGATATTTTGGAAATACACTAAGAATAATGTTGGGCCTAAAGCAGGACTTTATTAAATGATCTAGTTTTGTGATCACTGCGTCGTGTCCAGGGTTTTCCTGCCTGTCACACCCTGGTCCGGCGCGGAGGATGGACGTATGGACAGATTTGTCATGAATTAGATGTAATATCTGTTTTTGGAGAGTAAGTTCATGTGGGCTTGGTTAAGTCCAGCCTCAGGACTCTATTCCACTATAAATCACCATCAGCAGAATCTTGTTTTGTCCTAGACTGGGCTTAATTAGCGTCCAGATTAAACTGAACTAACGTTTTGCTAACAGACTCGAAGTCGTCGCTAAAGCATATCTGCAGTAAAACGAGAGAAAACACTACAATATAAACTCCAGGTGAGAGATTTTTTCAGTGTTTGAATAAAGTGTGAGTGTAAAAGTGCCACGTGTCTTGAGAGTGTCATGCTTTTCTGCACGTTTTCATCTTTTTCTGAAGCATTTTATAGAGGACCTCTTTCATTATTGGCCGCTTTATTGAGCGGGACTAGGAGAGAAACGATTAAGGTCAATAGTATTGGGACAGTTACTTACAGGTCATCAAAAGATGTATATGGAGGCCTTTAGGAAGACTAAAAAAGGTCCAAGAGGGTCTCAAAGCTTTTCATGAGGAAGGTCTTCAGTCCATTTTAAAGTCTACAAAGATGACATTAAGCATTAGGAGCCATGACCTTCTATGACCTTCCAAATTCCAAATCTAATTCCAGCAACACCAGCCTCAAAGCTGTTTTAGACCAAAGAAGAAAAATCTGGACTCCTAATGTGTCCGCCTCTTGGACACTAGCTATAAGAGCCCTAGAAAGTGGACAGAGACTTAATAAGGTATTAATCCAGTGGACAGTCAGTGCCCTACATCCACCAGTAGGTGGAGCCACTGTCTTGTTTGTTTCTTCTTGGGTCCAAAGGAACAGTTATTTACAAGCTACAAGGTCTTCAGAAGATGTTTAGAACAAAGCTTTCCACACTTGGACAAACAAGGCCTTGAGGAAGTGCACGAGCAGGCATAAGAACTGTCAGTGTGAGAGGGTCCAGGAGAGGAAGCCCATGTCTTCAAACCTCTGAAAAGTCACAGAAGGTCCTCACGCCACGTGTTGTCATCTTTATGGACGGTGCGGAAGAATGACGACCTGTCCGGGACATTTCTCCACCTCTTGGCCTACAAATGCTGGGACAGGTTGTCACTAAAACCAGGGACTCTGATGGTGGTGGTAGATTAGTTGAAGAACACTCAGCTGTAGACCAAGAGGTTGTTGGTATGAACCTGCCATTATCTCCAGAAACATTTCAGCCCCTGAGCCAGACCCTTGACCCCAAGAAGCTCCAGGGAGACTTTTGTTTTGGCAACATATGTTGCTCTGGATGTAACTGAAGATGATTCTTCTCCAGGTCTGGACGACTGGCCAGGCATATCGTGTCCTAAACCACGTCCTCCTTAATGTAGACCAGAGAGTAAAAGTGACTGTCACTGGGAAGCACAGCACACAGTGAACCACAATAAAATACACACACCGTCCAGCAGGAGGCAGCCATATCCAGCACCCAGGGAGCATGATGGGGACCGTATCTTGATCAAGGGTACCTCAGGGCAACCTACTGGTCCGAGATTCGAACCCACAACCTCCTGACCCTGGGGCCTTAAGATTAGGACGCCGCTCATTCATCCACTTTATCAGATCAAAAAACAACCGTTTCGAAAGACGTCGATTCAAATCTGACCTTTAGATGTTTACATGAGAGACGCACATCAGCTCTACAGTGTTTTCCACTGGATGAGCACACACAAGCAGGAGCTGTGTGTGTGTGTGTGTGAGAGTGTGTTTACCTGACCTTTGTTGCTGCAGTATTTGAATATTCACACCTTCAGGCTATGATGAAGGCCGGATCGACTTTGTGCTGCCGCTCCTGCTTGCACATGTTGGGTGTTAAAATGTGAGTAATGGAGATGAGACAGATTACTCACTCTGTAAGTATTTCATTTGCTCACCTCCACTGTTGGGAAGCTTTCATCTTCGCCATCGTGTCCTGTGAGACCTTCCACTGCTTCCTTTTAAAGGAAAGGTCTCAATCACAGCTTGTCCCACAGCAAAAACCTGTCTGGGGTCTCGGTCGCGTCTCAGTTCGGATGAATTTTAAGTAATAAACAAAGACCCACTGATTCAGTAGTGGGTGCTATTCTTTTCAGCCATGCTTAAAAGTCCAGGCTCACAGACAGTGTCAGAAACCACACAGAAGCGGCGTCCAAGTCCCTCAAAGTGGGTTTACTGGGAAATGACTCCCTGTAGGATTTCTTTACACTGGTGGAAAAAAGGAACCAGACGTCTGCATCACAAATCCAGCCCTCTAGACACTAACACGGTGGGAAAATAATGGTCAATTGGATTTTTTCCTTCTTAACACTTAACATTTATTGACAAAAATATCTTTTAAACCACATTCTTGTCATAACTCTCGTAAAACCATGTACTGCACTCTTTGAGGGGGCTGTTAGAGGCTTTAAACCTTTAAGGCGTCCCAAAACTGTCAATTTAACCTTTTAATCTGTTGGAGAAGTCTTTTAGTGAGGGTAAACATTCATATTTTCTTGTCTTGCATCACAAAAGACCGTTTAGACAAAGCACATGAACAGAGGTCACACAAAAAGTCATGTGACTTTGATTAAAAAGGAATAAATATGGGGTGATCTGGGCATGCAGCCCATTGCTGATGGGATTTAGCGCTGATTTCCATGGATCTCAAAAGTCGGGAGTCAGATTGATGTCATTTACGGTTTATGTTGGAGGTGCAAAGATGTAAAAAAGAGGTTTTTCTATTGTGCATTTCAGGAAAAGTAAATATAGTGCGCTCTTGTTCATTTCCTGGAATAAATGTCCTGGAATGAAGGGATTATTATGATCTATAAAATACATACATTTTTTCTAGTATAGCAAGAAGTACCTCTTTAAAGAAGTAGAGGAGGATGTTGTTGCGAAGGCTGCTATTCATTTGCTGAATTGTGTGTGTGTGTGTGTGTGTGTGTGTGTGTATGTGTGTGTGTGTGTGTGTGTGTGTGTGTGTGTGTAGGTGTGTGTGTGTGTGTGTGGTCTGACCTGACAGCAGTTGTTGCATTGTGTTCACGTTCAAGTCTTTCAGCGCATCACTCTGAAGACGTCCAGCGTGCCGGACAGCATCAGAGGAGAGAGGATGAGAGGAGAGGAAAGACGGAGGGAGAGGATGAAAGAGAGATGAGGTTTATCCATTCTGGGGTCAAGGCCCGCGGGAGCCCAGGTCACACTTGAGAAGAGACGACGCTGAAAGAGGAGGTGAGCCTGCCGGGCAGAAGACACGAGAACCCGGCTGGAGAAAGATTGTATTGTATTTCAGTGGAAAACTGAATGTACACCTTTTTTTTTCTTCGCTTGTCTAGGTGAGCTTGATCAGTGGATCATCTCTGTCTGGCAAAATTAGTGTCCAATTGTTGCTTCTTTGGTTTGCAACCGCAGCTACTGTGAGGCAATTTTTGCTACAGAGCACTAGAAGTTAATAGTCACCCAATAGCTTTCCAGAAAAATACCTTCTCAGAACTTCTACCAGTCCGTTCAGACTGACTCCGCATTATTAATGTGGAGCAGACTAGATGATGTGGTTTAGGACTCAGGATGACTTAACACAAACTTAGTACAGATTTTTCCATCAACAGTTTAATGAAAAGTCTCAGACGCACTTTGGGGTTTGGGTTCTTGGTCGACGGAAAGACATCAAGCTGGTTAATATCTGGATCTCAATCCAAACCCTGTCCTGTGGAAAGTGCTGTAACCTGGCACCAAGCTGCAGCCAATGACAGCACAGTCTGGCTATTTGAGTGTTTGGGTGACTGTTGAGTGATTAGGTGAATAATGAGCGTTTGGGTGACCTTTGAGTGTTTGGGTGACGAATGAGCATTTGGGTGAATAATGAGTGTTTGAGTGAATAATGATTGTTTGGGTGACTAATGAGTGTTTGGGTGACTGTTGAGTGATTGGGTGATTAATGAATGATTGGGTGAATAATGATTGTTTGGGTGAATAATAAGTGTTTGGGTGACTGTTGAGTGATTGGGTGATTAATGAATGATTGGGTGACTAATGATTGTTTGGGTGACTAATGAATGTTTGGGTGACTAATGAGTGTTTGGGTGACTAATGAGAGTTTGGGTGACTGTTGAGCGTTTGGGTGAATAATGAATATTTTGGTGACTAATGATTGTTTGGGTGACTAATGAGTGTTTGGGTGACTGTTGAGCGTTTGCGTGAATAATGAGTGTTTGGTGACTAATGAGTGTTTGGGTGACTAATGAGAGTTTGGGTGACTAATGAGTGTTTGGGTGACTAATGAGAGTTTGGGTGACTAATGATTGTTTGGGTGAATAATGAGAGTTTGGGTGACTAATGAGAGTTTGGGTGAATAATGAGAGTTTGGGTGACTAATGATTGTTTGGGTGAATAATGAGTGTTTGGGTGACTAATGATTGTTTGGGTGACTGTGGAGCGTTTGGGTGATTAATGATTGTTTGGGTGAATAATGAGTGTTTGGGTGACTAATGATAGTTTGGGTGACTGTTGAGCGTTTGGGTGACTGTTGAGCGTTTGGGTGACTAATGAGTGTTTGGGTGAATAATGAGTGTTTGGGTGACTAATGATTGTTTGGGTGACTGTTGAGCGTTTGGGTGACTAATGATTGTTTGGGTGAATAAGGATTGTTTGGGTGACTAATGATTGTTTGGGTGACTGTTGAGCATTTGGGTGACTGTTGAGCATTTGAATGAATAATTAATGTTTGGGTGAATAATGAGTGCTGTTGTTTATTAGCAACATTAGCACATAAGCAAAAAGTGAAACAGCAGTCATGATGATGAGAGACTCTTTGTGCTCCTTTCTTCCAATAAGGTCTAGTTTTTAATCAGACTCAAAATTAAACCTTCAAATATCGTTGTTAGCACTGAACTCCACAGTGAGATGGTGCTGAATCAGCAGCCTGGGTTCTTTTGGTGTTGGGTTTGCATGTTCTCCACGTGTCTGTGAGCCTCCAGGTGCTCCAGTTTACTCCCGCAGTCCCAAGACACGCATGTCAGGTGGACTGCAGATGCTAAATTGTCCCCTAGGTTGGACTATGTTTGTGCTCTGGATGGACTGGGAAGTGATTCAAGATGTTTCTTCAGTCTTGTGACCAGATTTCTGGTGGGTATAATTCCTCAGAGGATGGATGGATGGAACAATGGATGGGTGGATGGAAGGAAATAGTAGAAACTCAACTTGTTGTCCTCTAGACTTTTGCCAGTTGTCAACTTCTGGTTACAGAATCACTCTTGGTTAGAAATGTTGGTTGATGGATCCCAGAAGTGACCTTGAGGTGTTGCATGAACATTATCATGGATATGAAGATGCTTTCTGTGTGTGTGTGTATGCGCATGTGTGTGTGAGCGTGTGTGTTTGTGTGATAACCTGAGGTTAGAGTGTAATTTCTGGCTAAGAACACTTTAACCCAGCATTGAACTTTGTAGGAAATTTCCTAAGACCACACAACAACGGCGAGTTCGGTGGGACTGAGCTTCTTCTGAAGCCTGGCTGTCAGTCAGGAGGTCGCTAATGAGATGATTGCATAGTGTCTGGGGTGAATTGTGGGTGGGGGTAGTTAAGGGCAGTAAATGTGATCACAGCGAGTTCTCTTTTATTAAAGAGTGCCAGTCAGCTTGCCGCTGAAGCCTGAAAAGCCTCTGGATCCATGTCAGTCTGATGAAAAACGAGCCATCATCGCTTAAGCTTCTGCACTTCACCTGAGGCCTCTCTCTCTCTCTCTCTCTCTCTCTCTCTCTCTCTCTCTCTCTCTCGCTATCTATCTATCTATCTATCTATCTACCTGTAACTGGATGTCTCTCAACCAGGCTTCCTTTGCTACTGCCTTGTATTGCTGCCAGTCAGATGGTTTGGGAATTTTGCTGAATTTCCTTCCTGCTCGAGTTGCCTTACCCATAAGGAAGAATCATATTCAGAAGACGGCGAGTTCACATTGTGTCACTCGTGGAAAGCTGTCGATCAGAGTCAAGTTAGCTTGTAGTTTGCAATGCAGGGCTATAAATCTGTCATGCAAAAGCTTACAGCATGTGTGCATAATAGCACTTTGAGCACCAAAATAAACAATCATTTGAATTAATCCCAGATAACTGACTCCTTTGCATAGAATAGAGCAGAAAGGAAACTTTGTTTATCCTACGCCGTAGATATTGAGTGACAACATCCAAAAAAGAAATTTATGGAAAACAAATATATATAAGAAAATTGCTGATTTTTTAAAATCATAAAATATATGGCATTCCAGTGGTGACCCCAGGAACCATGTTCTGGGCTCCTCCCCTGATAAGGGACACCTGAATGGTATTTAAGGAGGAGCCACAACCTTTTAAAGACTCTGTTCTTCAATAAGCTGAGAGGAGATCTTCCCATGTGGAGACACAATGGACAAACTGGAACTGCAAGTGAGTTTGATTGATTGTTTCTGGTTGCTTTTTGACTTTTGCAATCCACAAATACTAAACGAAAGCTAAAAAATACAAATCTTCCAGTTGTCCTACAAAGTTTTAACAATTACATATAGTATCAATATGGAAAGTACTAGAGCCAGAGAACATCTGAAGTCCATCCATTATCCATTATCTGCCGCTTGTCCCAAACGGGGTCGCGGGGGAGTGCTGGTGTCCAACCCAGCGCACACAGGGCAAGGACAGGGGACGCACCCTGGAAAGGTTGCCAGCCCATCGCAGGGAGGAGCGGGACGGGGACGGCACCTTGCTCAAAGGTACCTCAGGGCAACCCACTGGGAAGGGGTTCGAACCCCCGATCCCCCGATCATGTGGCCGACACCCTAACCACTAGGCCACCACTACCCACATCTGAAGTCAACTAGAGATAATTTTCCAGCTCACTTAAGACCACAGCAAACAACCAAAATTCCCTCAAGATATTTTATTTCATTATGAAATGCAAAACAATATCTTGAAATAAAAGTGTTTACGCTGTTCTTACAGTAGCAGGTGTGGGTGAGAAGTTCCTGAGAACAATCTGTCTGATAAACCTCAGGCAGCTGAAATTGGTCTGAGGGCATCTGTCCTGGAACTGAAGGTCACAGAGGGCCCACATCTCCTCCTTTTCTCCCCACATCTCCTCCCTGGCCTCCTTGATAAGGAATCTCTTGGTCTGTAACTGTATTATGGAAGTCCAGCCGCTATAAAGGCTAGAAGAAACCATGTATCTTTGACCAGTGTGGGCTGAACTGAATATGGCAGGAATGATGAGAATTGATGGTACTGGGCCTACAAAAAAAACTCCCAATTTCTTCTTTCTGGAAATGCTTTTCTTCTCAAGTCAGAAGACAGATGAGAACAACTTTGTGGTTCTGCTGTTCGCTTGTTGTCAATGGGAGAAAGAGAAAGAGGAAAGAACACAAATACCAAGAATTCATACCTGTAGCTTGAGATCTCTTTCTCTTTACAGCATTTCTGCATGCCACGGTTATGCTGGGGCTTTTGGATAGTTCCAGGAAGTGTTACTTTATCAGTCGCTGCTCTTAATGCACCATTGAGCAAGGTAACATCACCATCACTGCTCCCCGGATACAAGATGTATGGCTGCCCCCTGAGAATGAATTTGGCTGAGCACAGAGGTGAGCTGAACTCTAGAGCTGGACTGTTTTAGTAACAGTCATAACGCCTGATTCAACTGATGTTCTTCAGGAACATCTCCAGTAGGATCAAATATGTTAAAGCTAGAACTACAAGAGTTCATGACAAGGCTGATCTCCAGAAGCATCATAAACAGAGGGACCATGTTTTTCCTTTTACTGAGGATTTTAGACTTTAGACCACTTTAGACCACAGCAGCCATGTCCAGCATCCAAGGAGCAGTGTGGGGGACAGTATCTTGTTCAAGGGAATCACAGGGTCACCTACTAGTATGGGATTTGAACACATTCCGATCCTGGGGCCCAGTCCCTAAACACTAAAGCACCACTGCCGCTGTTTTATTCAGATTTTATAAAACCTCATAGCAGCCCAACTGGGGTGGAACTGAAACCAAACATTCTATCTTAATGCCAGGCTTTCATTTTCATTGAACTACTTTAGAATATCAGGTTCTCACTCGTGATTATGGTCCAGCTCTCACTCCCTGGACAGGTTACCAGTCCATAGCAGGGCAGATACACAGATCTCCAATCCATCTGACCTGCAGGTCTTAGGATGGGTGGAGGAAATAGAAAGGATCCAGACTTCCCTGCCTTGGAATCAAACCCGGGACCTTCTCACAGTGAGGAGACCCACTGCACCAGTGTGTCGCCCTGTACAAAGCTGCCCTGTTATCCTGGGACAAACTAAGGTACAAGGCAAACTGAACCCCAAAGAGCATGTTGGAACTTTGAGGGCACATTTATACCTTGATCGACGCAAATGTACCTGCACTGTACCTTAGTTTCGGACTGTCCGTGAGATTCCCAAAACCCCAGAGCACCTGATGTTTCAGCAAATAATTCATCAGTCCTAGGATTGAGCAGGCATCTATAACCATAAAGAAACAATGGAGGTGCAAATGCATCCTAATTTCCACATCTGTAATGTGGATCGAGTGATGGAAACTAACAATGGAGTGAAAACTTGATAAAGTGCAAGTGTCCTCAACTTTGCCCTCATTTCTTGAATTATAGGTGTGTAAATGTGTGTGTGTGTGTGTGTGTGTGTGTGTGTGTGTGTGTGTGTGTGTATTCAGGGCAGGAAGCAGTGGTGCTGGGGGGTGGTGGGTAATTACAGTGCAGACACCAGCTGCTGTTTCTGCATTCCTACACACGCTTACACACACACTGATGCTGCCAACAGAGGTCATGACTTACCCCTGACACGCACACACTGGTTATATCACGAGTGGTTCCTTTATATGTTGGCTGTTTAAAGAGTATCGCTCAGTGTATCTAGTCCCGTTTGCTCCCATGTTTTCTCAACTTTTGCTTCTGTCATACAAACAAGTGCCAGGGATATGATGCTGCAGTGACTCTGAGAAAGGTTGGAAGTCCTGATCGCAGCCACCTGAACATCTGGATGGGCAGCTGTTACTCTGGAATTCTGTGGAATCTAATGTAAAAAAAAAAACAAAAAAAACTGAATCATGGGTTAAGGATACAGCTGACCCAGAAACCCAGAGGTTGACCTTGGTTTGGTGGATTCTGTTTTCTTCATAACTCTATGAAAGTGACTATATATACACAACCAAAAGCTAACCCTGATTTCACCCACACAGTCTTATGCAGCACCCAGGGAGCAGTGATGGGGATGGTACCTTGCTCAAGGGTACCTTAGGGTGACCTAATGGTCTGGGATTCAAACCCATAATCTTCCAATCCTGCAGCCTAGACCACTAGACTTGCTGAGGGTCTATATTCTGTTCAATAAGGTGATTTTCCATCTTTGCGATTCTTTCATAAACTCAACAACACATTGACACTCACTGGTGCCGTCTTGGCTTGGCTTTGAATAAGGTTCCTGCTTGCATGATAAATTGACACCTTTGCCTTTCTAACTCCACGTTTGGCTGCATCACATTGCGAATACTGCCGGAGTTGATTGTGGCCACTTTTGACCGTGTTTTTGACTCCACCAGCTGTGCCTTTAAAGATATGCTTTTGGACTGAAGACAAATACTCATCAGCAGGCGAAAATATAGAGAGAAAAGTATTGATTGGATGGAGGTCTTCTGAAGATCTTTCATCCATGTTGTAATATCTAGACTGAACTGTATTATCTGTGTCCGAAGGCTACACTTTAAGCGGCACCAAACTCATATGACGCCATTGTTCTGCACCTGGACAACCTTCGCTGCGTGGGATTACACATCTTCAGATCAGTTTCCCAGACTGGGATTAAGGCCAATCGTGATTTACGCAGTTTTCTAAACTGAGATTCTCCACTGAATGGAAAATTTAGTCTGGTACTAGACTCAGTCCCTGTAAAAGCCAACTCCATAGGCTGAGTTTAGGTCCAGCTCTTTTTGCATCGCCTACATAAAGTCCCTTCCTTTTACATCTTTCAGAGCATGTTTCATCATGTTGGCTGTTGAATTCTTCAGACCGGATGGATGCCGAAGTAATTCAAAAAGCCCTTTACTCGTGGCAGCTACTCAGGTTTTCGTTGATATTAAGTCCAGAAGAGGTTTTGCTCCTTTTCCCGCCATCTCATTGGTCACTTGAACTGATTTAGAAATGGCTTGAGATGCTTATCAAAAAAGATTTCTTCCATTAGCATCGTTTCATGTTGCAGGGTATTCCATTATCCCATTAACACGGATGACTTGAGGGCACAAACAGGCCCACACTTATTTTTGGATGTGGACCAGGGCTTCTTTGGACACTGGTGGTGGGCTGGGCAATGCACAGCTGTCACCATGAACCACTCAAGGTGACCTTGAACTTCTTGGAAGGTAGACTGGGAAAAAGGCAAGCTGCTGGATGACCCATAGCGAGAGAGGACAGGCAGGTGTTTGGTTTGAAGGAAGAAGATGCAGAGGACTGGAAGAAATGGCCTAAACCTAAATGAACCCCTAAACAGGAGCACCGGAAAGAAGAAGAAGAAGAAGAAGAAGAAGAAGAAGAAGAAGCTGGATGACCCATAGTGTGCTTTCATGAATCTGACCAATACCTCTGCAGATTTTACTGAAGGTCTTGCTCAACAAGCTCACCTGGGTTGATGATTTTGAAAAGAAGGATAGAAGGAGACCCATCCAGATGGATGCTCCTTCCCCTCAAGGCATGAAAAATAAACAGAAAACAGGGAGTAGAAGAGTGCGAGCGAACGCCACAGAAACAGGCAGTGGCGAGTGTGTGCATGCAGGGTTGGATGTTAGCGGAGGTGCAGGAGAGTGGGCGTGGTCCTTCACCCCAACTACAGCTATTACATAATTGCATTTAACCAAAATCTCAGGGCAGAGACGGGAGATGTTTGTGTGGGTGCAGAAGATGCTTGGTGACCGGCGGTAACCTTTCAGGCCCCTCAGTGTCTGTATATAAATCATTCTTCCTTGCAAACCAAGTTGTTTATCCTTCTGGCGCTGTGTAAAAGTGAGTGTGCACTTGTGTGTGTGTGTGTGTGTGCTTGTAGTCCTTTGTATACACACACACTGGTTCACGGTGTTTTCACGCAGTGACGACCCAGTTTTTCATTCTTTTTGTTTTATATTGTAAACATATTTCTTTCACACTCTCCTCCCTTTCCACATCTCCTACGCTTCTTCCAGTCCCTTACTTTTCTCCTCTGCTTTCATAAACCTGAATTACACTCTCATCCCTTTCTCTCTCTTCTACCCCTCTCATCACCCCTGATCTTTCTGTTACCTCTGACACACACACACACACACACACACACACACACACTCAGATTTCTGGTTTTGATATGTGCGTCTACATGCCCCGAGGCTGTGCTGTTAAAGCTTCTGCTCAGGTGTGTGTGTGTCGGCGTCTGACAAGCCTTTTCATCAGTATTATGCCCATGCGTGTGTGTTGCTGCTTTTTGGTGTGGTGACCCACATTCCCCGCCTTAGGCAGGTGCTTATAGGGTAGCATCATGCTGGTTCAATCTAAGGTAGCACAGGTAAACACAGCTTCCAAGCCTCACACACTTTCCGACATTTAGGGCAGCATCACTCATCTATCCCACCAGAAGTGGGCAGGGATTGGCACCACTGCTTTTCGAGCTGTCTTTTCATGTTTTCTTACAGCCCTCAGTGGGGCTTTCCATCGACGTCTCCTACAGAACACAACAAACATGTAGAGACTGCAGCCTTCAGGTGCCTGTTATGAGTTCTTCTGGGTAAGACTGTCTGCAGCGCTCCTTTTCCTTGCCTCTAAATTAGCTTTACAAATTGGCGTTCCTCAAGGCTCCATTCTAGGACCTCTTTCATTCAAGCTATATATTTATCAGTACTGTGCAAAAGTTTTAGGCAGGTGTGGAAAAAATGCTATAAACAAAGAACGCTTTCAGAAATATCAATAATGATTGTTTATTTTAATCAATTTACAAAATGCAAAGTGAGCGAACAAAAGAAAAATCTAAATCAGATCAATATTTGGTGTTCCTACCTTTTGCCTTCAAACCAGCATCAGTTCTTCTGGCCCCACAGAGCCCTGATCTCCACATCATCCAGTGTGTCTGGATCACATGAAGAGACAGAAGGATGTGAGGAAGCTACATCCACAGAAGATCTGTGCTCAGTTCTCCAAGATGTTTGGAACGACCTGCCGGCCGAGTTCCTTCAAAAACCGTGTGCAAGTGTACCTAGAAGAATTGATGCTGTTTTGAAGGCAAAGGGTGGTCACACCAAATACTGATTTGATTTAGATTTACAGCATTTTTTCCACACCTGCCTAAAACTTTCGCACAGTACTGTATGTCCAGTAGGTAAAATCTAGCAGAAATGTACAAATTTGAGTTATTCAGGCAATCCCGTATCTATCTTCCTTAGCAATTAAAGTCTCAAAGGCATGTGGTGTTTATGTAGAGAGAAAAATAAAAGCGACTCACTGAACTCCTAGCTAGAGTTAACAGTGCTTAAAAGGATGGTAATTTAATGAACATTAGATATAATGCAAAAATGGATGGATGGACGGACTGATAGATATAAAACCATTGCATTTTTTATTACACAGAAATGGAACAAATGCTAGATGTCGCTTGGCCAAATGCACAACTTGATATGGAGGAGGATAAAGGACACTGAGCACATGTCTACAGAGAAACATCGGCTAAAAATGACAGCTATTAATAAGACAAATATACAAAACAATATCCTCAGTCAGAAAGTAAAAGTGCTGCTGGTTTCTCCTTCCCTGTTTTCGGACCGATCGTCGGCGTTGCAGCGTGATGATCGTTATTCACAGTTTTCTTTAAGAACTAACAGAGTCGACAGCTTTCCCCCAGTATGGAGCAGTGTCACATTCCTATGTACGAGGGCACACGTCTGAAAGCTACTTCTTATTAGCGCAGGACTCCTATCGTACAGATTAACTACAGTTTTTTTTTGTCTTTCCTTTACTTTTCGGGCTATCCCTATGTGATCAAGTGAAATATAAATAGAGCTTATTTAAAATTTTACTTCATTTAACAAACAAAAGCACATTTCGTTGATACCTCCCACATATATAAGAGAGGAAAGGCAAGTACTGAATTGCTCCCTATTGCATCGTGCACTCCTAGGTGGTTAATAATGGTCTCTAAACACAAACAGCGCACTATGTGTCCAGTTGGGAGCCATTTGGGAATGGAAGGGGCTCGGTTAGCTTCACTCTAGCTAGGCCTGTGGAAGTGCGTGCATATCCATGTTTCTGTCTATGCTCAAAAGTGGACAAAAGTACATCTCATAGCTATAAACAGTATTAGCAGCCTTGAAGATTGAAGCCTGAAAGTTGCCTGTGAGTTTGTAATTTTGGTATTTCTGAACCTTTGTCGCTGAATGATTCCTGTAAACAACCTGGACATGGTCATTCCCATGGCTAGGAGGTCATGTAATCTTGACAGAAAGGAGCAGTTGGGTTTCCGCAGGTTAATCGGTGACAAAAAACCCAACTAGATCTCTAAACGTGCGCAGAAGGCTGATGATCTGTCCATCGGACGCGTCACTCCTCTACAGGTGAGTGGACTCCCTGCGGTTTCTCCCACCTGAGTGATTCCTGTAGTTGAACTTTACATGCAGCCCATTGACCGGATGAACGATGGGCACCGTCTGCATCCTGGGATACGTCTCGGTGGCCAACGTCAAGTCAGCCGTTGCGAGCAGCTCCACGCACAGGGTTTTCAACACCAGCACAGCCAGCCCCCGGCCGATGCACCTTCGAACGCCACCGCCAAACGGCACGTAGCTGAAGCGGCTGGCTTTGCTCTCATCCCGCTCGGGGCTGAAGCGGTCCGGGTCAAAGAGTTCCGGGTTCTGGAAGGCTGGGGACGTCTCGTGTGTGTCACGGATGCTGTACATTATGCTCCAGCCTTTCGGGATCTGGTAACCCTGCAAGAAACATAAAATGGAGCAAAATTAATCATCAGAAACACCTGCTCATTTCATTCTTCTCAGTGGAATTGGTGGAGCTTGGACAGTTGTGGTCCAAATCAAAGGCGTATCACTAATAGTCATGGGAGTGTGGGTGCAGTGGGAGAGCAAGCGAAATTTTATAGGTTAAAATTGATTAACAGGCATTAAATGTGTCACTTTAAGGAGAGTCCTGTACCTTGGTACCTGCACAGTTAAGAGTTTTCTGCTCTTATTTCACTGAAAAAACGTATTAGCTCCTTACCAAACCCTCTATAATGGATAATGAAGACTCTGCCAGGCTTGTAGTGTTGTCAAAGTATTTTAGGTCAAAAAGAGCACTGGAGTAGGGGAAAACACACAAAATGCAAAAAATAGGTATAAAGAAACTACAAGGCTTAAAAAGACTTTTTGCAGGAGGTTAACTTTACCTAAGGCCAAGGATTGCCCTAATCTATTTGCACATCCCAGGTGATGGACTATTCCCAGATAATGGATTAAGAAGATGGACAAACCCCAGACAATGGACTAAAGTAAGAGACAAACCCCAGACAATGGACTAAAGTAAGAGACAAACCCCAGATAATGGACTAAAGTGAGGGACTAACCCCAGACAATGAAGTGAAAGTGACTACCCAAGTCATTGTAAAATGAAGCACAGCACAACACAACAAAACCTCCGTGTTTCACCCATACACACACATGCAGCAGGGGCAGCTATTGAAAGTGCCCGGGGAGCAGTGACGGGGCGGTACCTTAGGGCAACCTACTGGTGAGGGAATCAAACCCACAATCTTCTGATCCAGGGCAACTCCCTAACCACTAGGGCACCACTGCCCTCCTAAAGTGGAGGGCCTAAATGGACTAAAGTGAGGGACTAAAATCAGAATGACTAATCCCAGCATCGGGTTTATCAAATAAGACCAGTTTACCTCAACTGACCTTAAATGTATAGAATTTGATCGGTCCTGTTGTGTGACATGTCTTTTGTTTTATTCTGGAGCTCCTTTGTAGAACCTCCTTTGTCCTTTAGGTCTTCATAAATGATCATTTCTGACCTCAGAGCTGCTGAATGGTTTTAGTGGAATACCTCTCTAAAGCTTAGGGTTTAATACACATTGACTCACGTCCAGCTCAAACGTTTGCAGCACTGTTCTGTATCCACCGGAGACTGGTGGGAGATATCTTAGCACCTCCTTGACCACGCTGTCCAGGTAGCACAGCTGACTCAGCTTCTCCAGACTCAGGTACGGGACATGAGTCCGTGAGCGATGGCCTTCCTCCAGACAGGTCAGTTTATCAGGTGAAAGTCTGGATGACTCTTCCTCGTCCGTGCACTTTTCAACACAGCGCGAGTGGCAGGATGAGCGGGACTCCGTGATCAAACCTTCCGCCTCGAGCTCGGCCCGCAAACGCTCGGCCACTTCGGGATGCCGCATGAGCTGGAGGATGAGAGACGTGGCGGCGCTCGCTGTGGTGGAGTGAGCAGCGAAGATCAGCTCCACTGCACTTTCCTGTTGACCAACAGACAGGATCTGACTTTCATGGAACTTTAAAACACATAAAAAGCACAAGTTTGTAGCTACATACTGTTTTATTGCTAGCAAACTGTTCATCATTGGCAAATTGTGTAGATTCAATGACAGAAATGGGAGCAAAGTGCCTAAAGATACAAGGTTCTAGATAAAGGGGTTACAACCCCTCAGCATTCAGCAACAGCAGAAAACTAACCACTGTCCTGATCATCTGGAATCATCTCGGTTTCTTTAATTAGATACTTTGTTCTGCTTGAAGGTTCAGACGTAGATCACTGTGTGGATCAACCAACATAGATAACAACACGGTCCTTCAGGAAGATCTGGAGAACTGCTCAGGTACAGAGACTGGACTGAAAAGGAGAGACAACAACACTGTCCTTCAGGAAGATCTGGAGAACTGCTTCTCAAGAATACAAGAAATTCTGGCTATGGAAGCAAAAGTATTTAGTCTGACATATGCAATATGGAAATGACATGATGTCCTGGGCTAGCTGTCCTGGAGACTTCTGTAAGTGATTCTACTAAGACGTGAGCAAAATCTACCATTCTTCCATTCCTGCTCACTGCAGCACAAAAGCAAAGCAACATCAGGAGGAAGTGAAACATCTGCTTCACATTCTTGATAAAGCATTTGCATGATATTCCCAAGCTGGAGAAGACCTCTCTGAGAGTGTGAGACCTTGGACTGGAGTCTTTGTCACCAAGATCAAGTGAGAGCTTCCAGTGACTAAATTAGGAACCATGACCATGTTCACCAAGAGGTTCCTAAAAACTTCAGATGCTAATTCAGAACTGAGGATCCTGCTGTTTTGCAGCTGTAAGTGGCTTCAGCATGAAGGACATACCTTGAGCTCCTGCATGGTCAAACTGTAGCCGTTCTCCTTGGCGCCACTCAGCATGTAGTCGAAGGCATCGCAGTACTCGTCCACATTCTGCTGCTTTTTCAGTTTCTCCTCGATTATGCTCTCCATGGCAGCATGCAGGATGTCCCGTGCTTTTTTTCCCTAATGGGGAAGAAATTGAACTCTGACAGGAGGTCTAGGTCTGACCTTTTTATGTGTAGATCAGATAAAAGTCCCACAATGCAATGCAATGATTTCATTCAAGATCGTCACAAAAACATTTCACATCAAGATTTTCTGTAGCTTTCATTTCCAGTATCTAGAGTGTTTGTATTGCTTTATTGCTGTACTTCACTAAAGTCTTTAGGTGTCTGCACTTTACTTGTATATTATTTTTCTCAAAACTCACATTTTAAAAATTTTCCATCACCTTTAAAAAACCCAGACATATCAGACCAAATGGACAAACAAACTGAAAAGAGAGGAGACGTGAGAGAGAGGACAGGGAGAGTGGACAGTGGAGTTCAGGGTGTGTTGAGTGTGTGTCCGTGATGGAGAACTAGTAGAGACGGTGATGAAAGTGAAGCGGTGAAGTTCATGTGGATTATTTTCAGTAGATTGTTTTTATTTGTTTGTTGAAGTTCGAGGCTTTAATAGTCTTTAATTCTATTAATATGGAGTGAGATTCAGTTCACTTTCACACAGACAGACGCTCCAGACGTCCTTCAGAGGAGAAACGTCTCACTCTACACTCTCAGTACACTCCTGTACTTTTTACTTTACACTCTCAGTACATTCCTGTACTTTTTATTTACACTCTCAGTACATTCCTCTACTTTTACTTTACACTCTCAGTACATTCCTCTACTTTTTACTTTACACTCTCAGTACATTCCTGTACTTTTACTTTACACTCTCAGTACATTCCTCTACTTTTTACTTTACACTCAGTACACTCCTGTAATTTTTACTTTACACTCTCAGTACACTCCTGTAGTTTCCTGTACTTTTCTACTTTACACTCTCAGTACATTCCTGTAATTTTTACTTTACACTCTCAGTATATTCCTGTACTTTTTACTTTTACACTAGAGTACTACTAGTACTAGAGTATACTATACTCTGAGTAAAGAAGTTGTATCAGTGCTTTTGATTGTATCAGTAAATACATGTAAAGAATACTTAGAAACCTGCCTGCGTTGGCAATATGGGGGCAAAGTCCTGCTAATGTGACCCCAGGACTTTAAAGCGATGATGGGGGGCACAGTGACTTGGCGTTACCTTTCTCAGGCCGCTGAGAGGTGCGTCCACGGGCAGGGAGAACAGGTTGTTCATGAGCTGCTCGAAGATTTTGGAGAGGTAGACGATGCGCTGCTCC
>CM029374.1:2202763-2270263 GCA_017165825.1 Hepsetus odoe | reverse complement strand
TCCGTTTCTCCCCCCATCTCTTTCATTCTCTCTCTGACATTCTCTCTCTCTCTCTCTCTCTCTCTCTCTCTCTCTCTCTCTCTCTGTGTTTGTGTGTGTGTGTACAGCTACAAGATGAACCCTTAGAGCAGAATAGACCAGTTGTCCGTCACTCTTTCACAACGTTCTTGTCTGTCATTTTCAGTCCAGTCTCTGTACCTGAGCAGTTCTCCAGATCTTCCTGAAGGACAGTGTTGTTGTCTCTCATGTTCAGTCCAGTCTCTGTACCTGAGCAGGTCTCCAGATCTTCCTGAAGGACAGTGTTGTTGTCTGTCATTTTCAGTCCAGTCTCTGTACCTGAGCAGTTTGATAGTTCTGTGTTGGTTAATCCACACAGTGATCTACGTCTAAACCTTGAAGCAAAACAAAGCGTCTCACTTAGGATATGAAGCAGTGAAGAAACAGGAGCAGACGATTCCAGATGTTCAGGGGATTCATTTACTGCTGATGCTGAACGCTGAGCTTATCTAGAACCTTGTATCTTTAGACACTTTGCAGTCTCTAAAACATTTGTTCTTTCATTGAATCTACGCAATATACCAAAGATGAATCAGTTTGAGAGGCATAAAATATTGCTTTTGCGCCAAAAATTATATTTATATATCCATCCATCCATTATCTGCCGCTTGTCCCAAACAGGGTCGCGGGGGAGTGCTGGTGTCCAACCCAGCGCACACAGGGCGAGGACGGGGGACGCACCCTGGACAGGTCGCCAGCCCATCGCAGTATATTTATATATACATAAATATAATAAAATCTATGATTGGACATGACATTTCCAGTTAAAAATCTTTGTCTGTTAAATGGATCCTCATTTTATAGGCCCCCTAGTGGCCACTCTTCTGGCACAGTGGAAATGGACAGTGAAAATATTTTTTAAGAATATAATCAAATAAAATATTTTCCCCTCCATCCCACCTGATGAAGCAGGAGACTGCTGGGCTGTCAGTGAGCAAAGAGGGCTGAAGTGAGGGGGTTGAGAACGCCCTGTTGTGAAAACAGTTCAGGCAACAAAAGTGAAAAGAGAAAGTGACTATTTGTCATTGTGAAACACAGCTGGTCTGGGATTTGAACCCACGGCCTTCCGGTCCTGGGGCCTAGTTGGATGTCTTTTGTGACACCTCCTACAAAAATACCAAGGGAGCGCTTTCAGAAAGGATGTCTTGTCCACCTAAGAAGTGAATAAACAGAGTGAAAATTGAACATTTTATCGGGGAGATCTTCAAAATGGGCAGATACAGCACTATGGTTGCTGTGATTTGGGCTTAAGGAGATAATGGACTGGAGCTGGGCTTCAGATCATCCCTGAAAGATCTAACAGGATTCCCAGCTTTCAGGGGTTTTGCTCCAGCTCTGTTTGGGTAAGGTTTGGAAGAAGAGCTCTGTCTATAGGTCCGGTTGCTTTCCAAGCACTTCTTCAGGGCGAAGAATGAGAAGTCCTGTGTGTAAACAGAGGCTTAGCTAGATGGCTGGTGTGGATCCCGGATTAGAGGTCTTCACTAATCCATTAGGATGACACCTTTGACCTCTGAGCTCCCGGCTCCTCAAGACTCGTCTCAGGACCATCAGACCTCTGAAGTCCTGAAGACGCAAAAGCTCTGATTGTTAGTTCGTGACTCAGTTTCGTTTGAGTTGTTTGATCTGCTGGGATTTTTCCATTAAATATTGCACAGGTGTGTACAGTGAGGAGCTCTTAAATTAATAAACGAACAAAGTTAATTTCCTTTTTCCCAACTTTGTTTTTTCTTGAAAATCTTTAGCCCCTTTGCAATCTTCTAGACATTTCTCCAAGGAGTCACATGTGTGAACCCAAACAGCTGAATCATTTGGGCTGGACATTAAACAGACTTTGAGCCCCTCAGTACAGTCTGTGAAATGGCCGATTGAGTCCATGTGTGAGCACAGCAGGCCATTTTCTGGAGAATTCACGGCCAGAAAGTGGGCCAGATGATGCGAATGGTGCAACACTGGAAACAGACATCCAGGGATGAAGAAGAAGGTAATTTGCACAACAAGGTGAGGAGATGTGGGAGCTTGTGGGCTGATATTCAAAGAAAGGTCAGAGACTCAAAATTAAAAAATGTTAAGAAGCACCTATGAGAACATCGTATCCCAGATCTTGACCAAGATGCCCGTAGGTGGCACACGGAAAATCTCCTGCTGCGAGAAAGGGACACTCCTTTGACAATGTTCATGGTTGAAAACGGCTATAAGCTGTGATTTTATTACAATAATAGACTCAAAGATGTGCCACACTTTGGATGTTGACACTTTGGACCGGTGCCTATGTGCAATCGTGCCAACATCTCCTGACCTAGGGTTCCCTCTCATGTATCATGAGTACCGAGTGGTGTCAGTGGTGAAACATCTGCCAGGAAAACACTTTTTGTGATTCAGCAGTGATGAAAACATCACTATCTGATCAGAATCATAACCTTATCGAGTGAGCAGGACACGCACATGAAGACGGGCCATAAAAGGATTGTAAAACCTTTGAGACTTGATAGCGAAGGGGGGTGAGCTGAGAGAGGGATGAGTTTGGGAAACAAAAGAGGAGAGAGGGACACATTCCCTGTCTGAGGTGTTTGGCAAATCCCGTTATTAATTTTAACAGCCGAGACTCCGAATACCAGAGGAAGCTCAAACTCGGGTGTGCATGCACGGACACGCCACAGACTTAAACTCACATAGTCCTGTCTTGGTGGTGTACTTCCATGCCCTGGTGTATGAACGTAGCTTTAAGCTGCAAAAAGAGGTTTTAAGTTGGATTTTCTTTATAGTGCACTAAACTCAGATTGGGTTAAACTCCCTGGGACCATCGCCTCTTAATATATTTGACACTCAAATCCAAGGTTGAAAAATACGGCAGTGATTTTGCTTCAATATTACAATTCTTTGAATTCACTTCCATCGCAAGGGTGCTTCTAAGTGTAGGCAGCCTATGGCAGCCCCAGGTGGGCTGCTGATTTTGTCCTAATTCATAGTTATCTAACTCTTAAGAGACCACCCACGGCCAAAATAAAGCTTTCTTCCATTGACCATCACTTATTCTTACCATTTTTTAATAAAAAATATCAGACAGCTGTAACTGGACACTGATGATGATGAACTTCTACAGGATCCCAAGAAAAGCAAAGCCCAGAGGAGGAGACAGTGGAGTCTCTGGGGAGGGAATGAAAGAATGAACACCAGTTGTCCACACTCCTTTGCAGGAAGCGTTTGATAAAAGATAAGCGGCAGTATTGTAATGACTGTTTTAGTCGTATGGGGCAGCGGTGGCCTAGTGGTTAGGGAGTTGGCCCCGCATCGGAAGATTGTGGGTTCGATTCCCACCCTAGTAGGTTGCCCTGAGGTACCCTTGAGCAAGGTACCGTCCCCATCACTGCTCCCCGGGCGCTTTCAATAGCTGCCCACTGCTGCACGTGTGTGTATGGGTTAAATGCAGAGGTCCAATTTCGTTGTGGTTCATGTGTGCTGTGCCGTGACCTCGCAATGACAAGGGTTGTCACTTTCACTTTTTCACTTAGCGTTCTGGTTCGTTTTCATGGATGGCCTTAGCGAGCAGAACAGATGGGATGCAGTTTGTAGTTTGGGACGCAGCCAGAGTTATGTTAATGGGGAAGGAGAGCTTAATAATAATAATAATAATAATAATAAGGAAAGGTACAAGCAGAAAACTTGACAACGGCTTTTTGAACGTCTGTCCTTCTGTAAACTTTACACTCACAGCAAAGCAAGGGGAGGGATTCTCCACAAGATATATGCAGACATGTTCATAGTGGAGCTCCGGGAGGAACTTTGAGTGAAATACTGTGTATAGAGATCGAAAGTGCCCAAAAATGAGCGGTTAGTTCTGTGTCTTTGTTTTTCTCCTGTTGACTGGTGATGATTTTGTTTGGAACTGAGGGAAAATACGTGAGCCCATGGTTTAGTCCTCCAAGACCCTGTGCTAGTTATGTGATTAAAGAAGAAACAAACAGGACACATCCCCAGTCTTTGCCAAACCTACCAGCCTTGTGGTTGTGGGTAAAATGTTTGTTGACAGTATGTTGGAGGGGATCTGGCTTAGGGAACCAGAAAGGCCACTCGATACAATACAGTAGGGGTCTCCATTCAATATACTTTTCAGTTCAATTTCAAAAATTCCAGAAAATCAGAGTCACGGTCCCAAACATACTCATCTACTTCTTCGAAATGACCAAAATATACAGCCATTCATCATGGCGATGCTCTCAACAGGATGGAGAGGAAATGGCAGTAATGTTCCTGCTAATGGTTAGAGGAACCCTTCTAAACTTCCTGCAGCATCTAATCAAAAAGTCATCACATCTGTGAACGTCCATCTAGTCTCATGTTAAAGACCCTGAAGCCGCTAGCTTGTTACATGACTTCCCACAGAAGAATCCCGACCACATCATAAAAGTGTGACTACCCCAGAAAGCTCCTCGTCTCAAATTCGTCTTAATAAGCCCCAAAAGCGACGACAAAGCAAAGCCTGTGGCACGAACCACCGTGGGTGACGGGGTCACACTTCTGCCGCGGTCACTTTGATCAGTGGGTTTAATTACATTCGTGTGAAAGACGGTTTTACGCACCCGTCGCAGAGCAGTCTCGGCAATGCCCCCCTTGCAATGTTTGGGCCTGTCTTTTTTTTTCGTCTTCTCCTTAAAGGAGATATTTACCCCCACAGCGCAAACGTAGCTGATGAGCCAAGGCACGTTTGCCGAGAAGGGCAGAGGCTAAACCCACACGTTGCTATTTCAGCGAAAGTGAAAGTGACTATTTGTCATTGTGAGCACAGCACACAGTGAACCACAACCAAATGCATCCTCATAACCCATACATACACCGTGCTGCAGTGGGACGCCATATCAGCATCCGGGGAGCAGTAATGGGGACGATGCCTTGCTCAAGGGTAACTAAGGGCAAACTTCTGGACCAGGATTCAAACCCATGCTCTTCTGATTCTGGGGTCTAGTCCCAGAACACTAGGCCACCACTACATAGTGCTAAGGACCAGGTCGTATGATGACCCAAGCTGAGGTAAAAGTGCAGTGCAAGTTTAAAGTAGCAGCTCCAAAAACTACAAAAGCCAATCCTGACCATCGGCATGAGGGGTATAAAGCCCCCGGCATCTGGCTTTGGACTCCTCTGGAGAGACGGATCTCCATCTAGCATTTCGGGATGGGAGCGATTCTAATTCTCCTGACTTTGCTCATGCTCTGGAGGGTGCAATCAAATCCAAACAGCAATGTTCCAACATCTATCACTTCTTGTTTATGTTGCTACAACTTTAAGACTGATCAGCTTCCCTGTGTTCGGCCTCTTTCCAAAATTCACATCACTTCTAATAAAGGGGCGGGGCATGTAAATGATTGGTGTTCGTGACATCACAAGCATTGTGATATAAATGATGCTTTTCCAGGTTGCGGTTAAGGACTGCTTGCATTTATGGACTTAATTACTACAAATAATTGCACTTAATTTTAATGCACTTTAGAGCTGAAGAAGTGAACAGACACCAGACATGACCGTCTGATGGCCCATGTTTGGGGGCGAGGGAGGAAAACGGCAAATGACATGTTTTGCTGAACCGCTCTTTAAACCGCCATAGAATAGACAGGAAAATGGTGTGTGTGTGGGGGCTGTCAGGGGGGCTTCCAGTGTGGTAACACACATCAATGACAGACACTTTCATTAAACCTAATTAACCTAATTATAGAAGTGTGTGACACACACACACACACTCTTCTGCAGCAAGTAAACTTTGAATCAAGTCATTGGGTTTTGATGTGGAAGGGTAGGGGAAAACCATGCAATGCATCACCTACACGCACACACACACACACACACACACACACACACACACACACACACACACCTACACACACACACACACACACACACACATGCGCGCACACACACACACGCACAAGGACACTCTATCCCTGCCCCCTGACGCTCTTCACTCATCACACTCAAGCCACAGCTCGTAGAGTCAGCGTTGGGGTCAGAGCGAAAGTGTTCACCTGGCCAAAGAACACAGTGACACACACACACATCCATCAACAGAACGATACACACTTCCTGTCCTCAGGGAAGACAAGGCTGCTGATATGATGCTCGTCCACCAGCCGGATCGTCCCACTGCTCAGGGTCAGAGGAAAGGCCTTCTGTTGTCTATTTCTGACCATGGTGGTCACTTTGCTTCAAGGAACTACTTTTTTGGGCGTAAGAAGAAAGAGAATAACAGAACTAGACTTTATTCCAAGTAGTTTTGAATCAGTGTGTTTACATAAAAGTCTAGGGCTGCTGGCAAAGACATGGACCAATTAAGGGGGCCACTTTTGATGCTCTACATCATACGACTTTTGAAGCACAGTTTAGGGCGAGCGTTCCTCCTCCAGTGAGTAGCAGTGGATGAACTGGATTACAGAATCAAATATTACGTTTGTTTCATTTGAGCCCGTCAGAGTTGCCAAATCTTTGAGATGTTTGAGGGTCTTATAAGCAACAAAGTTATAACATAAATAGTTTGCCTGAAATCTCTTTCTGCTACAAAAGTGAGACAATAGGTGCAGCGATTACTGCAACAGGAAATAAAATGTGAAAATCTGATCTCTCGTCTGATATTCAGCTTTTAAACTCAAACCCAAACTGCAAAAATAAACAAACTGGCCTGTTCGAATACTTTTGGAGGGGACTGTATATCCTAAAGCACTCAGAGACACACACTGCTTTGATAACTCTGGGCTTTCCCTCCTCCAAGACATGCTTTCAGCACCGTGTGTGTGTGTGTGTGTGTGTGTGTGTGTCTGTGTCTGTGTGTGTGTGTGCAGGGATGGGGGTTCAGGAGGATTTTGAAGAGAACATATTGACCCCCGTGGGGCATTCTAGAGCTCGGTGTGTGTGTGTGTGTGTGTGTGTGTGTGTGTGTGTACGTTTCAGCAGCGCCCGATCAGCCGTCTCATTTCCTTATCTGTCAGAGCGGTGTGTCGCCGGGTGAGTATCAGGTTCTTTTCTGGGTGTCGCCCCGTGACCTCACGCGCTGACCCCTGAGGCCTTCACTTCCTCCCCGTCGCCACGGCGACAGAGTCCTAAAAGACAATGCGGAGATTCAGAAACGTATTACCTGTTTACACAGTTCACTCCTCCAACTCAATGTCATTTTCCAACCAGTCTCGATGTATTCAATTTGTACGTATTTTATTTTAGTGTTCAAAAATTTTAGTTTAGAATATTTCATCTTTGAGTCTGAACTGAAACTCCTAAAAATGCCTTTTTGAAAATGATCCAATCAGATTTAAATGTAGGTAGACCTCCATCTCCCATTGGTAAGGCCTTCAGGAGCTGGAATGACATCCATGTCTGATTAACCACCAACATCTTTACACAGACGGAATCTAGTCGGTGATCTAGAACAGCCATTAAATCAGCGCTAACAAATAAGGCAGATCTCATCTAACAGGAAAGAGCAAAAGTCACAAAAAGCATTACAAAAATACTCATTTTCTGAGCCACTAGTTCTGATTAGGGTTGCGGGTGGTGCTGGAGTCCATCCCAGCTCTTACAGGATGACACACTGGACGGGTCGCCGGGCCATCGCAGTGCAGACACACAGACAAACACTCAGACACACACTCACGCCGAGGGGACAAGCTAGCGTCTCAAACCATTCTGACATGCAGGCCTTTGAATGGTGGGACGAATCCAGAGCACCGAGAGGAAACACACACTCAACACACGAGAAAAACATGTGCACTCAACAGAGAAAGAACCAGGACCGTCCCACTTAGGAATTGAGCCCAGGACTTTCTCGCTGAGAAGAGACTCAGCATGAATTCTGATTTGTTTTATTTTTATTTTTTTATTTCTGGCCCAAATGTAAAGCCTACAAAAGTGAAAGTGATGCACATATGTCATTGTGCTACACAGCTCAGCATGCACAACAATATGCATCTTCTGTGTCAAACCCACACACACCGTGCTGCAGGGAACAGCCATATCCAGCACCCGGGGAGCAGAGATGGGGACAGTACCTTGCTCAAAGGAACCTCAGAGCAACCTACTGTTCCAAGATTCAAACCCATGACCTACTGAACTATCAAGAACACACATGAACATGATGAATGTACATTAAATAGGTCTTAAAATTGCTAATAAAACCAATAAAAGTCTCATTATGTTGCTACTATGTACATTCGACAGCCCACACATTGCTATTATGTACACAATTTTTTTATATTTATATATTTATTTATATTTACATTAAAATTTCATTTCTTGAATTCTTTAATTAAATTGCTATTATATATTGAAAACCTCTTTATGTTGGAATTATAAGGGTAATTACATTACTGTTATACATTATATTAACAGATTATTAAAATGTTAACATATGTTCAACGGGTCATTAATTTGCTATATGCATTAAATTGGTCATTACCATATTTTATATGAACACTTATCATTTGAACATGTCAGTTTTATAATATAAGTATTAAATGAGCCTTTTAAGTATCGAGTTGATAATAAGCCTAAAATTATTTTTCAATACTGATGAGAATGTCATTGCATTGTGTGTGTGTGTGTGTGTGTGTGTGTGTGTGTGTGTGCGTGTGTGTGTGTGTGTGTAGGAAATCCATTAGCAGCACTGGAGCTCACCTGAGGCAGTGATTAAAGGGTCAAACGCACCTCCAGACACAAAGCACGGAGAGAAAAAGAGAGAGAGCAGAGGAAAGAGGAGGACAAAAGCTTTCGAAGAAAGGCAAACTGGCCTTAAAGCTCCGGCTTTTTAAAAGGAGTCTCAGACTATCAGTCCAAAGCCTAAATACATCTCCCTATCCACCCTTCTCTCTCTCTCTCTCTCTCTCTCTCTCTCTCTCTCTCTCTCAGCCCTGGGGTAAAACAGATTAAATGGCAGAAAAAAGATCCAGTGAAGGTTTGTGTGTGTGTGTGTGTATGCTTTCGTCATTTTAAAAACACATGGTTCTTTTTGATGATCAAACTTTAGGCGTTCCGATCTTGACGTGGACTCAGGATCATCACAGAAGATCCACCTAAATCATGTTTCTACTTCTTGGTATTCTTGGTAAATTTGTGTCTCTCATTTTCAGTCCAGTCTCTGTACCTGAGCAGTTCTCCAGATCTTCCTGAAGGACAGTGTTGTTGTCTCTCATTTTCAGTCCAGTCTCTGTACCTGAGCAGTTCTCCAGATCTTCCTGAAGGACAGTGTTGTTGTCTCTCATGTTCAGTCCAGTCTCTGTACCTGAGCAGTTTGATAGTTTTGTGTTGGTTAATCCACACAGTGATCTACATCTGAACCTTCAAGCAGAAAAGCAGTGAAGAAACAGGTGCAGATGATTCCAGATGATCAGGGGATTCGTTTACTGCTGATGCTGAACGCTGAGTGCTTGGAACTCCTTTATCTAGAACCTGGTTTCTTTAGACAGTTTGCAGCCTAAAACATTTGTTCTTTCATTGAATCTACTCAAAATACCAAAGATAAGACAGGTAGGAGCATAAAATAGTATTTCTGCACCAAAAAGGTGAGTCCCATCAAAATATAGAAAAATTAGGGTCCCAGACAACGTTATTATTTCTTTTTTCATTACTTGTAAATGTTGTGGTAGAAATAAACACCAACAGTGGTTGGAAAGCATGTTAATTCCTACAGGAATGAGGGTATTAAATATTCTTCATTATTAATCAATGCTGTAAGATCAAAAATGCAGGAAATCAACTTTTGAAAGTGTGTATGATGAAGAGAAATCCTAAATAGTGCATTTATACAGCATTACGGATCCCTTCATATATACAACAGATTTTATCACATGAATGTGTGTGAAGGGTGGTCACCTGAAACAGGTGAGTGCTGAGTCCATTCTAGTCCTTTGCGTAGCTCACATACCTGTGCATGACTAGAGAACACACACACACACACACACACACACACACACACACACACAGACACACACACACACAAACACACACACACACACGTGTGGAAATTAATCTTGTACAGTCGGAAGCGAGTGTCTAACAGTGTGTCACCCTAAGCTACAAGGGGAGGGACCCAAGGATATATCATTTATGGGCTTACACACACACACACACACACACACACACACACACTGTCTGGAATGCTGGAGTGTGTTCATTACAACCTTGCGTTATAGAGATGTGTAAGAGAGGACATTAGAGTAAATGCAGATGAACGTAAATACAGCCGACTGTTACAGGAATGTATTGCAGTAACAATAAGAAGACGTAAGAGTTTTGGGTCCTGATGTCCCTGGATGTGTTCCTGTCCATCAGCACCTCCTGACTGATCAGATAAAGCAGGGATTGGTTGGTCAGTGTGAGGGCAGCACTGCTCTTCCCGCAGGGTCAAATCTCTGGACGTGAAGGTGAGGCAAGGCAAGAGTGTGGAACAGAGGCAGAAGCCACAGCCGGTGAAGGCAGGTAATCCAGCTCTCTGTCTTAGCAGAGGAAGCTGGCGGGACGTCCCAAACGCCAATCACTCAACATCCCGCCTCCGCTCTGACAGGCGTTTCCTGCTGGGGATGACAAGGCTGTGCCGCGATGAATGGCAAAGCGCACCTTTAACACCACAGCCGGCCATAAACGTTCTCCTTCAGAAGCACCTCGGCTCCACGGAGAGCACCCCCCCCACCACCTGAAATAAACCAGCTGAGGGGGTTTAATTTAAGAGCTTGGACCAGCAATGATGAGTCGAGCTGAAAAAGATCTTAATGTTGAAGCCTGGAATTGATTTTTAGCATTTTTTGGTGAAATTTCTTAGAATTGCTAACTAAGAATACTGTAATAACACTGTTATTACTGTTCATTGGGGTTTAATGTGGGTGGCGGTGGTCTAGTGGTGGGTACTTGCCCTTGGACCTGTGGCTCAAGAGGTCCCCGGTTCGAATTCCACCTCTAGCATTACCACCACTGGGTCCCTGAGCAAGACCCTTAACCCGGAGTGTCTCCAGGGGGGGACTGTCCCTGTAATCAGGACATGGAAGTCCCTCTGGATAAGAGCGTCTAATATAATGTCGTAAATGTAAATGTAAATATTACAAGGTTAAACACTTGTTATTACATTGTAACACACTTTATGTTTACCCATTCTGTATGGACTCTCTCCGCCTGTTTCACCTTCCAGAAAGAAAAAAAAGAGAAGTGACAAACATACAGTTGGACCAATGAGTGTTCATTTTGTGAGTTGTAAATAAATGCACAGGCTGTACGGAGACAATCCTGTACATTTTAACACAGTTACTGTTTACTGAATTCAGCACAACAATTTGAGGGGGAAATGTTCTGTGTAAAAGTCATGGCACCCCCAGTGATATTCACTATATATTCTAGATTTCTTTACAATCAAAAACATATATAATGTTTACGGTTAACTTCGATTAGACACACACACACACACACACACACACACACACACACACGGTCTCCCTTCCTGGCTCCACAGTAACATGACTGAAGCCCCCCTTTGGGAGCACTATCAATATGAAAGAGAAGAGGAAGGAAGTTTTTGGGGAGGAGGTGAAGGGACATGGTTTGAGTGTGAGCAGGAGTGTGTGTGTGTGTGTGTGTGTGTGTGTATGTCCCTATCCCCTCTCTTTCTCTGTCACTTCTCAGGCTGAGCTCATTCATCCTGCCTCACTGTAATCTAATCATGGCTTTAGTGGATTTATCTGCTGTCGATTCACATTCAGACACACATCACACATACACAAGCACACACACACACAGAGGCACACACACACACACACACAAATGATGTAGAATTAAAACCACTGCCATACATCCATCCGTTCATCTATCGATCTATCTATCTATCTAGCTATATATCTATAGTATTGTGTGTATATTCTATGTGTTGTGTATCGTGTGTATTGTGTGTATATTGTGTGTATTACATGTATTGTTTGTGCATTGTGCATTGTGTATATTGCGTATTGTGTGTATTATATGTATTGTGTGGATTGTGCATTGTGTATGGATTGTGTATTGTGTGTATATTGTGTGCATTATATGTGTGTATATTGTGTGTATTATATGTATTGTGTATATATTGTGTGTATTATATGTATTGTGTGTATTATATGTATTGTGTGTATATTGTGTGTATTATATGTATTGTGTGTATGTATTGTAGGAGAGTCACTCACAGCTGAAAACTTGTGTTTACAACATTATACCTGATTCTGGTTCAGATATAAAGATGATTTGTATCATTTACTGACTAAGCATTAAAAGTAAGGTTATCTCTGAAGAAAGTGCTGCTTAGGAATGAGTCTGATGCCAAACCACGCTGTTAAAAACACCCAGAGTTAAGAAGATCAGTGTCACTGCTGCTCTAGCACGTATTCGTCACATTCAGATTAGCAGGCTAGGCAGCTAGCGCTGATGAATGGCTCATGTCTTTGCAATTAAAGTGACTTTTGCAGGGATTATTTGGTATTCAGCTTAATGCACAGACCTTCATTGAAAATTAATGTAATTAGATTTTTTCCAGTGGTCCAAGTGCATGGCTGGTTCTCTGGGCCTGGAGTTAGCATTTAGCATCAATTGAAAATCAATCAAAAGTCCTTCATAGTCAGGAACGAGGCTTAGCTTGTGTCCATTACACTCAATCTTGGGCCCAGATGGAAATCAGTTACACATGAGTGTCTCAATTCCTTCAATGGACGCACTTGATGGCGCGATTTGGGTGTCCCAAGGCTCTTTCAAAAATGGTCCAGAAGCACCATATTTCACAATCCTTCACACCCCAACCTATGTGAAAATTTGTTGGACACCACTGATAATTACATTTATCAGTTGAAGTGGTGAAAAATATCAAAAATACAGCACAAAAGTCTTGAGACACCCATAATTTCAAAAAAGTCTCTTAGACCAACTGCTTTCTTTAGGTCGTATTCAGGAACACTTCCCCATGCTTCTTGAAGGACATCCCAAAGCACTTTTTGGACGTCGGCTGCTTTTTGTTCTCCGTTCTCTGTGGAGATGATCCCACACTGTTTCTGAAACTGTTCAGGTACAGAGACTGGACTGAAAATGAGAGACAAACACTTTGTCCTTCAGGAAGATCTGAAGAACTGTTCCTCAACAACACACTACAAATATACGAAAGTCTGTATCTTTGGTAAACAGATACCAGGTCCATTTAGCCTCCCAGGGAAAAATGCAAAAACGTTCACAGTAATTCTGTTTTTAAAAAACTGTTTGACAAGTTTACTATGTACTTTTACAGTTTTGCCCTAAATGTTTACTGTGGATCGGCACTTTTTAGGGTTCTGTAATGAAATTTTCAGTCAACTTGTGAACTTCACTGTCAAAATTAGTAATTACCAGTAAAGGTGACCATGAACTTCATAGTGAAACAGGAATTTACAGTATTTTGGATGAATGTTGGTTGACTGTAAACTTTACAGTAGAACTATGAATGAAGGAGGATTAAATGTAGAATTCACAGTTTTATTATCAAATTTGGCAGTGCCTTTTCTTCTAGGGTATTTTTTTTTTTTATTATAGTTCTAATTTTGGTTGAAGTAAAACTGTAAATTTCAGTAGAACTATAAATTATTGAGGCTTTACTATATAATCCGCAGTTTTACTGTCACTTTTATCAGTGCATATTTTCCTGGGTAGAGTTTTGGTCGGGGTCGAACCGTAAACTTTACAGTACAACTATAATTGATTAAGGTTGAACTGTCAATTTTAGTTATAGCGTAAAATTAACAGTGGAGTAGATTTATAATCCCTTGAGTTTTAACTGTAAATTTGACAGTTTTACAATTAACTTTGATTGTAAATTATACAGATTGCAAACCACATTGGCAAATACTGTGTGTTGGTCAGTTTTAGGGTTAAAACCACTGTGTAAAGATGGAATCTAACAGTTGGTAGAGTCTGTGTATAATTGTGTTCATATCTGGATTGTCATGTGTACAATTTTGGATAGTTTAAGCTGTAATGGTGCAAAAAGTGGAAATGTGGAAACTAATGGAACAGGAAGGTTAAACGAGATGATTTGGAGCTTTTTAGGCTGCTGTATGTCTGAAGTTGGTTTTAAGGGCGTAAATAATTCAAAACTACTGCGGACAGGCTCTCCTCCATCTCAGAACGGCGCCACTTCAAAAAGCTCTGCTGACTCTGTCAGTCCTTTCAGGGACTGCCTCAAAGGGTCCAAGAACAATCAGCAAGGGGAGACATTCCTGCCTCAAAGAGCCCAAGGGGGGAGGCCAGGGATTCCTGCTGGACCCGCTCTCATTCAACACCATCCCTCGCTCTCTGCCACTCCATCTGTCTAACTTCCTGTGCTGAGAAGAAAGGCCTAGCTACCAGAACGGAGAAGAAAAGACACTGCTAATCGGCCGTTGGTCGGGCTGTTGTGACAGGTTGGGCTTTAATGTCAGCATCAGTCTGTATGATTTATGGGTCCCGTTCAGAGACGGGACGCGAAATATGACACAGGCAGATTATTAGCTTAGCGTCATCCGCTGGGAGCCGAGCGTGGCAGAAGGGCAAGACTGGGCCGGGACTGGACCAAAGTGGGGGGTTCCATCCATTCTCCCAGTCAAGTTGTCAATCAAACTCAGCAGGGGGTGCAAAGGGCGGAGTCTGATCCATTGAGGGTGGAGCAATGGAAACAGCGAGGGAGCAGAAACCCTGAGTGGTCCAATTCAGAGTGATTGACAGCTTCACTGGGGGGGACGCCCAGGGTGGGTTTTGGGAGAAGTAATGTGTGTGTGTGTGTGTGTGTGTGTGTGTGTGTGTGTGTGTAGGTGTGTGTGTGTGTGTGTGTGTGTGTGTGTGTGTGTGTGTGTATGGCACTGCCCCTTAACATGCTGTGATACACACCTGTCAATCATTCAAACAAACAATGACCAGCAGGACCTCCATCTCTCCCTCTCGCTCTCTCTCTCAATATGTGTATTCATTTCGTATTTTACCATTTTATTGTGGTATACATTTTAATACAAACAAAAAACTCTTGACATTAACTTCATACTTAATGTTTTAATTTGAATTCATATTTATTCTGGATATTCTGAAATCAATATTGGATGTTAATTTAATTGGAATTCCATTCCAGATATCAATTTTTATTAGAACTTCTTTACAGATATTCATTTATTTGAACTTCATTCTGGAATCATGAAACATACCAAAATTTCAAAATTAAAACCTTTTTCCACAATAATTTTATTAAAACTTCATTCTAGATATTTTTTTTTTGAAGAATGTAATTCTGGATATACATTTTATCAGAACTTATTTGTAGATATTAATTTATTAGTTTATTAAGTTTTCAGAAATCCATCCTAGCTTCATTCTGGAGGATCATTCTAGATATTAAGTTATGAAGAATATCATTCTGGATATTAATTGTAATAGAACTACAACTTAATTCATTATTCAGTATTTTTATTAGATTATTAGCGTTATTTTATTCTGTATATCATCGTATATTCTTCAGTTTTTGAAATCTTTACCAGGTCATGATGTCAAATCAGGACAATTGATTTGTATCATCATAGATATATCTAGAATTATGGATATTTAGTATTTTAGCAAACAAGCAGACCAGTAAAAATACAAAGAAATGACAAATTAATTGAATCTACACTCACACACACACGTTCGGTTTCTTCAGCCTGTACGAGTCAGCAGACCTGCCTCATCAATCTTACCCCTTAATACTGTCCCCTTTTCACCCCGTCCTCTATGACCCTTGTCTCTGTCCATAGCAGACCTAAACAACGGTATCCCAACATCATCAGAACGGAGATCCTCTCCATCAGCACTCTGAGCATTATTCCTGATCCCGCCCCAGCTTTTCTCCATGAATTATCACGCTGTGGAAGAAACACTCAGCACTTTTCCTTCCAAAGAGACACTCCATTTCCCACGTTTCTCTGAAACACTGCCGATCGGCCCACCTGCTGAGGGAGGGCGGTTTCACAGCAGTGTTGAAAAGACTGAGGAGCATCAGAGCCCATTAAACTTCAGGCCTGAAGGTTCTGTGCTGGTATCAGCAAAATCAAAGACTCCCTCACACACACTCAAATATAGAGTATGTCCGAAAACGTATTTATTTGTACCTATGTCTCTACCTGTACCTATCTCTAGCTGTACCGGTAATTCTGTGTACCTACCTTTACTTGTAACACTATCTGTAACTGTGTTTTTACCTGTACCTGTGAGTCTACCTGTAACTGTGTACCTACCTTTACTTGTAACTCTATCTATACCTGTAACTCCACCTGTACCTGTGTCTCTACCTGTATCTGTAACTCCAACTGTAACTGTGATTCTACCTGTACCTGTAACTCTATCTGTACCTGTGTCCCTACCTGTCCCTGAATCTTACTTCTCTTTTAACCTCTACCTGCATCTGTACCTGCATCAGTATCAAAGTTTTTACCTGTACCTCATTCTTCTCTACCCTCTACATGTATGCACACCTTTACCTCTCTCTAACCTTTCAGCTCACCTTTACACCACAGACTTTAATCACACTAATTACAAGCAATTACGCTGCACTTCTGCCCACCCTGAGGCCTGTTTCTCTTTCTCCCTCTCTTTTGAAAGGCTCCCATTGGAAAAATCAGCAAGCTTCCCTTTCATATTCGCCGCCGGGAGCAATTATACTCAGCTGGCATAAAGCTGTGGCTTTGTGACCTTACAGGTAACGGGAGATAACAGTCAGCCTTCGCCACGAGCAAGGATTTCTACCAAACAGTCGTCAGAGAGTGTTTATGGAAGATTTAAATCGGGAGCTTAATTAAACAAGTGAAGCGGGTAGGAGCGATGTTATTCTTTAAGTTTAGTTGGTTTTTTTTGTGAGGGGTGAGTCTACATGGTTGAATTTCTCACAGCGATGACAGAAGTGCAATTACTCTACCTGTAATAAAGTCTCCATCTGTACCCGTGTCTCTACATGTAACTGTGTTTCTGCCTTTACCTGTACCTGTAAATCGGTAATTAAATTGTTACCTGTACCTGTAAGTCTACCTGTACGTATAACTCTACTTGTAACTGTAACCAACACTTGTACCTATGTATGTACCTGTATCTACTATTAAATCTCTTCCTGTACCTGTGGTTCTACCTCTGCCTATAACTCTGCCTTTACTTGGAACTCTACCTGTACCTGTAACTAACACCTGTACCTGTGTATCTGCCTGTATCTAATTTAATCTTTTCCTGTAACTGTCACTCTGCCTGTACCTGTACTTGTATCTCAAACTGTATCTGTGATTATGTCCTTACTTGTACCTGTTATTCTACCTATATTTAAGTCTTTAACTGTAACTGTCCTGAAATTCTGCCTGTAGCTTTAACTCTACTTCTGATTAAAAGTCTACCTATAACTGTCTCCACTTGTACCTCTGACTTTCTGTACCTGTAACTTTACCTGTAGTCGTAATTACACCTGCAACTTTGTCTTTACCTGTACCGGTGAACATCGCAGACCCTGGAAAGCAGGTTGAACATCTGGACCCAAGTCCAAACCCTGTAGTGTGAAAAGTGAATGTGAAAGTGACTATTATTGTGGGGATACAGCACACAGCGAGCCACAGCAAAACGCATCCTCTGTATTTAACCCACACACAGCAGTGATGGGGATGGTTCCTTGCTCAAGGGTACCTCAGGGCAACCTACTGATCATCACTGGTGGTCCAGTGGTAGGATACTTGCCTACGGACCTCTGGATCAAGAGGTCCCCGGTTCGAATCCCACCTCTAGCACTACCACCACTGGGTCCCTGAGCAAGACCCTTAACCCTGAGTTGCTCCAGGGGGACTGTCCCTGTTATTAGGACATGGAAGTCGCTCTGGATAAGAGCGTCTGCTAAATGCTATAAATGTAAATGTCCTACTGGAAATCAAACCCAAGTGCTGTGATTCAGTTGTTGTTGTTTTTGCTGGACAAAAATGTCCATTTCTAGAAGAAAAAATGCCTCATCCAATAAAAATCTCATCCATGGTATAATTTTTCATGCCTGTTTTGGTGACTAAGTATAATTTGGAGAGCAGACAGACTTGTGGGAAGATATTCCTGGTGAAAGAATGTGGGACCCTCGGTCACTAATCAAACAGTGTCTAAACTAAACCCACTGTATGGACATTTGACCATGTGGTGTGTCCAAGACCTTAGCTGTCTCATCAATAAAATTTTTTGATTCTCTTGTTAGTGTTGAACGAGATTCCCTTTTTGAGATGCTTCCTCTTAAAGGAACTCTAAGGACTTTTTCCTTGGGGCTAAGCTACAGATTCTGTAAAGCTACCTTACAACAACGTCTGCTGTAAAATGTCACTAGGGTTTTCAAAATTTCTGCACAAATTTGATCTCAAGCATTATCTGATTTGAAAATCAGATGATTTGTATGTTATATTTGTGCAGAAATACACACAAAATTTTTATCACCACTGTAAATGAATGTGATGTGATGCTCTGCACATCCATTCACAGAGATAGCTAAGCTTTCCAAGCATCCTCACAGCTTGATGAGTTTGCTCAAATTGTTTCCCTTCAACAGGTTTAAGAAGCTTATACCCCAGATCAACATTTGCTCTGGGCTAATCAGCCAATCATTATATTGCATGTCCTAGAAAGGCTTGCATTGCTGGATTACTGAAGCGGTGTGTGTGTTTGGTTGTGCGTATGTGTGTGCGTGAGACACAATGCCACTGTTTGAATGCCAACAGGGCGCTTAATTAGTTTTGCATAGATTAAATCAACTGATTATTAGAGCAAGCAGAAGCTAATGTAGGCCTTTCAGAGTACTAAGCATCCATTAAGCCTATCAAACTATTAAGCACAGAAAAATTCAGTGTGATTCACAAATTTACAATTAGTTCAGCCACTCTTTCCTCCTGGAGGTTTGAGTTTTTTCCTGGGAAAGTAGCCCAAAGTCACATTTGTCCAGCAGGAGCAGACGCAAGCGACATCTCTGTTGGACATTCTTTTTCCAGCTTTTTTCCACCCACAGGGAACCGGTTCTAGATCCATAAAGATCTCACATATTCAGGTTCAATAAACTATCATTAAACATCAAGTGACCCCCCCCTCTTTGTTTTTGTCGGGGTTGATACAATGAAGTGAACTCATTTGGTGATAGGTGGAAATTTCGCAAGGTGATATTTGTGGCAAAACATACTTGAGAAATAGAGAAAGCAGCACTGTGAGGTATTTAGGTGTTCAGGAATCTTCTCACCAACGTGAGCGAGCACGCTAAGGTTCCTCTGGAACACACAGCAAGACACGCAAAACATTACCTGCCTGAACTGAACCAGTCAAAAGTCTGGACACATTCTCCACATGAGAAGAACCATTTCAAGCATGTGAGCCAGTTATGTGGAATATGCAGAATTCGGACATGAATCATATCAGGTTCACATAATTAGCTGAGTGTAAATTTACAAAGGCGCTTCCCCTGGGATCAATTCCAACACGCTGCCATATATATATATATATATAAAATATTTTCCTAATAATAACAAAGGAAATCAATTTAATTCCCCTCCACCCACACACACACACACACGTAAATATAGTGCCTCACCTGTGAATTTCCACCCTGAGCTGTCAACATAAAGCCTAACTGTTGAGTAAGATGTTTGCACTCGGGGGAAGTATGACATCTATTCAAACTATTATAGTATTTTCAAAACAGATCAAAATATTTCTCCGTCAGTCTGTACATGCTCGCCTGTGCGTCTGAGCGTGTGGGAGGCAGCCATTCACATCTATTTGGCAAGACCTGTACATAAACAGAAAGTAAAGGCAGTCTCCTGCATTGTGAAATAATTAACCATCTATTTACATCAGCCAAGCGCTGGGAGGACACGGCAAGGAGGAGTCCTCTATCAGTGCAGGGACACCTTCAGAAGGAACAGTGTAAATGTGCCCTCCCACACAGTCCTTGAGGTCTAGTCATGTACCTTAGGTATATTTGTCCCAGGAGAATGGGTTTGTAGCTTTTAACCTAATATTTGAAAGTACTCACGCACTCATTTTCTGAGCCGCTTGTGCTGATTAGGGATAGAGCCTATCCCAGCTCTCACAGACTGAAAGGCGGGGACATACCCTGGACAGGTTGCCCAGTACACCACAGGGCAGAGACACAAAAACACACTCAAACCTTGCATGTCCAATCCACCTGACGTGTAGGTCGTTGGAGAGTGGGAGGAAAGCGTAGCTCCCACAGGAAACACACACAGACACGGGGAAAACATGTCCACTTAGTACATATTTTTTAGTTTTAGTAGAAATGACATCAATAAATAACAAACCAGTGTTATCCAGCAGTGAAACATTGCATTTTAAACAAAAAATACTTTTAGCTACTAGTCAGAGAGTGAAATTTGTTTATTCATTATATATTCCAGACATTTTTTCAATTTACAAATGTTTGTAGATAACGTTTAATCCTACAGTGTCAGAAAGCCCATAAACGTCTATTAGAGATGTACTGAACAGGGTTTGAGACTATTAAGGCACGCTAATTGGTTCTAATTGGTCTATCCAGTTACCATGCTAATTGGTTCTAATTGGTCTGTCCAGTTAGCATGCTAATTTGTGCTAATTGGTCTGTCAAGCGATCATGCTAATTACTGATGTTTGTTAGCATTCCATTTGGTGCTCATTTGGTTAATGCTGTTAGCATGCTCATTGCTGACTTTTAGCTATGCTACTTATCAACCAAACGTCTTTGTGGTTTGTTTGTTTTTTTAACTAAAATATTATTTCCTAAGAATACTGAAAAGACGCAGTGGGAAGATTTCTCAGAGGAAACATGCTAGGCTTCCTCCTCTCAGCTTCGCATGAAGGAGGAGATGTAGCTCAAACTGGGTGAAAAACGAATTTGTTTAAATCAAGAACTCACTCGTGAGCTCTCCATTTTTGAGGACAGACGTTTTCCGTCCTGTCCAGGCCGGGTTTAGTCACCTTCTGAGGAGTAGGAGTTTTGTGCTAGACCTTAGCATGTGGTGTGAACTTGGCAGATGAACAGATCATGGCTGTTTGGGTTTGGTTGAAGCTCTGTGGTTTAGAGTACAAGTTCCTTCTGCAGTTTGTTTTGGCTGGAGCGAACGCCATAAAGTCCTCTTGTGGAAATGCTAGGCAGTGGTTCTTTAGGGTTTAGACCGTTTCCTGAGGGACATTACCACATGAAGGGACACACTTTTTCCTCACTTCTGCTATTCTTCTCCTTTCAGCTGCTCCAGTTTAGGGGTCACCACATGAACCAAACCATGTCCAAACCAATGTAATCTTGCTTCTCTAATGTTGTCTCCAAATCTTCAGTTTTAGTTTCATACTTCGTTTTAGTATGAAATTTCACATTTTACCCCCAAATTTTTACAGTTAATTGACACTTTCCAGGAATCTGCTTTGAAATTTAGGTCCAAAAAGAGAAGAGCAGAGCTTTATACACTACAGCTGTGCTGAGGGACACTAAATAAACCCCACTTGAGTTCACTCAGTGCTTGAGGAATGAAGATGGTTGCTGTGTTGCTCAGTCAACAATTAAGTCACCCTAAAGTTCTAAAGTTCTTCTCTCGTGAGATGTTCCGGATCCATGCCATCCTCTCTACTTTAGCTGTATGTAATTAGTGAAGGGTCAGTAAGGTGGCTGTCTGTCCAGAGTGTCTTCAGTTCAAGAGAGATGAAGATCAGCTGTTTTACCCACTAGAACGGGAGGGACAGTCCCAGTCCACATATCAAGACTTATCCCAAACTTTTTCCTGTTTTCCATCTGGAAAAACTGGATTTCCTGCTGCTTTCTGAAACATGTCTTCTCAAAGTGCTAACGGGTAAACATAGTGTTTCATGTGATGCTCACCCTAACAATGCAATTGAGGGTGATTTTGGATGATCCAGGCCAGTGAAAACGTATCTGTTGGGTAGATCTTAATATCTTTGACTGGAAGGAAACCGGAAAGTAGGACTCTAAGCTGGGAACCCAGAACCCATTAACCACCATTCTTGTCTTTAAAAAAAAAAAAAAAAAAAAGCTCAGCTGCAATCAGGCACCTGCTGGCTACACGTCACAGTCCCTACTTTCAGCACCAAGGGTGTGTGTAAAGACAGTGCTATGTCTGAGTTGGGGAATGTAGATGAAGTGCAGGGCATGAATGAACAGTCAGTGGGGTTTCTTCATTCAGAATTGCATTCTAGTCGGGAGGAGTAGCAGCAGCGTCACACACTAGGCCCCTAAATCCTTCTTAATCACCACCTACTGCAGACAGACTGACAGAAAAAGACTGAGACGGGGAGGTTGGGGGGGTGGCAGGCCTGAGGGACAGATACAGAGGAGGTGTTTGGTAGTTTGCTGAAAAATCCAATGTTACGCAGTAACCCCGGCCCCGCCAAGAGCATGCAGAGGTGTTCAGTATATGATAGACCTGTTTGTGGGGTTTCTGATGCTGTTTGACTGTCTGATCTATAAGCAAATACTGAATCTGGTCCAGTGCTGTCCAGATTGAGGTTTTAAGCGAGTGTAGCTTGGACGCGGGATTCATTTGAGATATGAAGGAAGGAGCTTTGGCCCAACGTTGACCTGTGAAGGCAGACAGCCTGGGCCTGTGTGTAGGAGAAAGGGATTAGTGGGATTTCAGCCCACAATAGACATGATTAAAGCAGTTGCTAACACAAACACACACGCTCACGCACACACACCGTCTCCCTATACGGGTGTGAAGCCTCGGGTCTAATTAACACAAATTAGTGGTTTATGCCAGCTCCTCTACTGAACCATGGTCATTTTGGGATGAGAATGAAGAGATTAGAAGAGTTAGACCTCTCTCTCTCTCCCTCTCTCTCTCTCTCTCTCTCTCTCTCTCGCGTGATTATACTTCTTGAAATCAACCCTGGACATACATTTTTGACCCAGTGAGAGACAGAGGCAGAGAGAGAGAGAGAGAGATTGGTGGTTAACTATAGTAAGGACTGAAATGAATCTATCAGTGAGGGAGATTTTTTCAGACGTTTGATGGTTTAGCACTTTTCAGTCAGTAAGCTCATCTCCTCCTACTGAAGTGTTGTGTAGGTCCTGGATCCATGTAACTTCTCCTGCATTTCTCTGGAGCTACACTCGAGTTCGGACTGATTTTTATTGGCTACAGTCAAGGTCAGACTGATTTTAGACAACCTCAGATGAAACTTTGTCAGATTAGAGTCCGTTTCAGACCAAACTTTTGTTGTCGATGGTCAGTTACAGTTGGCTTCAGAGAGAATTTCTTCAGCTACAGCTGGTTTGAGCGAGAAGTTCTTCTGCTACAGTTGGGTTTAGACAGAATTTATTCAGCCAGACCTTCATTCCAATACAGCTGGTTTCAGGCAGAACGTCTTTGGCTACACTTAGGTTCAGAAGAAAACTGGCTGGCTACTGTCGTTTTCAGAGAAGACGGTCAGTTATAGTTGGATTTACAGGTTCAGAGACACTTTCTTCTGCCACAGTCAGTTTGAACTAGACTTTCTTTCACTGCAGTTGATTTCAGACTGAGCTTCTTTGGATACAGACGGTTTTCAGCTTGGGTTCAGATGGAATTCTGTTGGCTACAGTAAATTCTGAATCTGAATTAGATTTCTAACAAATACAGTCAGAGGTTTGTTGGCTAGAGACGGTTTCTGAGAGACTTCACTTGGTTAAGGTCATGTTCAGACAGAATTTAGCTCGATACGGCTGGGTTTAAGATTTTTAACTTGGTGTTGGACTTGAAGAGAATGTTTGTGGGTTGTATTCAGGCTTGGATTAAAAGCAGGACTAACTGAAGCTTTGGATCTGGTGATGCCTCTTCAGTATACTTTAATGTTTAGAATAGATTCTAAGTCAATAATAGCTCAACTGATCATGATGTTTGGATGCAATTTCAAAACTAAATTTTAAAACACATTTTTTTCTCAACAGCAGGTGATTATTTGTCTTGTGAAAGGCTCTGGTTTCACTTTGAAGGATTTAATTTGGGAAAAGTCTAAAACAGAAGGTAGATTGGATGTGTTTGGAGGTGGATTAGATGTTTTTTTGGTCCCCCTATAATTCCATGGGTTACATGATAGTTTTGAAAGTTTGGAAAGAGGTAAAAATATAAGCAGACATGGGCAAACCCTTCAGTGGAAATGTAAAAATACCGTGTCTGAATATTTTTTGTGGAGGTGGACACTGCTATCTTGAGGACTGTCCAGCAAGAAAGGGTGTGTGTGAGTGTATGTTTAGGCTACGTGTGGGTGTCAAAGGCTCCAGACGAATAAACACCAATCTGATGAGCTGAAGTTACAGACAGGGTCATGTTTTGCTTGCAGCTCTAAAAGTTTGGGTGATTTTGCAAGTTCCTATGAAGGAAAGGAATGATCTTGATTGTTTGTTTCACACTCACATGGCACTTTAACAAATCTGAAGTGCATGAGCTTTTACGAAATCCACCCAGAACACAAATAAACATGCCAGGTTTCAAAATGCAGAGACCCGAGACTCGAACCGCAGACCAGAGGTTCAAGACTTGACTCTGATTCACAGTGAAGAGACTCATAATTGGACCTGCACTCAAGAGACTGAAGACCTACAGCCGAAAGAACTCAAAACCTGACTCAGAAATGCACAGAGAGATGGAAGAATTGCAATCCAGTGACTTGAGACTTGACTCAATGCAGATTATAAAGGTCTCAGACAGACTGTGGACTTTTCTCAGACTAGAACCCAACAGACTCATCTTAGACTCTTAGGACAGAGACTCCAGACTGAATTCAGATTCAAATCCAAAAGACTGGGAACGCACTTCAGACTCTCAGCCCACGCACTCCATACTCAGTTCTGATTTGCACCCAGAAGACACAAGACGTGCCTCAGAGTCTCACCTCAAAGTCCTGAGACTGGATTTAGACACTGTAAAGAATGATGACTTGCCTCAGATAAAGATCACGTAGATTCAAAGCTCAACTCAGGCTTTCGTCTGGAAAACTGAAGACTTGCCTCAGAGTCAAACCCCAGAGACTCGGATCTTGTATCAGACTTGAACCCATCAGACTGAAGACTTGCCTCAGACTCTTAACCCAAACACTCAAAACCTAACTTAGGTGTGCAACCAAAGAACCAAGAAGACTTGCCTCAGAGTCAAACTCCAGAGACATGAACATGGACTTGCACCAGAGAAGCTCTGAACTTGACTCCAACACAAACCCAAAAGACCCAGCTCAGACATGAACCTGAAAGACTCACAAGATTTGAGAAACTCACACTCTAGAGACTTGCCGGAGACTCTCACCCCAGATTTACAACACATGGCTTTAAAACCCGAGACTCTGAACAACATTGTTTCAAGACTGGACTTAAACTTGAATCCTAGAGATTTCTATAAATTATAGAAGACCCAGAAGGCACTCAAGGTTCCTCACTGGTTTTGTTTGTGTGTGTGTGTAAGTGTGAGAGACAGACAGACAGACAGACAGACAGACAGAGAGCGCGAGAGAGAGAGAGAGAGAGAGAGAGCGCTCCTCTTTAGCTCACGGTCAATCATAAAATCATGACTGTCCAGCCAAAGTTCACCCCTGCCTGCAACTATGTCTTCTTTATACTAATGACCCGGCGGACCACCGAGGAACCGCCGCCCGTTTATACACACACACACACACACACACACACCTGCGCTACCCCGTGACGCCATGCTAACGCAGGACCCGAGATGTAATTGGCAGAGAATGCACTCTGTGCCCGGGACAATGGCCGAGGCATGGAGCTCATTGAGGTTTGGCCGGTTTTATCCCCACTGGTCAATTGGGTCAGAGCATTCAGATCGCTTGACAAGTGGAGGGTTGAAAAACCAGCGCAGGATCGACAATTTTCTCACTGAATCTGTCGGAAAGGGCCTGTCAGGAGTGATTAGGGCGACCTCGGAGTGCCCCAGCGATCAAAAGGTCCCAGTCCCCACACGCCAAATGCACACACACACACACTGCTGTACTGAATTGGCACTGCTTTGTCTTGAAGCTCTGCTCAGTTATGATATAATGAGCGCAGTGGGTTCATCCGGCCAGAAAGAGTTGCTTCTTTCCTATGAGTTCGCATGCACTTGTGTGGGTGTGTGTGTGTGTGTGTTTGTGTGCGCGTGTGGGTGTGTTAGTGCACAAGCATGCTTGAGTGAATTTGACTATTCACAGATTATAAATTAGAAACATTAATCTAAAAACGTTCATGTGCATTTGTGTTAGTTTTAACATGCCACAAAAAACCCCATAGTGAAGGTAGTAAAAATAAGAAGAAGCAAGAAAATGTAGAAGTACTGGTTCAATTACTTCATATAATTAAAAAGTACAGGAATGTACCCAGAGTATAAAAGTAAAACGTACAGGAATGTAGTTTTTCATCATCTTCCTGATGCTAAAGAGTACAGGAGTGTACTGAGAGTGTAAAGTAAAAGTACAGGAGTGTACTGAGAGTGTAAAGTGAGACGTGTCTCCTCTGAAGGACGTCTGGAGCGTCTGTCTGTGCTGAAAGTGAACTGAATCTCACTCCATATTAATAGAATTAAAGACTATTAAAGCCTCGAACTCCAATAAAAACAATCTACTGAAAATAATCAACATTAACTTCACCACTTCACTTTCATCCACGTCTCTACTAGTTCTCCCGTCACGGACACACACTCCACACACCCTGAACTCCACCGTCCACTCTCCCTGTCCTCACTCTCACGTCTCCTCCACTCTGTCCTGCACCGATGGACACACAGACGTACATCTTTTCTGTGCGTTTGTGTGCATTTATGCTGAAACGGGTCTGGATGTTGGGAAGGTGATGGACAATAAAAACAAGGAAGGATTCAAATCAAATGTTCAGACTAAAGGAAGGAGTCTGTTCTGAAAATGTGAGGAGGTGAGAAAGGACAGTTTAAAATCAAAAATGAATTTGTACTTCTTCTCTTCAACCCAAGTGTTTACTCTGTCAGTAAGGTCTAGTGAAGCCCATCCTCTGATGAGAGAAACATAGAGGTCACACCATGGTCAGATAACACACCATTAGCATCAGGAATAAGTAAATTAGTATATCACTCTGTATCTTCACACTATCTTCTCCAATCTCTCACCATTCATCCCTATCTCCATCTGTACACTAATTGCATCCAGCTGCACCACTTGACCTCTCTAGAGTAAAGTGACAGGCGTGTGACGCTCACTAACAGGGGACAACCTTCAGAAACATCCTGGAGGTCATTGTGACCATCAAAGTAAAAGGGTCTCCTGCTTCACTGTGTCACAGGACATGGACTCACTGAAAAGTCCAGATGTCTGAGGCATCACTGAGCCTCTAACTAGAATTTGTCCATCTGAGCCACTTGTCTTAATTAGAGTGATGATGGAGGAGTCTATGCCAGTGAGAAACATCCAGGACAGGTTCATCAGAAGACACGTACACACCTTGGGAACAAACTCCCATCCATCTGATGTCTTTTGAAACCAGGGCTCCTGGAGGAAACCCAAGCAGATACAGGGAGAGCACATGTCTCTCATGTCCACCCCATGAGGTGACCTTAAAGATCAAACTTGTTCAAAAACAACACCCGAACTCTTATGCAAAAACGCACCGTATTCACACACGTCTGACGTCATGGAGCTTAATGGGGGTGAAACGGGACAATGCAGGGTGATCCTCCAGGTCCTGGCAGGTCAGAGGGGTCGGGAGGGAAAGTGTGTGTGGATGTGTGTATGAGCGAGGATGGTACACCCGAACAAGCCTCGCTTGTTCCTTGCTGCCTCTGTAATCAGTGTCGCTGTAGCGGAAGGGGGTCATGCTGTCCATCAACAGGTTGGAGGACCTTGTGTGTGTCCTTCTTCACACACACACTCACGTTCTAATGGAGGCAATTAGAGCGCTCAGCCTGTGTGTGTGTGCTGAAATGCGTTAATGACTGGGCCCAGTTAGGGGCCTTGTACTCAGGCACGCACATACACAGCGAAAGAGAGGGAGGAATAAACGTGTGCGTGAAAGGGGAGGCGTCTGTCTGTATTTCGGGCTGTCTGAGTGAAGTTATGACACTGAATATGGTACAATGGTGTGTGTGTGTGTAATCTTTTATATCTTTATCAGTGTTTCCATTTCATTATCTCAAGTTCACATCAGGATTTCCAAACACCACACACACACTAGATGTTCGGTCTTCCCGCTAAATCAGGCTGTAAGTAAGAGCTGTGGTGAAAGTGAAAGTGATTATTAGTCATTGTGAACACACAGCACAGAGAACCACAATACAATTCTCTGTATTTAACCCTCTGAATTTATACATGCAGTACCCAGGGAGCAGTGTTGGGGATGGTACCTTGCACAAGGGCCCCTCAGGGCAACCTACTGGTCCTGGATTTGAACCCGCGACCTTCCGATGAGCACTAGGCCACCGCTGCTGACCATGTTGGAGTTAACGTGGGGAGCTTGCAAGCTAAGAGTTTAGCTTCAAATTCAGGTTCAGACAGATACTGATGGGCGTGCTCTCAAACCGCAGGCCAGCTGCTGCCTATAGATGATGATATCGCCATACATTTTTGAACGATGTCCAGATTTCGTCAGCTTTACAGCATTCAAAAGGCTTTCTGTCAGATAAGAGGACAAAGGAGTCTGGCAGAGTTTCTGCTCACCAGCAGCACTGAACCAGGCATAGGAAGTAGATCTGTTTCAAATCTGTGTGTAGAGAGGTCGGGACAACTTTACTCCAGTGCTTTATATATTAAAACATGGCCGCTGGGTTGGTTTGTGGTCTAGATGTGCTGTTGATAGTTTTGAGAGTAAATATGACTTTTTAGTGAATTTGGAGAAACTATGCCACTTTACTATTAGTTTGATTCCCCTTTTTATGGGTGTGATCAAATTAAAAGTGCGTATTAAACAAAATCAACCAGCTTCTCAATGGGCTGCATGTTATTTGATGAGCACGGGAGCAGCTAGTTGGTGTATGAATTGGATAAAAGGTAAATGATCAGATTTTTAGTGAATTAATGTTGCATTAACCTCTCAACTTTCAGTTTGTAGTGTTTGAGATGTTTATTGACTCCTTATATAAAAACTCAAACTCAGCTTTTTCCACTTGAGAGAGCGTTTTCCATTCAGTCGGCTGACAATGAACGTTGCATGAGTCTCACTTCTTAGTGCTGATTGTTGTCCAAGTGACATCAGGTGTTGGGCACTTTTTTCGTGGATGAATGTGGTGTGTTGCTATGGAAACCACCAAACGAACAGACTGCTTTGAAGAATCTTTCATTATCAAAGCAAATCGAACTGTTTGGATATTGGAAGTTTCGATGATGAGGTCAGACACTCTTGTAGCCTTTGCATTGCCCGCCGCACCCCGACCCCCTCTTTCGCTTGCTGACCCGGACAGGGTGGTCCGTAAAACCCAGGAGAAGCTGAAGAAGAGGCCGGAGGTACGGGACCCTGAAAAGGAGGCCAGGGGGGAACCCGATAGCAACCGGGGCAGCGGGGTCTGCAGCTCTGGGTATTGAAGGAAGGATTATAGAGGCCAGACTGAAGAGAGAGAGAGGGCAGAGAGCGAGTCTACGCAGCAGGAGACGGAGAGAGAGAGAGATTCAAAGCCAGGACGAATGAATGAGGCAGCAGTTAAGGTCAAGTATTAGAGAGAGTGAGTGGGACAAAGAGAGAGAACAACAGAGACAGAGACAAAGACATGCTGTACGATTAGTATAGAGGGAATGAGAATGAAAGAGTGGCATTGATTCTCTTTCTTTCTCTCTCTAACACACACACACACACACACACACACTTCTGTAAGACAATAAGAAAAATACTTTTAAACAGATTTATTATAAAAGATTGTCATTCGGACACACAGTCTGGACAGTTTACAGGTTGTTGAGTGGAAACAACAACAACATCCTCAACAGAGAACACACATAGATCAGAACTTTGACAGGAATTGGTAAGACATTGTCAAAGACAAGAAAAGACTGATGCACGTGCTTCAGAAGATGCTGAAACCTTCTGTCAGATAAGGAGACAAAGCAGTCTGTCTGGATTCGTGCCGGTCAGGAGCCAAAGTGATAGAGTTGTCTTTAGGGACTATTTTGTCTCGCAACGCCCTGCACGTATCCCTCCACCAGGAAGGCAGGAAAGGTATCCACAACCATTTCATATAATAAATGAATAAACAAATACAAACATGCCTGGTTCCATTAAGCAGCACTGTGAACACGCCTGTCTGCACGTCGCTCTGGATTAAGCAAGATTAGAGGTTCTTTTTAACAATTAAAAACCAACAAAAGAAACAAACAAACAAAAAAACTTTTCTGGAGATTTTGAGAAAATAAACACTTGATTCTGGAATCAAGGTGGATCACAGAATAATAATTATATATTTATATATTTAACTATATTAAGTTAAATGTCTATTATTTTAAGTAATAAATTCAGTTCAAAACATGGAGTATTCCTAATAAAACAGCTCTGGCAAATCAAACCTGTTCATTATGTTGAAAAATCTGTGAAAGTTCTCTTTAAATATTGCTACCACTATAATTAAGGATGGGTGGACGCCCTGCCTCGCCCCGCCCCTCTCCGTGTTCTGTATCTACCTGTGTGACCCCTCCCCTTCTGTCTTACCTGAGCATCTCCTGCGTCATGGCTGACGTCCAGCCAGCGGTCAGAGGTGAACCGAGTTCGAGTTGGGTTTTCAGTCGCAGCCCTCAGGCGCCCTCAGCTGGAGTCTCACCGTGGACCAGGACTGTCCAGCTCTGGACCTGGAGGACTTATGTTTTCCTGCACAAATGCATCAAGTACTGATCAGGTTACTTTAGAGAAGAAAGATCTCTGAACGGTGCTGAAATCTGGGCCCCCAGGAGCCTGTAAACTGCAGCATAACCGAGTTCAGCTTCATTCCACTGGCTGCCTGTGTTCCTAATAATGGAGCATAACAACGGAGAAGCAGTATGCAGCTTTTAGGTGCCAAAACTTTGGAGCAAACTTCCCATTTTTAAAACCAGCTGAAAATATTTTTATTGAACCATCATTTTTATTTGAACCATCTTTATTGTAATTCTTCACAATTAACAATAAATGTTCTATTAATTGTTGCAAAATTAAAGCACTTTAATCTGCGTCTACATTTATGAATAATTTTATTCTTATTATTACCTCGGTATAGAAAATCTTAGTCTTACTGTACGTCCACACTGGTATGGTTGAAAGCATCAACATTTTCAACTGAAACCAAAGTGAAAGTGACTATTTGCCATTGTCCTGCTTTGGGATTGGGGTCTCCGTGTTCTCTGTCCTATATAAATACACCATACTGCCATCTAGTGGTCGGTGTATTATTATTACAACCTTTTGGGCTCTTGGGTCTCACATTGGCGCCAAACCTCTGCAATGTCCCATCATGCTCAGTTTAAATGCAACAGTTCAGTTGTGGTATGAGCAGCGAGGACATGTGGAATGCATGAAGTTCTTTGGTCCTGCAACTTCCATTACTCACAGATGTTGCAGGTAAAGGAAGATTATTTTCTTCTGGTGAGTCATCACCCTCACCTCAACTGCTGTTGACCTAATCTTGCTTCTGGGGCACTGAAGCCAGGTGTGAACATCAAACATCAAACCTGTTCAAGAAGCAAGACCTTGTTGGCATTCTTTAGTGTCATCTTTATTGATTCCATTTCCCTAAACGAGTTTATCTCGTCGTGTCTCGGGCTCACGGACGGCGTTGGAGCTTTTCCCCAGATTCGTTTGTCCAACTGACAGTCATGAAGGGTGCTTCAGTGTGAAACTGTCCATCAGAATGATTCACAGTGGTAGTGAATGGAACCAGATGTCTGAAGTGCTACCCCAGAAAGCTAGTCCATGAAAGATGCCCCACCTCTCTCAAACCATCCTCCTCAAGATGAGGAAACATCGAAACCATATGCAACAACATAGAGAACGACAATATTCCATAACAGCTGTACACAGACGCTGGGCACAGGGTGCACAGGTCACTGATGGGAGTCACGTAGTCCGAGTTAGGCCAGTCTCTGTCACTAATCAGGACGCGAAGGGAAAAATGGCCAGATCAGCATCACAGGAGGTGTCCCTGAGACTTCGGTCTCAGTCCCGTTTGAGTGCAGTTCAGGATTCAGCTGTGTGTTCACAGAAGGCACCGGGGCGGGAACTCATTCTCACACGCGTTCATTCAAGTCTTTTCATTCAGGTTAAAGAGAATTCTAGTCATTTTCCCAAAGGAAACAGACATTTATGGCAATCTGATGCGAAACGGTCCATCAGGCCCGTTCAGTGGTGGCGAATGTCCCTCACAGACATGAACTGGTGGTGAAAACGCTGCCTGATGCCTGAGACGTTGAGTTTGGACAAGATTTTAGACTCTGCCTCAACCCATTCATGGCGGAGGGACACATTCGGGCATTATGAGGCACTGATTTAACCCTAATTTACCATCAACACCCCTAAAGATCATAGATTTGTGTTGGAGACGTCTAGTTCCATTCACCAGCACTGTAAAGGAATCTGAACCGTTTCCCCCCAAACTCCCTCTGGATGACTATCTACAATTATGCAAATTATTAGAACATATATACATATATATGGACTATATCTGTGCTATAATGGTTATAAGAGCACCCTACTGCATAAATTACTATTATAACCCCACCGATGAGACGAGTGTTCAGTTGTCCACACAGTCTGGCATGTCACTCTTGGCTCATGGGACAGTCCTGATCCTGTTTTTTAAAGTGGCAGCTCCAGTCTATCAGGAACTCCCTCCAGGATCGCTGGAGCTGTACATGGATTCAACTTCCTGGAAATAATGCTTCTCCTCCTTTGTGTGTGTGTGTGTGTGTGTATACACGGAGAGGTTGCTTTAGAAGTCCAAGCCTCTGAAGGTGTAGAGTCTGAAGCTCATTCACTTCCAGATCCTTTGTGTTTGCTCAGGAGCTCGTCCTCCAGTAGGTGAACCTGTCCAAACAATGATGAGAGTTAAGCTCGTCTCGACCTGCTGATCAGGAGATTAAACCGCCTTCTGATGACCTGTTACTATAATAATTAGCATAATCTGATGGATTATTATATTAAAGTAGAATATTCTGATCATTAAGGAGACTGTTCTGAAAATGGGAGGATAAAGGACAGATATTTAGGGTAACGTTTGGGGAGTAGAAGAAAAAGACGTGTATCGAAAACTTCATTACAGTATTGGTACATCATGACTTCCTTTCTCTGACTGAGGCTGTAATTTTATGGATGAGGTTCTAAATGTAGTTGATCAACAGTCCCACGATATTCTACCCTGGAGCCCCTCGACTAAAGCAGCCGTGTGCTAACGGCAGGCCTAAATCATCACACTCCGTCCTGAAACTCGCTTATGTGGTGAGACACTGTACGGCTCACCTTTACCAATGAAACCGAGAACGCCGAAGAACTTTCAGAGTTAGAATGGAGGTTAATGCAGTTTTTTGGTTACTGTTGGTCAATTTGTCATGAAATGTGAAATGAAACGGTTTTGTCCTGACTACAATACAGGCTCAGCCTCAGAAAAACGTTATTGGTTACTATGGTTACCTGTGTCTCTACGATGCGCTGGTAGGCGGGGGTGGAGAGTTCCTCCAGCGTTTCGGCGACAGGTTTGTTGAGGGTCTCTGGGAGGAGGAGCCCCAGCGCCCCCGCTGTCACCCCGATCAGACAGAACACTGTGAACGGCATCGAAGCGTGCACCACTTTCTGAACACACACACACCCACACACCCACACACACACACACACACACACACACACGGGTCATGGCTGGGTGGAAACACACATGGTAAAATAACACACCATCCCAGCAGACTTACCATGCTGGGGACAAATGGAGCCAAAATACCACCAACCCTGCAAGACATGGAGCAGACCCCCAGCCCGGCGTTCCTGAAAAAGAACACACACACACACACGTCTGAGTCTCGCAGACATCAAGCCGGTTAAAAGTATCAAGATTTTACACTAATGCAAAAGATTGGGGCAGCGGTGGCATGAAGGTTGGGGACTGGGCTCCATCACTGGAAGGTTGTGGGTTTAAGTCTCAGACCAGTAGGTTACCACGAGATCAAGGTGTCAGTGGTGCTAACAAAAAGATGGTTGTGGCAGTGGAGCTGGAGGTTTCAGAGTTAAAGATTTTTGTTGAGAATGGACTAGGATTAGAAATGAGTAAATTAGAGGGACCGCTCAGGTTAGACGTTTTGGGACAGTTAGACAAGGGAGATTGGATCGGTTTGGACATGACCAGAGGAGAGAGATGAAGACTATCAGGAGGAGGATGTTGAAGATGGAGGAAAAGAGGAAGACCAAAGAGGAGGTTTATGGATGTTGTGAAAGAGGATGCAGATGGTCGGTTTGAAAGAGGAAGATGCAGAGGACAGGAAGAAATGGAGATGGGTGATCCACCGTGGCGACACCTAACGGGAAGAAGAAGACGACCCTTGAGAAACAGTTCCCAGGGGCCAGATCAAGGAATTTCACTATAATGATGAGAAGGCTTCTGCAGTGTGTACCTGATGACGGTGGGGTAGAGCTCTGAGGTGTAAACGTAAACAATGTTGAAGGCGGCGCTGACCATCAACTTTCCCAACAGAGCCAGAGAACTGCCGCCGGTCACAGATCCTGCAGAGAGAAACATTAGCGGCTTTGATGTGCCGTTAGCATGTGGCTAAGCATCATTTTCAGTAGATTGTTTTTATTGGAGTTGAAGTTCGAGGCTTTAATAGTCTTTAATTCTATTAATATGGAGTGAGATTCAGTTCACTTTCAGCACAGACAGACGCTCCAGACGTCCTTCAGAGGAGACACGTCTCACTCTACACTCTCAGTACACTCCTGTACTTTTACTCTACACTCTCAGTACATTCCTGTACTTTTGACTTTCTACTCAGTACATTCCCGTACTTGTTCCCTTGTTTCCAGTAAAGTGGTTGGATCAGAGCCTCTGCTCTTACCAGACTGATCAGGTACAGCCATGGAGAGAAGACAACACAACCCTGCCAGGATGAGAAAACTGGCCAATGATTTCCTTCTGCCTGACCTGTGAGAGAGAGAAAGAATGAAAGAACAGTAGCAAAACAAACAAATACACCAGCAAACGTGCAAAATAATATAAAAGAACTTCCACAGTGAAGAGAACATAAACACACACAAACCACTGCTGTGTGCTGGAAACAACCACTTTACAGGTGTCTGGATTAGTTCTACTGAAAGCTAAGATCCAGAAGAGGTTGAAGATGTTAAGATGTAGAACAGCAGAGTGTGTGTGTGTGAGAGAACGCACCAGGGCTTGTTGATGAAGTACATACAGAGTGGGTAAGCTGGGAGCTCCACCAGGCCGTACATGGCCACACTGAGGTAACGGCTGCCCTTATCATCGCTGGCGTTCATGGTCAGTCCGTAATAAACCAGACTGCAGGCGTACCTGCAGCACATGCACACCATATCAGGCCACTTTACACCGGGCTGTTCTGATGAACCGTGAACCAAACGGGACATTTCCAGTATTTCTCTTTACTCCAAACTCCAGACATGCTTTCACATGGGTCTGATGGTCAGCAGAAATAAATGACTTTAACAGACTCCAGATCTGACTTGTTCTAGTCTAGACTAGTTTCTTTATTTGGAGAAGGTAAGATCTGTAGATACTTCAGCTAACCATTAAAACGTCTTTTCATCTCATTGCAGGGTTCGAATTCAAAATCAGCAGGTACCCTTGAATAAGATACCGTGCCCATCATTGCTCCCTGTGTGCTGGATATGGCTGCCCCCTGTGGGATGGTGTGTGTGGGTTAAATGCAGAGGTTGCATTTCTCTGTGTCTCACAATGACAGTCACTTTGACGTCACGTCTCTCTGATACTCACCAGACGTACATGAGGACCACAGTCCTGCAGCGCAGTATCCCGTGAGTGGCCAGCAGGAGGAGCCCTGGGCTGCGAGTCTCTGAGCCTGGAGAGCCCGGCGTGCGGCGGAGCTTCAGCGTGACCCGCCCTTTACCGTTCCTCAGGGCGAAACTCTGCAGGACACGCTCAGCCTGAGCCGTCCGGCCTCGAGAGTACAGCCAGCGTGGAGACTCGGGCAGGGTACTGGAGCCAACACACACACACACACTTATTCACATGCCTACTGAACACTTTTCTTTTACAGCACTGTGCAAAGGTTTTGAGTCCCTAATTTCTTGCTGGCGCAGTGGTGGCCTAATGTTTAGGGACGAGGCCACAGGATCACAAACCTGTGGGTCCAAATTCGGTTCAATGGGTTGTCTTTGAGCAAGGTACCATCCCCATCACTGCACCCAGGGTGCTGGATATGGCTGCCCCCCTGCAGCGCGGTGTGTGAGGGTTAAATACAGAGAAGTATTTCTTCATGGTTCACTTCACTTGTATTTATTGTTGAGGGGCAGTTCTCCAGATCTTCCTGAAGGACAGTGTTGTTGTCCCTCATGTTCAGTCCAGTCTCTGTACCTGAGCAGTTTGATAGTTCTGTGTTGGTTAATCCACACAGTGATCTACGTCTGAACCTTCAAGCAGAACAAAGCATCAAACCTAAGACATGAAGCAGTGAAGAACCAGGAGCAGATGATTCTAGATGATCAGGGGATTTGTTTACCGCTGATGCTGAAAGCTGAGTGGCCCTTTATCTAGAACCTTGTATCTTTAGGCACTTTGCATCCTGGGGCACTAAAACATTTACTCCTGTTTCTTCTAATCTACTCAACCTGACAAAGAGAAGAAGTATTTTTCCAACAATGCGATTCCCTACAAAATATGAAATGAGGGGCTCAAAACTTTTGAACGTGAGGTGAAAGGTGGGATGGACTGAACGTTTCTCAGTTTTTGGTTTAGGAGGATTAAATGACCGCATGCTTGTGTTTCTCGTCGAGCCGAGCAGAACACCTCGCTCCTCTGAACCACTCGCTGTGACCACACAGCCTGCGGCTGCTGCTGAGGTGTTTCTTGCCTCACACGTACATGCAGAAGAGGAAGAGCAGCACGCCGGGAGAGTTGGCTGCCGTTGCTAGGTTTCGCCACTGCCTGATGTAGTAGCCCAGAACGGCAAACAAAGCAATGCCCACGGCAAAGGTCATGTTAGTCAGCGTTCCTGAGAATCACACACAAAGCAAACACATCATCCAGTGAATAAACTCATAAACCAGACCCGGTCACAGTCCAGCAACCAAGACACGACGTCAACTAATGACCAGCAATTACAGCAGCGGTCAAAGGTTTGGACACAATTACTTCCTATAGTTTTCCTTTTTTACTACATTTATAAGACTGAACAAGATATGAATCAATTCAATTAGCAGATCCGATCCTCAGAGAGAGAGAGAGAGAGAGAGAGAGAGAGAGAGAGAGAGAGAGAGAGAGAGAGAGGAGAGAGAGAGAGAGGAGAGAGAGAGAGAGAGAGAGAGAGAGAGAGAGAGAGAGAGAGAGAGAGAAAAGAAAAAGATTCAGAGAATGATTCAACGGCTGTTTCAGTAACTGCTTCAGTGCCCGGATCAATGACCAGTTCAGGAGATGTTTCATTAATTGTTTCACTGAATGGTTCAGAGTTTGATTCAGTGACTGATTCAGAAACTGGTTCAGTGACCGATACAGAAACAGATTCAGTAACCGCTTTTGTGACTGTTTCGGTGACTGATTCAGATATCGATTCAGTGACTGATTCAGTTACCAGTTCAGCGACGGTTATTCTGACTGATACAGAGATATATTCAGTGACTGATTCAAAGACCGGTTCATTAACCTGTTCAGCAGGCTCACTGATGTTCTTTGTGGTTAAACTGCCTTTCAGTCCAGTCCTCTTTAGACTAAAACCCCTTCCAAATCAAGTGTGCAGACTTTTCACTGCTGCTGTCCTGCTCACTGTGGCTACAGACACACCTACACCAGGTGGCGCTACCTGTCAGAGCCCAGTAGGACTTCCCCACGTACTCCTGCGAGAGGATGAAGCAGACCAGTGCCATCCCGCCGTTCATCATCCCCACCAGCAACCGAGACACAGCAAACAACTCATAGTTGGGTGCTAATGCAGTACCGTACCCGAAAAGCAGCTCGAAAAACAAACCTGAAAAAGAGAGAGAGAGAGAGAGAGAGAGAGAGAGAGAGACTATAAACCAATGATCATTCACCTTTAGATGGCACCTTCTGTCTAAAGCATTAGGTTTGCACTAGCAGTGCAGGTGTACCTGTAAGAAACACTGGTTTCCTCCCAATTTTATCAGACAGCGGTCCAAACAGGACGTTCCCGATCAGAACTCCGGCGAAGAACAGCGACCCGGCCAGGCTCACTTTATACGCCTGCTGCTTCACCAGATACCACTGCAGAGCACACACACACACACACACACACACATTTACGGCATTTAGCAGACGCTCTGATCCAGAGCGACTTTCAGTTCCTAACTACTGGGACACTCCAGGAACCCAATAGTGGTATTGGGCCATAGGCAAGTATCCTACCACTAGACCACCACCACCACACAATCCTCCACTGCTGCTCTGGGATCAGCTCTCCTGTGTCAGTTTTTGGACGTCATCACTCATATCCAGCACCTGTGGAGCAGTGATGGGGATGGTACCTTGCTCAAGGGCAACTCAGGACGACCTACTGGTCTGGGATTCCAACCCATGACCTTTCTATCTTGGTGTTCTATCTAGCTACTTCTACCTTTCTATCTAGTGTTTAGGCCTGGTCCCTGCTGCCCCAAGTTTAGGGACTGTCTAAACCGTTCAACATTAAAATTTTAAATGATTTCATTCCACACATCTCCGACCCATCAAACCCTTCAAGGTGAAACAGATTTGGTAGTGCGGTTCAGGACACGGTAGGACTTGCTGTCAGCTCAGATTCTTCTACATTAATAATGAACAATGTGCAAAAATCTGACTCTAGGTCAGCTCTCCTGCTCCTGATGTGTTTTTCTGGGTGACTATTGAGGTTAGCTCCCCCCACCCCAAACACCTGGAAAAGGTACAAAGGATTTTTCCCCAAACTGAGGCTTCAGGTTGAGCTTTCACCTCCGTCACGATGGAGCTGAAATCCTCTGTAAAAGTCACGCTTTGGGTCAGATCACCTCCACCCTTCTCTGTGACAGGCTCCATGTGGAACTCTGGAACAGCGCCCACCAGAACGATGAGCATGGACTGGCATGCCATGTAGATCTAGAGAGAAATGAGAAAACAGAAGACATCTGTTTAGAGGTGATGTTTCATTTTAAGGAGGAAATAAAATCACTTTGAGAAACTCCCTGCACCCGAGGTAAGTCGCCAGGCCATTAACAGGACAAACAGTCACACCTAAGAGGCATCTCCAGTCCACTGGACATGTCTTTGGAATGCTGTAGGAAGCAAAGAAATGGGTAGGACATGAGGAGAACACACAACTGAATCCAGAACCTTTTTGCTGTGAGGTGGCAATTCTAATGTCGAACAATATTTTTTAAGAGTGAAATAGACTTTACAGGGCGGTAATGAGACCAGCTATGTTATACAGGTTGGAGATGGTGGCACAGACAGAAAGACAGGTGGAAGTAGTAGAGGTGTCAGAATTAAAGATGCTGAGATGTCAGCTGAGAGGGACAAGGATGGACAAGATGAAGAACAGGTATGAGAGGAAGATGCAGAGCAGAGGAAGAAATGGAGCTGTATATTTCCACTGTGGAGACGTCTAACAGGAGCAGCTGAAAGAAGGTGGTTTACCTTCTGAAAAAAACACACCTCACTTCTTTAGCTGTGCTCTGAAGCTTTAAGGTCAGAAACCTTCTCACGCCAAACACAGTCCAAACTCAGGCCTTAGGAAACTCCTTGAGATGAACTTCCCCTTTAACTCTCCGGGTGTTGAAGACTAGTTCCGTCACTCCTAACGCCATGTAAACTGATTTGCTTCGAGCATTTTTACATGAAAAGTAGTTTTGTTTCATTTTAATCCTCTTCATTCACATTAAGCTCCTAAAAATGTGTTTCATTTCATTTTGTTCTGCAGGTTCAGCTCCTGAACTGTGTTGCTCTTGCAAAGTGAAACCATGAAATGCATCCTCTGTATTTAACTCACACACACCATCAGCCTTATCCATTCCCCAGGTAGCAGGGATGGGGACAGTACCTTGCTCAAGGGTACCTCACTTTAACTTTGTGGTCTTGAACCCCCAACCCTGCAAACATGGGGCCTCATCTCAAACACTAGACCACCACTGCCCCCCTGTCAGTTCTTGAAGGTTAGACAGGCAGACTAGATCATTGCTGATGATAGTGATCACCAGTGAGAGTAGGGAGCAGCTTGAGGAGAACCTGGAGGAATGAAAGTGAGTAGGTCAAAGACAGAATACATGAGTGTGAATGAAAGGGAGGAAAGTGGAGTGGTTAGGATGCAGGGAGTGAATGTGGAGGAGTTTAAAAACTTGGGATCAACATTTATGGCATTTAGCAGACGCTTGCATGTCCTAATTACAGGGACAGTCCCCCCTGGAGACACTCAGGATTAAGGGTCTTGCTCAGGGACCCAGTGGTGGTGGTGCCAGTGGGGGGATTCAAACCTGGGACCTCTTGAGCCACAGGTCCATAGACAAGTACCCACCACCACCCTATCAACAGTTCAGAGTAACGGCATGTGTAGAAGAGAGGTGAAGAAGAGAGTGCAGACAGGTTGGAATGAATGGAGAAGAGTGGCAGGAATGGTTTTGTGACAGACACGAACCAGCAAGAGTAAAAGGGAAGATTTAGATGGTGAGGTTCAGGTTTGGTAGGATACACAACTATGGACCAAGAGGTCACAGGATGGAATCTCACCTCCAGCACCACCACCACTGGGTTCCTGAGCAAAACACTGGACCCCAAGTTGCTCCAGGTGGCCTGTCCCTGTACTCAAGAATTGGAAGTCACTCTGGATAAGAGCATCTGCTAAATGTTGTAAACGAGGAGAGATGAGGATTATACCAGGAGGAGGATGTTGAAGACGAAGCTGCCAGGAAAGCGGAGAAGAAGAAGACCAAAGAGGAGGTTTATGGACGTGGTGAGAAAGGACATGCAGGTGGTCGGTTTAAAGGAGGAAGATGCAGAGGACAGGAAGAAATGGAGACGGATGATCTGTTGTGGCGACCCCTAAACAGGCTGAAAGATTGATTATATAAATAAATCTACAGCTGTAATAACGCTTTTAATTAGATTTGCTTATTGCAAATACTAAAAAAAAAATTAACAAAAGGTCTTTAACAATATAACAAAGACTTTTATTCTGTATTCGAATTGACCGGTACTGATTTGTTGGGAAACGTGTTCAAAACAGGAACTACTTTTTCTTCCGCGTTCTCGGCTTCACACACACGGTCTCGGTAAAAACAAGTCACACTCTAATCAGAGACAAAGTGTGTGTCATCGATCAGGGCAAAATGAGCAGATAAATGAGAATCAATGAGGGAAAAATGAGCTTACATCAGGAAAGCGGATGAATACACGCCAGGGGGACGGAGCAGCACGAAGGAGTGTTCCTCCGCCTCGGAGTCTCCGGATCAAACCTCGAAAATTGGGATAAACCCCGGGAATAAACTCCGCGTTTAGAAAAACTTCTGCAAATAAGGCACTTAATCATTTCTCTCTCCCTTTCTATCCGGCAGAAACAGCGGCCGGGCCTGTAATACTACATGTTCTAGGTGAATAGAGCCCGGCAGCTGCAGCAGTTCTGTGATGAACGCTGGTGTTGTTGCTGTTAAAGTGAATAAATGGGACGTGAATGTGGAACATCTGGAGCAGCATCTGCTTTACGAGCAGTAAAATTAAACCTCACCTGCAGGAGGATTAAAACGACCAGCATCCGTTTCTGGTATTTGCCGAAGTCTCCCACCGTTTGAAAAGCCTCCTCCAGGTCCATGTCTCCTCCACATCTCACAGGGGTTTGGAGGTTTGTTTTAGGACGCTGGAATTGAAGGCAACCCCGCTGCTGTACACGTAGATACGGCGTCACGTGACGCGAGCCCTGGCTGCTGATTGGTGCAGAGCCCCAGTTTAGTTTCATTTAGCCTGGCGCTTCGTCCAGGTGAATATCGAGCCTCTGCAGCTTCACTCCCCACTCGGTCAGACACGTACTCCAACAACAGGCTTCAGATTTTAAAAGCTTTATTGATTTAAAAGATGCACCAGATTTTTAATTACTTTTTTTTTTTTTTTTAAAAAACATCCACAAATGAACACACCCCCCCATTTCAACCGAGTGATAAAAATAACCTGAACTTCTGACACAAGTGACCGAGGACGAAAACATAAAAAATACTTAATTCATGTTAAAAATAAGGACAGAAAGTGTAAGTGACAAGTGTTAGGAGAAGTGGAGAAACGTGGTGAAGATCACTGATTCTGGGCCCTGAGCGGTAATCTGGATCGAGGAGGAGGCGTCGCGCTCTCGCTTTCTCCAACCTTCGAGCGGTTCAGGGATCTGTTGTTGAGGTTCTCCTTCTTGTTGGGCTTCTTCTGCAGAGAGAGTTCATCCGTTTAAGAAGGCAGTGGCAAAGAGCGTCAAAGAGGCTTTGAGAAGCAATGTAAAATAGGAAAAGTCTGACTAATACCAAGGTAAAAGTATTTTTGCTGCATAATTGTGAAAGCTTAAACATTTATAGAAGTTTTAAATATCTGAACATCTTTTTTTTTTTTTGCTTATATATATATATATATATATATCTCGCTCTACACGCACAGATACATCTATACACACCCGTCCACAAGAGCGAGACGAACCGATTTAGAATCAACCCATGGGTTCAGTTTCCCCAAGCTCATATGGCGTTACCTTAAAGAAGGGAACCCTTCCTTCCTCGTAGCACATGAGGTTCTCGTCCGGTATGGACTGCTGTGTGGAGTTGCTGTCGCTGGAGCCGCTAACCTCGTCCTCCAGGGAATCCTGGAAGCAGATCACGTTCAGCCATGAAGCTTCTTTTTAAGAAGAGACTGAAATTCTGATGTCCTGTTTGTTAATGGCAACTTCCAAGGCACGTTTGGGATGCGTGTGTGTACCTGTTCGACAGGCTTCTCGTCTTCCTCTCCTTCAGTGAGGGCGTCACACTGACTGAGCGCGCTCATCAGCTGCTCCTGCTGAGTCCTGAACTCCACCTCCAGTTCCTCCCTGCTTCTCAGCGGGTCCAAGACACGAGGATAAGTGTACTCCTTACGCTGGGGCGTCGTGCCTAAACACACACGTTATTCCAACACTGCTGACGGACCCGATTCTTTGACTTGATGTGAAACAAAGTAAGGCCTGCCAGATCCTGACTGTGCTTAAAACGGTACGCTTCCAAAATGTTACATTTTTTATTAACGGATTCTAAAACTTCAAAAATTCAATTGGTGCTTGAGCGGTTCCCCATTTCTCACCGGTGGGCAGGTCCTGCTGGAGTTCGCTGCGGAGGAAGCTGTTGACTGTTTCCAGAGCCTCAGTCGCGAGGGCGGAGATTTCTTCTCGGTCCTGCCGCAGGGTGATCTGGTCTCTGCTCATCTGCAGTTCCACATCTTTCAGGGCTCCTTCCACTTCCTGCTGCAGTGGAGCGAGACGACTTCTACAGTCCTCCACCGCAGCCTGACCACGCTTCTCTACACGCTGCAACGGAGCACAGAAGCACCAAAAACACTTTAAAACGAGTATAAATAAACAAAGTTCACAATACTTTAAACGCATGCGGCTTCTCTAGAATATATTGCTGGTAAATGTTCCTGTAAGGGTTCCCCGAGTAGAATTAGATCATTTGATTTCTCTGTAGAGCTCCTGCCATTTATTACCTCCAGAAGGGCCTGCACGTGGGTCTTGTTCTGCTCAACGAGGGCGAGTTGCTCCCCGGTGTGCTTTTCGGCCAAGTCCGTGGCCGTGTGGCACCACTGTAGCCCGGAATCGGCCAGTGACTCCAGAGAGCTCTGCAGGAGGCTGCAGTAACCAGCACACTCCTCCAGCGTCCTCAGTCCATCCTCTGCCACTCCGTTCATCTCCCTCATCACACCATCGGCACAGGAGCTCAGACGGGAGAGGACGGACGAGGTCTCCTCTTCAGCCTCCAGGCATTTGCTGAAAGAGATTCAGCCACTCGGATTAAACTGATGACAGTACTCTCATTAGACGCATGAGTCATTTCACTGCAAGTAACTGTTTAAACATTAAAGAATTATATTTTTAAAAAAAAACAAAATATAAAATAGCTGATTTAGGTAAACTAGTAAGGCGGCGAGACAATAACCAAGTTTAACATAAACCTGCTTTAATTCACTGGATCCACTTCATAATTTCTTAAAATAAAAGGTCCGAGGCCCCATTAGATTGCCATTTTTACATTTTTTATTTCCAGCTTTGGGTCAATTCTCAGGGCCACGTGTTTATATTGGGTCAGATTTTTAAATCAGGATTAATTTCAGGAGAACTGCACACGTAAGCTTCCTCTTTAACAAAATCACTGCTGCTTTTACTTTAAATAGTGAATCAAGTATTTAAACTTGAATGTTAATGTTTCCAGATCCTCTGCTTGTCAAAGGTTAGTGGTTCGTACAGACAGGTTCTGCCTGCTGTATTTTGAAGGTACGCGCGTTAAGAGGAAACTGGAGAGTCAAAACTGGGTTGTATGAAGGAGCTGATCTCGTTACCTCTCTATTGTGCTCCTGAGAGCATCGACAGGTTTGCTCTGAGACTCTGACGTTTCTCGCAGCCCATCAAAGTCTGTTTGTGTGTCCAGAGCCAGGAGGCTCATCTGATCCTGCACACACTGAAGGAGCTGGGCCATGCGCTGCAGTTAAGAAAGAACACCAACACATCACAGAATACCTCAACTCAGGAACAGTTTGTAAACAGTGTTGGCATCTAAACGAACAAGCAGCAGCCTTCCTGGTAACGCACCGTTTGGTGTTTGCTGCTTGCCAGATTAATCTGCTGTTTGAGTTGGTCATGCTCAGAGTGAAGGGAACTGAAGCCCTGCACGGCTGTCTCCCTCATGCTTGCCAGGGCCTCAACATGACCGCCGAAAAACGCAGTCATCTCTGCTTTTAGGATCTCCATCTGCAAGGAAGGAAACGGAAAGATTTTCAGATGACTGAAAAGCAAGCAACTTTTAAATGTGGCAGAAAAATTACATGCAAACCCCGAATCAAGGGGTTTCAACTGGGTTGAAGTCCATTTAAAAAAAAAAAGAAAAAAAACCCCACACAACCCCACCCCCAACAATACCTTTGTGGCCAAAACAGTGTATTGCTGGATTGTCTCTTTTAAATTGTCATTCATTGCCCTGATCGATCCGATGCCTGGCATCGCCTTGGCAACAAGGGCTTCCTCTAGCTGAAGTTTATGCTCGTCCTGTCAGTAGAGAAAGCATCAGAAAAACAATTCAGCACATTAAACCAGTAGCTTATGATGGTTTCCATGTGGGGAACATAATACCGAACGCCATCTTCACCCTTAAGTCGGTTTTCATTACAGGACAGCAGATTTATAATAGAGTTTCTCAACAGTAAAAATTGTTAAATACATGTATACTTTGCTCCATAATCACAAACAGAAGACATTTTATAATGAGAAAGGATTTGAAAAGATTAAAAAGAGCAGAAGAGACATTTCTGTGGCTTTACTCTCTAAAGCTGCATTTTCACAGCATGTTCACATCACGGCCGGCTCTGTGAGCCCCACTAAGCAGGATTATGATTCGAATCGGGTCAAAACTTAACGATACACAGTAGAGTCAGGCATGCTGGGAAAAGGGAGAGAAGAGAAACTTACTGATCTGAGGGACTTACTAAAAGTTTGAGCATGGAGTCTCTGCCTTCCTGAGTGAGGTTCTCCTGTTGCAGCAGTCTGCTCTTAAAGCAGTCCACTCCTTCCCCAACCGCCTCCTTCATCGTGCTGTAGGAGCTCATCACGGACTCGGACGCATCCTGAAACACACGGCCTGTTCCTCCCAGCAGTTGCGCTACAGTGAGAGAGAGAAAGCTCATTAGTAAACACACACGCACCCAAAAAAAAAAAAATTAAAAAAAGTGTGCTTCAAACAAGTTAGCTTTAACCAGAGATGAGTAGTTGTGAGGCAGGATTTAGCCAAATCCATCAATTACAGACTGTTAGTCTGAAGAAATTTTACTGTTTTAGTTCTCGCCGTTGCTTGAAATATTAAATCTAAACTAAATCTTTCGAGGAAACAGTAAGGGTGGAAATGTCTGAATTAGAAGAGACGTACTTCCATGAACCTGGTAAGAACAGGCAGAAAAGAAAAAGTGCTCAACCATCTAAAGTGGCACTGGCATTTAGAGGAGAACTCCCTAAACGTGGGTGGCGCTTTGAAATATTACACTTCCTGCTCAACATGCAACAAATAGCAGCTCTGTGAAATGCCAAAGCTGCATTTGCAATCTCCGCAATCCTTCAAGGTTTTGGAAATAGCCCAAAAGATTTAACAAGAAGTGAGCCGACTGTAGTTAGAGGTCACCCAGATCTCCCTCATAAGACCGGCTGTGACGGACCTACAGCTTGGCGGTAGTGATCCAGGATGGCGGAGTGTTTGATGCTCTGCTCCTGCAGGGAGGTTTGCATGCTGCTGCAGCTTTGCTCCATGCGCTGCCCGAAGCTCTTCTGAACGGTGCTGTTGTGCTGCTCCACAACCTGAATGCGCTGCAGCTTGGCGTGGAGGCCGCCGACATCTGCTGTGCTGGCCTCCGCTGTGCTCAGCAACTGCAGCAGAAAACAGAAGCGTTAGGCAGATGTACTGCTGGCGCTGCCTGCTACTGTCCACAAGAAAAGATGGGAAGAAAAGTGAAACAGGAGGGCAGGACCAGCAACCAGCATGACAACACACCTGGCCCGCCGTGCTGTACAGCTGCTCCTCAGTGGTCTGTAGCCGAGTGCTGATGAACTCCTCCTGGGTGAGCCTATGCCTAGTCTCCTTCAGGTCCTCGTGAACCTCTTGTAGTCGTTGAGTCCTCTCCTGCAAGTCCTCAGTGCATTGGTCCAGCTTCTGCTTACTGTCTGTGAACAGCTCCATCATCTACAGCACAAATCAGACAGATCAGGTATTATTGAACATGAATAAAATACTTTTTCAAAACAGGTCTACAATACAAACACAGAATGCTTTAGTGTGACGCTCACCCGCTTCAGCTCCTCCTCCACCGCAGCAATCCGCTCCGTGAACTCCGTGATCTGCTCTTCCTGACTCACCAGTCTACTGTTCATGCTCCTGCGAGAAACATTTTTCGGATATTTATCCAACAGTCCGATACCATCTAAATATTACATGATTTCCACACTGCAGAAAACGTCAGAAAAAAAGTACATAAACACATTACGCAAGTCAGGATTAAGTGAAACCCAAAAACACAATTTACCCCAAACTTTTTTCCTAACAGAACAGAAACCTCAACATACTCATAGTTCTCTGAAGAGAGATACACCCCGTGTTTTTCACGAGTAGCTGCCAGATCTCGTTTCAGACGCTCAATCTCCTCTGTGTATTCCTGAAAAATATTTAAAAATAAATAAATAAAAACGATGAACCTCAGTTAGTTAGGATACCAATGATAACCCAGATGTCTAACTTACCTTGATGAGGGTTCTCTTGGTGAGTTTCTGGTTCACCTCAGGCTTATTCATGATGTTCTTTGCCCTGTTAGCATATTCCAGTGTGCTGAGTGTTTCCTGCATTCAGTGAGAAACATCAGTATCGTTTATAAGATGTTTCTCCTTCATGATGGAGTTCATAGTTAATACTCCACACAAACTTCACAATATTCACTATAAGCAGTGACATTTTTTCGCCCATCTTGTTTTCTTTACCTCTTAGGCAGCCAAAACATGCTTTGCACATCAGTTTGAACCATAAAGCTATCATGTTGGATCAGGAACCGGAACCCACCTCCAGGTTGATGGAGGCTGGAGAAACGGTAGCAATGATGGAGGTTTTGGTGCGCCCCCCCAGGGAGTCCTGCAGGATTCTGGTGAGCTTAGACTCTCGGTAGGGCACATGGGGGCCGCGCTCCACCAGAGCCGTGATGACCCGGCCCAGGGTCAACAGAGACTGGTTTATGTTGCCTGCCTCACGAGCACGCTTGTCCACTGCTCCCGAACGGCCTATGTTCTCACTGCCGGCAAGATCGACCTTTGGACAGAAGAGAAAAACCATTCATCTCAAGAGGCAGAAGCTCAGCAGCAGGAGGCAACGACTGAATATTTTTTGGACCTTTAAGGCAATTTAAAATGTATCACTTTATAAACACACGGTTCATTTTCATTTAGCAGACGCTTTTATCTAGAATGACTTACAAACGGAGAAGTGCAGACTCAAACTGCACTGCAATGAGAGCTTTACACATACATTAAACACCAAATATAGAATTTTTCATTAAAATGTACAATCATGCAGAGGGAGCAACATAAGTGCTGATTAAGATTACATTTTAAACTTCTACATTAGTTGAAATGGAGGTCCAGCTAGCTAATTTGAGCAATAAAGTCTCTACAGCAAACAAAAAGTGACCTAGTAAGTCAGCTGCAGGTCAGCGACTCACCAGGTTCAGTTTTCCAATCTTCACCAGTTCCTCTCCATCCAGAGTGATCTCCTTCATGTGAATGGTGACAGAGAACACCGAGTGGGAACGGCTGATGAAGAAATATGAAGACTCATTACATGCACTCTGGTTATAACCATTTGAAGCGTTCTATTGGAAAGCAGACACGAAAGCCTCTTCACTGCACGATTTAAAAGGAGATGGAAACACGTCGCATCTTCATACCTGGAGTATGCGTTCATGAGCGTGGAGGCAGTCTTCCTCTTGGCAGCTCCTCTCTCCAGAATCTGATAGACCTCATTCTTGTTGTGTACTGTGATCTCCTCCAGTCCCTTCACAATCACTGCTCTCTGACAAAACACAACAGACTTCAAATTAAGAGGCCTCACTTAATCTGATTCAATACATTGTGATCTCAATCATTATATTCAGTCCTACAACATTACTAAATACTCTAATTAGACCGAAGGAAACATTTTTGTTGGATGAAAACAAGCCATTTCGGTTTCTCATATTTGAAAATGCCCTGAACGTTTTATTTTGGCCTAAGAACGATCAGTGCAGAAGGATTAAGAGCTGATGTACCTTGTTCCTGGGGTCATCAAACAGCTGCAGCCTTTCTGTAACATCAGAAGAAGGACTAAGCAGGTCAAACAGCTCTTCATTATAGATCTCCAGCAGGGAGACCTTCACAGAAAACTCTGTGCCATTAGTGGTCAGCTTCTCAAAGATCTGGTGGAGCGTACGAGGAATGATACCAGCCAGGGGATCCTAAAAAAGGAAGAGAACCACCTCTCAGGCTGGTGTAAAACTAAATAGCTCAATGTAGTTAAAAATAATCAGAATTCTCACCTCTTCCCAGGTGAACTCCTCGTTGGGGGATCTCTCACCCTCCATTGTGAAGGTTTTGCCAGTGCCAGTTTGTCCATATCTTTAAAGGAAAGAACCAAATCCCCTTTAAAATAAGTGCTCAAGAACGAGATAATACATGTCAAACGCCTTTTATATGAAAAGTCACTCACGCGAAGATGGTGCAGTTATAACCCATAATAACCTCGTCTAAAATGGGGCAAACCACACTCCTGTACACCTCAATCTGTTTCGCAGACGGGCTGAACACCTGTACGTTTAAAAACATGCATGAAAGTGGACAAGAGCAGCAACCAGGATTACACCCATGCTAAAAAAAACGACTCAAAACCTCACCATGTCGAAGGTGTACGTTTTCCTGGACGTCTTGTCATTTACGCCACCAGTCCGGACAGTCACCTCCTTCCTGGTCTGCTCACACTCGACCACGCCGTGCGAGTTCGATTTGCGCTCCACTCCATTGAAAGGTCTGTGACAGATCCAGTTTAGACAGATGTCCTACAGAACAGCCCCACTCTGAATAGGTTAACGGTACTCACCTGCATCGAACAACAACTTGGATGTTTCGCCCCTTCTCCTCCTTTTTGGCTGCCACCATTGGACCGTACGAAGACATCGTTAGAGAGCGTCTTCTAGTCGGATCCAGAGCTGCAGCAGCAGACAGAACGCCTTACTGTAAAGAACTACAAAAATAAACAAGCGTTTGACAATAAAGTAAGACTCTGACCTGGTTTAACAAGTTAATGAAATGGAAAGTACTTTTAGGGTTCTAAAATATGGAACTTGCACCAAATGGTCAGAGAACATTATTATCTATAAAATGCGTATTAATTTTTTGTCTCTCAAATTTTTTAGATACACACACACACTTCAATCCTCCATAGACTTAACGAGGGAAATGTACTGTTAATACACTAATGGTGTTCAATATAGGGGTGGGCGATGGCAGATTACATTTTTCTGAAAATACATCGAGAAGACAATGTTTTGACGTCAATGCTTGAATGGAGAAAAGCTGCATTTCCACAAAAAAAAATAAAAAATAAAAAATACAAACACTGAAGTGAAAACTAAGATGAAATTAACTGTCACTGTGAACAGCCCACCACTCTCTTTCTCTCCTCTGCATTTAACCCACACATACTGTGCAGCAGTGCGCAGCCATATCCAACACCATATCCCCAACACCTGGGGAGCAGTCATGGGGCCAGTACCTTGATAAAGGGTACCTCAGGGGAATCTGCACACTGCATTAAATCCAATTAAGATGGACTAATTCTGCTCTGTGTTAAGTACATGCAGCGGGTCAGCGTTCTTTAACTACTGATGATTCACCCAGAAGAGAATCCAGTGATCTACTTCAACATGATGGTGATAAATGTCACCAAATCACCCAGTTTTAGGTCATAAACCTGCTGAGGGCCTTGATCTGCCTTCTGCACAGAAGCTTCTGAGACGAGTTAGAGAGAGAGGTTAAAAATCAAAAATAAGTCATGAAACAAATCATCCAGGAGAAACTCGAACTGAAAACTGGAAAAGGGAATAGCCTAAATATCTAAAAACCTAAATATCCAGATAAAAATACAGACTGTGGAAAACGGTAAAAACACATACAATCAGGAAACTACTAAATGCAGTTTATTTAGATGCAATATGTAGCACTTACACTGAAGGGGGGAGAGAAAAAAAACGTGTCAAAATAAGGTGATGCATTTGGGATTTAAACATAATGCAGAGTGATAAAATTGTATTAATTAGTATTTGAGTTTTAAAAACTGAGGTTTCACACGAAACTGAAGCAGCTTTGTGTTTAAGGATATTAAAAGTCAAAATAAGACAGGAAAGCGGCCCATATTTCCCCTTATAATGGTCCAAAACACCAGTCAAGGTTAACAGAGAGGTAAGGAAAAATGATGGGTGGAAAGAGGGATTTAAACACATGCTGGTTAGGAAGGTTCACTCCATTGACCACAGTAAAATAAACAAACAACAACAACAATGACAATAATATTATTATTATTATTTTTAATATTGATAGGGAAAAAACAGGAAGTTTACCAGGTTCTATATAATTGTCTTAAATTTTAAAACACTCTTCTTTGCACCTTTTGGGTAAAACCTGCTCTAAAACACCTTTAACATCAGTTTATCTCCTACACTCCAGAACATTCTAACACGCCTTGTTTTTATTACATAGCGGGGACCTCCGTTCATGCCAGTTCCCTCAGAAAAGACGTTTCCTGGATAGTTTTGTTAAACAAGCACTAAAACGACTCCGAAATAAAAAAAAAAAAGTATCCATTACAGCTATTAAATAACCCAAAAGTTAAATAATTTAAATAAACCAGTCAGGTGGACATGAACAGATTAGCCCCGTTAGCTTTAAAGCGTCCTTATCAGACAGGTTAGCAAGTCTGTCACCTCAGATTGAAACGATTTTTTATGAAAAAGATGATGAACACTTAAACAACACGTACTCACCTCCCGAACGACTAGTCCCGGTGGGAATGTATAGAAAGTTAAAATGAATAAATTTCTTGCTCTTTTCAGCGGAACACCTCGCAGTCTCACTCAAACTGAGTGAGAAAACGGTTACTCACTTTGAATGTGGCGCAATCGGCAAACAGCCAATCAGAAGACAGACGTGCTTCCCCGTCTCACGCTATTGGTTATAGTGGTTTTCATCGATATAAGCTTTCACCAATCAGCATACGGTAATGTCCTACCTGCACCGTGACCGCCCAATCACATGACGAGTTGTTCCACGATGTTTTTTGACGCCGAGGGCGGCTTCTCGTGTGGCATCACGGGACGTGATGCCAGATTTGAAAAGGGATTTGGATTGCAGTAGCGTATTAATGTCATGATGTTTCATTTAAGTGCGTTTTTAAGCTCGGTATTTACTAAATATGTATGTGGCGGGTGTGTGATGGTTGGTTTATTGCTATAGCTGTTAAAATGACAGCAGCCAATCAGAACAGGGCACATTGACATATAACTCCTCCATCTTCACCACCTCTATTACCTGCAGCATAACAATTCCGCTGTCCTTTGTTCACACACATATTAGTAGTTAATAATGACCATCAAGGGCAAGTAGCAACATGAAAGGAAGTACATTAAAGACAGGACAGCGTGACACTATAAGACACAGTGTAACAACATATGGCAGTACAAACACAATAGATATGAAGACAAGCACAGCAAAGCGAACTAAACAGAATAAACCGAATTAATACTATAGTTACAGCAATGGTAGTGTTTAATAAGCTGTAAAGGGACTTGGTGCACATTTCTAGAAACATGCATGAGATTGCACGAGGTCATTTATAGACAATGACATTTATAGCAGCAATGAATGGTCACAAAAATGATTGCACAAGCTCCATAATGAGAAATCACTCAAATACAACGTGGTAAAATAATGCAGCTGTTTGACAGTCTGCAGATTACTGACGTGTCCATGTAGTGTTGGAAAATGCACATAAAAGGGCAAAACGACCAAATACTGCGCATTGTAATTTATCGGTGAGCGTTCCGAGTCTGAAATCTGATTTTATCCGACTTTTATTCGAAGATTACGCGCTCCTGCTGCAGTAGGAACCAAAGTGCCGGAGCGCGGTTTCTGCCCGGGGCCGTTCAGGCTGTGCACACGTTCGCACGAAACGAGGGGGAAATGACTTCACACCGATAATATATTTTAAAAACTTCTATATAAATCAACTTTGATGAGGAATAACTACAAAAACGCAATACCTCTCCGCGGCCTGGGTTTGTAAGGTGTGGCTGTGTGGACTTTGAATGAAAGTTGGCCTTTTTGGAGCTTCTGATCAGCGGTCTGTTTTTTTTCCTTATTTAAACACAATAAAAACAAAAAATGTGGCTGGAAATATTGGAGCTGCCCGCTCACCAGCTCATCTTTTACGCCGTGTTGGTTTTCTCCTGGACGGTTTATCTGTGGGAGGCCTACCTCGCCTCCAGACAGGTAACAGCTTATGGTTCATTCTATCAATTTTTCCGTTCCACCTTAAATGTCAGAACCACCCCATTGGAAAGGTAGAAGCATTTAAGGTGGCACGGAGCGTTCCAAGAAACTAAAGCTTATTCAGCTATTAGATGGAGTTGTGTACTGATCAGTCATATACATTTGTAATGTGTGTGTGTGTGTGTGTGTGTGTGTGTGTATGTTTCACCCATACACACACGTGCAGCAGGGGGCAGCTATTGAAAGTGCCCGGGGAGCAGTGATGGGGACAGTACCTTGCTAAAGGATACCTCAGGGCAATTTTTGTAGGGTCTTATTTTTGTCGTATTGAGGATTAAATGAAAGAAATGGGAGCAAATGTTTTAGTGCTCCAGGCTACAAAGTGTATAAAGAACCTGGGTTTTAGATAAAGGGGTTCCAACAACTCGGTGTTAACCTGATCATCTGGAATCTTCTGCACCTGTTTTTTCACTGCTTCATGGCTCAAGTTAGACGCTTTGTTCTAAGGTTCAGACGTAGATCACTGTGTGGATTAACCAAAACTGAACTATCAAACTGATCAGGTACAGAGACTGGACTGAACATGAGAGACAACAACACTGTCCTTCAGGAAGATCTGGAGAACTGCTCAGGTACAGAGACTGGACTGAACATGAGAGACAACAACACTGTCCTTCAGGAAGATCTGGAGAACTGCCCCTCAACAATAAATACAAGTGAAGTGAACCATGAAGAAATACTTCTCTGTATTTAACCCCCACACACCGCGCTGCAGGGGGGCAGCCATATCCAGCATCCTGGGTGCAGTGATGGGGATGGTACCTTGCTCAAAGACAACCCATTGAACCGAATTTGGACCCACAGGTTTGTGATCCTGTGGCCTCGTCCCTAAACATTAGGCCACCACTGCGCCAACAAGAAATTAGGGACTCAGAACGTTTGCACAGTGCTGTAAATGAACACAGTGCTTTGTGAAAAAAAGGCTTTCTCATCTAACATCACTGCATTTACATTTGCGGCATTTAGCTTATCCAGAGCGACTTCCATGTCCTGATTACAGGGACAGTCCCCCCTGGAGACACTCAGGGTTAAGGGTCTTGCTCAGGGACCCAGTGGTGGTAGTGCCAGAGGTGGGATTAGAACCTGGGACCTCTTGAGCCACAGGTCCATAGGCAAGTACCACCACTAGACCACCACCACACTGCTGCACTTTATAAATGGTCTTCTAGATGAACAGCTTAAGCCATAACGCTTATTCACAAAAGGTATAAGTGGAAAGACTTCCCAGAAAGGTGAGAAGCTGTTAAAGCTGCAAAGAGGAGCAACATGGTGGTCTCTACGAATTTAGAGAGAGATCTCCAAACACTCTAGCTGCAGCAGTTTAGTGGATTCCTCCTGTAGGTGAGGATTATGCTGTGCAGTGAACCTCTCACCGTAAACTGGAGACAGTATTAGGGAGTGTGTTGACCGAAGTGTTTTTTTCACTGTTTCATGGCTCAGCGGAAGGTTTACAGGACCAGCAGGCATGTGCCCACAGAGCTGGGGAAGATTATGGATCCGGAGACCTTTGAGAAGTCGCGGCTTTACCAGTTGGACAAAAGCAACTTCGGCTTCTGGTCCGGGCTCTACTCTGAGATGGAGGGAACAGTAAGTATCTGAACAGTGCTTTGAAGAAAAATGACCACTGGACACAATGGTGCTCAGTTTTAATGACTTCAGTTCAAATCCTAATACTTTGCTGAAGCTTCAGATATTTGCTTAGAGTCCATTAGCTGCGTTTACTTGTTTTATATTTTTGCACATGTGACGTTTGTGCTTTTATTATTCATTTTGAAATGATGAATTTTCAAAGAGAGTTTACAAAATTCCTATACAGACTAAACACTCTAAAGTCTCCTTTAGGAATATCTCTCACGGCTTCTTTAAGGACGTTCCAGCTCCTTTTTGTTTAACGTTCTCTCTGGAGATGATCCCATAAAGCTTCTGCCTCTGAAGGTGATCAGATGTGGAAAAATGGCAAAAACATTGTCCTTCAGGAAGCCTGGCTAGCTGTCTGGCTCTTTGGAGGCTCTTTGCTCAGTACTGTGTCTATTCAAGGGACATCCTAGGAGCAGGCTGGGTGTATTGTTATAAAACCATGCTCAACACACCCAAAGAAATAAAAAAAAAGCTGGTTCCCTTTATCCTGAGGTCCCTTATGCCCAGTTTAGCTTCCTGTAACTTCTAACATCTTCTATCTTTCTATCTATCTCTCTCTAGCTCATTCTGCTGCTGGGAGGAATCCCCTTCCTCTGGAAGATCTCAGGGGTTGTGACGGCTCGTTTTGGCTTAGGGCCAGAGTACGAGGTGAACCCCTTCCCTGTTATTGTTCACTTTAAAACTAGGTTTTTATCAAGAAAGAATTTTTTTTCCCACACACTCATGCAAAAAAATGTATCTCATTTTATTTAATTACTGCAGATCTCCCAGTCTCTGGTCTTTTTGATGCTGGCAACTCTGTTCAGTGCCTTCACAGGCCTCCCATGGAGCATCTACAACACGTTTGTCATTGAGGAGAAGCATGGCTTTAACCAGCAGGTGAACATGACCTACTTGGCACCTGGTGTCCATCCAGCTCGTTCAAGTTTTTCTTCTTATAGGAGACATAAATGTCACGATTGTGTTGTGGAGCTTGATGTTTTTTCAATTGAAAGACTTTCTTCTCCCTCCGTCCCTCCCTCAGACGTTGGGGTTCTTCCTGAAGGATGCTCTGAAGAAGTTTGTGGTGACTCAGTGCATTCTGCTCCCAGTGACCTCTCTTCTCCTCTACATCATAAAGATCGGTGGAGATTACTTCTTTATCTACGCCTGGCTCTTCACCCTCATCGTTTCTCTGGTTAGCGAGACACAACATTTAAATTGTTTGAGTACTCTAGCGATTACTTTGATGACTTATTTTTACTTCCCTACTTTTTTTCCCAACGTGAAGGTGCTGGTGACCATCTACGCCGACTACATCGCCCCACTTTTTGATAAATTTACCCCACTGCCGGATGGAGAGCTGAAAATGGAAATCGAGAGCATGGCTAAGTCAATCAACTTCCCCCTCACCAAAGTCTACGTGGTGGAAGGTACTGGAACTAGGGCTGTATATGGGCAAAGTACTAGCATTGCGCTAATCAATCACAATATGATACACAGGTGCTTCAAACTGGCAATGAGGATTGAAAATGAACTACTTTGACTTCAGTTAGACTTTGTGAATTTATTAAACAGGCTGTGATTGGTCAACTGTGATTGTTCAGAGTCTCGTTTGCATATCAAAGCCTCCTGTGAGGTCAGTATCACAGAGAATCTTACTGTAATAAGACTGAAGAAACGATATATAGTGCATCTCTAAGGGGAAAACTTCCAGCTGTGTTCATCACGCAGATGGTGAAATCAGTTCTTTTAAACGAACACACAAATCCCACTTGTTGAAGCAGAAGTAATGATGGTTAACCTTGATCTTGGATGTATAAAGAGACTTTTTGTGTTTAATGTTGTCTCATTTTGTCTTCCGTTGTCCTCAGGCTCGAAGAGGTCTTCCCACAGTAACGCCTACTTCTACGGCTTCTTTAAAAACAAGCGCATCGTTCTGTTTGACACGCTGCTGGAGGATTACTCTCCTCTTAACAAGGGCGGTGAAGGAGAGGCGGCGACGGAGCAGAAAGATGAAAATGAGGCATCAGGTGATGAGAGCAAGCTCAAACCCAAGGTCAGTAAAAGGGCCTCAGAGTGCGAGAGACAGTTAACGTCCAAGTCACCCAAGTTGATGGTTTAAATGAAAGGTTTATTTAAACCAGTTTGAGTAAGTGGTTTACCTAAACCAGTGTGAAACCAGCATGTAAGGTGTATTTAAGCCATTGTAAATAAACATTTTATTTCAAACTGTGAATAAACTGTTTCTCTAAGAATAAGAGGTTTATCTAAACCTGTTTAAATAAGTTAATTTACACCTGATCACCAAACAAGTTTTAAATAAATAAGATTTTAAAATTATACATAACGGTTTAATGGACAGACTATAAATATAAGTCTGACAGCAACTTGCAAAGAACTATCTTTGTGTCCAACTTTTCTTTTTTTTTTTTTTTTTTTTTTTTTTTTACTTTTAAGAACAAGAAGCAAGGCTGCAGTAACCCCGAGGTTCTGGCTGTTCTTGGTCATGAACTGGGACACTGGAAACTGGGCCACACTGTGAAGAACATCATCATTAGCCAGGTGAGCCAACCTTCTCAGAACCAACACCTCACACAAGCTGTGAGGACAAGAGACACTCGGAGGAAAGCTTTGGTCCTGAAGAAGAACATTCTGCTCTTTTTCCACCACAGATGAACTCCTTCCTTTGCTTCTTCCTCTTCGCTGCGCTGATTGGCCGAAAAGAGCTTTTCATGGCTTTTGGTTTCGATGACAGCCAGCCGACTCTCATTGGACTGATGATCATCTTCCAGTTTATCTTCTCACCCTACAATGAGGTAGTGTGACCCTGGCAGTGAAATCAATCTCCACACGACTGGTTTTTCCAGCCTGGTTACGATAAGAAGCTCCGATAATGGTTGGAGGGTCATTTTTTGAAAAAATCATATCAAAATGGTATAAATTGCTAACAACACTATTCTATGTTTTTGTAGGGTCCAGACTAAGAGCTGCTGATGTAGATTCAAATGCAGATTTAAACTAAAACTACAAAAAGTCCATCGAGTGTAACTTCTTGTCCCAATTTCTCCTGTAGAGATCGCTTGAAAAGATGTCAGATGTGATGGGCTGGGACCTTTTCTTCTCCTCACACCTGTTATTTTTTCCCCCAGTTACTGTCCTTCTGCCTGACCGTGCAGAGTCGTCGGTTCGAGTTCCAGGCGGACGCGTTTGCTCGGGGCATGGGCCGAGCCACGGAGCTCTACTCCGCTCTCATCAAACTCAACAAAGACAACCTGGGCTTCCCGGTGGCCGACTGGCTCTTCTCCATGTGGCACTACTCCCACCCACCGCTGCTGGAGCGCCTGAGGGCCCTCACCGGCCCCAAGCAGGACTGACGGTTCCAGAAGGGGACACCATGCTCAACACCCAGGAAGGGGCTTCGCCGGCCACTTCTGGCCATTTGAAAGTGTTTCTCTCTCCTTCTTATCTCCATGTCTCTTTTTCATTACTTCCTTATTTCATCACATTTTGTTATTTGCCTGTGTTTTGTAACTTCGTCGATTCGATGAGCCAGCGTCGGTGCACGGTTTCCTGCCCGAACTCACTTCATCCAGCTCGTTAACAAAGCTTGGCGAAAATCTCATTCAGCCTGATAGAATTGCTGCATGATGTTTTCCTCAGGACTATGACCTTTACACCCGACCGAAACTAGGTTTGGGGTAACAACACAAATACGGCACCTGAGCTTATGTCATCTTTCACCCGTTTAAAACAAATTTTATAAACATAAAATGACATGTTCCAAAGGACGAGTGGGATATTCGCCAACTCCCACTTTGGCCAAGGGATGCATTTGTGGGAGGAGCTTAAATGGGTCAGTTATCGAGCTCTTCATGAGTTTGGTTAGGTGAGGTGATATTGGGCAAATCTGGGAAAATGAATCGGTCGAAAGCCTGCTGAGTAAGGGCAGGAGGAAGATGCTGCTGACCGTGAAAACGGTGCTTCTCTGAGCAGCCTGTACGACCAAAGCAAGTACCGTCGTCTTCAACATTTCAGTTTTTAACTTCTTTTTTTTTTTTTTTTTTAAGTGAGAATCACCTCCTGGCCTCTAAACATTCCTTCTTTTAATTTATGAAACTAAAAATGAGCAAATTTGTTGGCCCTGACAGAGACTTCGCCTCGGCCAGGAGAGAGTGAACTTCTTGAGGTCTTGGGCGGTGGACGGAATCCCCTGAATAGGCGGGGAAAACCCTCCAGTACAGCGAGTTCGATTTCCAGCAGTGCTGCGCGAGGAGTCGTCAGTTGCCTGTTGTTTTGATCGTTTCAGTTCCTTCGCTCTGCTGACGACCCCCATTTGTTTGACTGCGTTTCACCAAAAAAGATTCGGACCGCCGTGTAAATAACGTTTGTTTTTGGGAATCGACCAACTTATACTGCGAATTGGAAAATGCTGAACGAAAAGAAACGTTCTGGAAACGTTTTTGGTTTCTTTTCATTCTCTGTGCCTGTGTGTGTTTAGAAAGAGCTTACCCCGTTCTCTGTTCCTGTGCAACCCATGAAAGAAATGTTCTTTAGTTTTTGGGGGTTTTTTTTGTTCGTATTTCATCTCGTCAGTCCAAGCAGTGCTTGAAGCCCTGGATCCAAAACGCAGACAACATGTTTGCACTGTGATTATATTGCTGCCTGTTGTAGTGGAGATTCAGCTGGCAAATTCTTAAAATGTGTTGGCTTGCTCTCATTTCACCAAAATAATTGGCCAATTTCATGAATTCTTAGATTAATACTGTCCTTTAGAAACGCTCATGTGGAGCCGCAGTTGGTCAGGATGTTCACAGCACACGTTACTGGATGGAGATGTACTGGGTGCTTGTTATTACAGCATACACTGACCAGTTTTCAGATTGCCATTAGTTAAAGTTTGCATGCTTAGAATTGGAACACAGCCCCAGGATCATCAACGCTCGCCAGAGATTCAGGTTGAGGCCAGCTGATCAAAGCAGCAGAATCAGTCTGAGGAGACGGTCAGCGGTCCATCTCTGTTTGATTCAGCGTTTCAGAAGCTGCTTGCTCCTTAGAGCACTAGACAGGCAGCACGTCGGATGATGATGATCTGATTTAGACCCGGTGTTTGATTAACCTTCATATTAGTTCGCCCCTCGGCGCTTCCACGTTTGCGATGTTTGACGTTTACGGATGTGCTTTGTCTCACAAATAAAACGGTTTCTGCAACAGCTTTGTCCAACTCTCTGTTTACCTGAATTACTCTCCCGAAGTCAAAGTTGACAGTAAAACTGTAAAATTTACAGTTAAACCTGATTCACTGCTCTAGAACAAACTTGTTCAACCCAAAACATCTGACAGCTTAAGAACTGAGCTCTTGATTTACTGTCAGGTTCTGGTGTTTTGATAGTTTTTGGTTTCATCCTTGGCTGGATTATCTACCACAGAGATACAAAACCTGCAACACAAACCGACCAATCAGGCGTGTTGTCTCTTCTTCCATTCATTCCTAACGTTTTTCTATTTTTTATCCATCACGTTGTTTGCACGGAGCCCTGCAGAGCAAAAGCCTGGAGAACTTCAGCTCGTTAGTACATCTTCTCTGTTTCTAACGAAGGGATATTTAGATCACCAATCAACAGAAGAAAAAACAAAGAAATGACAAAGTTTGGTGGACCTTTGCTTTCACAGCTGTCTGCACATCTGTAAACTTTACGCTCACAGCAGTGTGAAGGGAGGGGTTCTCCACAAGATGGATGCAGATGTGGTAAAAAATGGAGCCCTGGCAGGGACTTGGCTGCTTTTAGTGACTGAAACACTGTGTCGGGGGCTGGATAGGGATCAAACAGGGCCAAAACGGAAACTTCTTCCCATTTTTTGTTTTGATCTTAGCATTTTCTTATTTCGAGCTGAGGTTAAACGCACTCGTGCAAAGATTTAGAACTTTCTGTCCTCCAGGGCTCTGTGCTGGTCTGTCGGAAAGATATGAAGATGGTTTTACATTTTCACAGGGCTGGTGTGCAAAGACTTGATCTGCCGCTCATTTCAGGTTTAACAGGTCAAATAATGAATAAATAAACTAATATGAAGTTTTATTGATGCAATAAATCATATGATCACACTTAATCATTTATTCAGCCCTGAAGTTAGTCACATTTCGAAGAAAATGATGCAAATGCTCGGCAACGTTGATAATGTAATTAAACAAATCAGGACCAGGTGCTCTAACCTGAGGCAAGGTGCTTGTGGGCGGGGCTACTGTCAATCATTGGCTGCAGCCAATCAGAGGAGAGCTGTCCGTTCCGGGTCCCGGCGTTGAATCGACAGAAGCGTCCCGGTTTTGGCCGATTTTTCCTAAAAAATAGAGACACTGTCAAAATGTCAGCTGCTGTTTAGCAGGAAGTTGAACTTTAAGTCTAGTCGAATGTGATCAAATCCCCCGAGTTTGTGTTTTGTCGAATAAACAGACCCGCCTCCCCCCACAGCTCCTCCTAATGGTTGCGCCCAGTTTGTGTGCCTTTATGCAAGCAGACGTGTGTGTGTGTGAGAGTGTGTGTGTTTGGGAGTGGACAGACGATGTCAAGACTTGTTAGAGCAAACCTAAGAAGTTTCTTTGCCACACAGATCAGGATGTCTTCTGATCAGGTTTGAATGCTTTCCTGCCTTTTGATTGCAAAGGTGTAGTTAGAGAGTGAGAGTGTGAGAGAATTAGTGTGAAGAGACAACCAGACTATACTTGTCATGGTTTAATAGTTTAATTTCTTTTATAGAGGCCTTCTGTACTGTTAAGTATCGTGTGACCTCATGTGTGTGTGTGTGTGTGTATATGAGGGCAATGTGACAGTTGTGAGGTCTGCAGTAAGAGTGATGGGTGCATTCATGTAAGATTAAATGAAGGATCAGCGCTTAGTCCTTTGATATTTGCAATGGTGATGGACAAATTGAAATTAGACTGTGGCCTCTGATGTTTGCAGATGACACTGTGATCTGTAGTGAGAGTAGGGAGCAACTTGAGGAGAACTTGGAGGGATGGAGATATGCTCTAGAGAGGAGAGGATTGAAAGTGAGTTGGACAAAGAGAAAACATGAGTGTGAATGAAAGTGAGGCCAGCCGATTGGCTTGGTTGAAGGTGGAGGAATTTAAATACTTAGGCTCAACAGCAATGGAGAGTGTAGAAGAGAGGAAGGCAGGTAGGAATGGGTGGAGAAAAGTGACAGCCTTATTTCAAAATGAAAAGTCTTTTTTTTTTTTTTTTTTTTTTTTTTTTTTTACCTAAAATTTGACACACTATACCCCATAATGACAAAGTAAAAACCGTTTGCTTGAAACTTTAACAAACGAATTAAAAATCACAAATGCCATTAAAACAAGTTTTCATAGCCTTTGAGCCAAGGTGCTCAAAAGGGAGTTCAGGTGCTTCCTGTTTCCACTGATTTTCCTTTAGAAGTTTCTACAACTTGATTTGGAGTCCACCTGTGGTGAATTCAGTTGATTGGACATGATTTGGAAAGGCCCACATCATTCTGTATAAGGTCACATAGTCGATAGTGGATCATGAAGTCTGAGGAATTGAGACAAGATTGGCTGGAGGCACAGCTCTGGGCACAGCTCTGGGAACATTGCTACAGCATTGATGGTACATTGTGCCCAGTAGCTTCCATCATCCGTAACTGGAAGAAGTTTAGAACCACCAGGACTCTTCCCAGAGCTGACTGCCCAGCCAGTCTGAGTGATCAGGTTAGAAGGGCCTTCGTCAGGGAGGTGACCAAGAACACAATGGTCATGATGACAGCTCCAGCATCACTTTGTTGGGAGAGGAGAACCTTCCAGAAGGACAACCATTTCTGCAGCACTCCACTGATCAGGCCTGTAGGGTAGATTGAACAGACAAGAAGCCACTCTTCAGTAAAAGGCATGAAGACTAGTCAGGTTGAGGAAAAGAAGCGTGCAGCAATGTACAAAGACATCCATGATGATAACCTGCTCCAGAGCGCTCTGGACCTTGGACTGGGGCAAAGGTTCATCTTCCAGTGGAAGAACAGTGGCCCTAAGCACAGCCAAGGTAAAATAGGAGTGACTTCGGGACAACTGTGAACGTCCTTTAGTGGCTCAGAAGAGCCCTTGAACCCGACTGAACACCAAACCAAATGGAGTTCGAGAGTTTCTGCAAAAAGGAATTGGAGAAACTGCCCAAAAATTGGTGACTCAAGCTTGTAGCATCAAACTCAATGGCTTGAGGCTGTAATTGCTGCCAAAGATACTGAGATTTTCTTTGGGTGTGACGAGGATGTACAGAATTAGGAGCAAGTATATTAGAGGGACCGCTCAGGTTAGACGTTTTGGAGACAAAGCTGAAAGGAGAGCAGAAGATGAGAAGAACACAGTTTCTACTAGAAAACATTTTTTGGTTCAGCTGAGATCTGAGACATTTCAGGTTATGAATTCTTATTGGTCACTTGGATCCAAACTTGATGTCCTCACCAGGTCAGGGTCGGTACGTTGTTGGTGAAGAAGGTTAAAATGAGGACACCTGGACATAAATTAATCATTTCATGAAGCAACGCTTTTGCAGAGAATCCAGAAAGTGTCTCCCTGATGGAGGCCTTGAGTATAATTTTGAGTAAATGACTTTAATGGGAAATTCATACGGTCTTATTTAAACACTCATAGTTGCTTATAATACTGTGTGTGTGTGTGTGTGTGTGTGTGTGTGTGTGTGAGAAGCTTGGAGAGCTGGGTAAAGGAGCAGGAAAGGGCGGAGGAGGAGGAGGAGCAGTGAGGGAGGCAGGAGGAGCGTTTGGCAGGAAGCAGGCATCCGAGGAGGAAATGTATTTCAGGTGAGTGATGTGCTTTTCCATCCTTTTGTGGTTTCTGCTTTTAGGGGTCGCCACAGCGGAGCAATTGTCTCCATTTCTTCCGGTCCTCTGCATCTTCCTGCTTCAAACCGACCACCTGCATGTCCTCTCTCACAACGTCCAAAAACCTCCTCTTTGGTCTTCCTCTTCTTCTCTTTCCAGGCAGCTCCATCTTCAACATCCTCCTTTCAATATAATCCTCGTCTCTCCTCTGGACACATCCAAACCAACGCAACCTTGCTTCTCTAACTTTGTCTCCAAAACATCTAACCTGAGCTGTCCCTCTAATCCTGTCCATCCTTGTCACACCCAACGAACATCTCAGCATCTTTAACTCTGACACCTCCAGTTCTACCTCCTGTCACCTTGTCATCAGTGCCACAGTCTCCAACCCGTATAACACAGCTGGTCTCACTACTGTCCTGTAAACCTTCCCTTTTACTCTTGCTGGTACCCGTCAGTAACAAATCACTCCAGCCACTCTTCTCCACCCATTCCAACCTGTCTGGGCCCTCTGAGAGTGTAAAGTAAAAGTACAGGAGTGTACTGAGAGTGTAAAGTGAGACGTGTCTCCTCTGAAGGACGTCTGGAGCGTCTGTCTGTGCTGAAAGTGAACTGAATCTCAAGTCAAGTAGGATTTTATTGTCATTTCAGCCATATACACAGTACACAGTGAAACGAAATAGCGTTCCTCCAGGACCCTGGTGCTACACACAAGACAAGACACAACACAAGACACAAGACAACATAAGACACAACACGGGGCAACAATTGCGGACAAGACAGACAAGACAGACAACAACAGACGGCACGACAGACAGTACATTCATCCGTGGAAGGCTGCAGTGTTGTGGAACAAAGCAGCCCAGGCACATTATGGTGTAGCAGTGTGGTGGAGCGGTGTTACTGTATTTAAAGTGCAAGAGTGCAACACGAGATAAATAAATAAATAAATAAATACAGAATGAAAAGTGGAGGAAGTGGTGGGTGAAGTGGTGGGTTTAAGAGGTTTGTATTATTGGTGGGTTTTTAAGAGTCCATGATATTGGTGGATCCAGAGTTCAACAGTCTGATGGCCAGGGGGAAGAAACTATTTCCCATCCTGGAAGTGGAGGCCCGTATGCTGCGGAACCTTTTCCCGGATGGCAGGAGGGAGAAGAGAGTGTGGGAAGGGTGGGAGGGATCATCCACAATGCTGGTTGCTTTGCGGATGCAGCGAGCGGTGAAAATGTCCTGTACAGAGGGCAGAGAGACCCCGATGATCTTCTCAGCTGTTCTCACTACCCGTTGTAGGGACTTGCGGTCTAAGACGTTGCAATTCCCGTACCAGGCAGTAATGCAGCCACTCAGGATGCTCTCGATGGTTCCTCTGTAGAAGATGGTGAGGATGGAAGGTGGGAGATGGGCTTTCCTCAGTCTGCGCAGGAAGTAGAGGCGCTGCTGGGCTTTCTTTGTGATGGAGCTGGTGTTGAGGGACCACGTGAGGTTGTCGGTGATGTGAACACCAAGAAACTTGGTGCTCTGGACCAACTCCACAGGTGAGGTGTTGATGATAAGTGGAGTGTGGTCCCGACGTGATCTGAAGTCAACAACCATCTCTTTAGTCTTGTCGACGTTCAGAGACAGGTTGTTGGTTCTGCACCAGTCCGTCAGCTCTTGTATCTCCTCTCTGTAAGCTGCCTCGTCTCCACCGCTGATCAGACCCACCACGGTTGTATCATCAGTGAATTTGATGATGTGGTTGGAGCTGTGCTTGGCTGCACAGTCGTGGGTCATCAGTGTGAACAGCAGTGGGCTGAGCACACAGCCCTGGGGGGCTCCTGTGCTCAGTGTGATGGTGTTGGAGGTGCTGCTACTGATCCTGACTGACTGGGGTCTCCCAGTCAGGAAGTCCAGGATCCAGTTACAGAGGGAGGTGTTCAGGCCAAGCAGCCTCAGCTTCTCACTCAGGTGCTGAGGGATGATGGTGTTGAATGCTGAACTGTAGTCGATGAACAGCATTCTGACGTAACTGTCCTTTCTGTCTAGATGAGAAAGGGCCAGATGGAGGGTGGTGGAGATTGCATCGTCCGTTGAACGGTTGGGACGATACGCAAACTGCAGGGGGTCTAGTGAGGAGGGGATCTGGGACTTGATGTGCCTCATGACCAGCTTCTCGAAGCACTTCATGATGATGGGTGTGAGTGCGACGGGACGATAGTCGTTGAGGCAGGAGATGGATGGTTTCTTAGGCACTGGAATGATGCTGGTGGTCTTGAAGCACCTTGGAACAACAGTGGTGCTCTGAGAGGTGTTAAAGATGTCAGTGAGAACAACTGCCAGCTGTTCTGCACATCCTCTGAGCACTCGACCTTGAATATTGTCTGGACCGGCAGCTTTCCGTGGGTTGACTCTGAGAAGAGATCTTCTCACCTCGGCTGTGGTCAGACGGAGAATCTGGTCGTTCGGAGGAGGGGTGGTCTTCCTCATTCTCGTGTCGTTCGCTGCATCAAACCGTGCGTAGAAGTGGTTCAGCGCATCTGGGAGGGAGGGGTCACCGTCACAGGCAGGTGGAGATGTCCTGTAGTTGGTGAGGGCCTGGATGCCCTGCCACATGTGCCGCGTGTCACCAGTGTTCTTGAAGTGGCCATGGATTCTCTCTGCGTGAGCTCGCTTCGCCGCTCTGATGGCCCGAGACAGGTTTGCCCTCGCTTTTCTTAGGGCGGCCTCGTCCCCTGACTTGAAGGCCTTGTCCCGGGTTCTTAGGAGTCTGCGCAGCTCCGCGGTCATCCATGGCTTTTGGTTGGGTCGTGTTATGATGAACTTGGAGACAGTAACATCCTCAATGCACTTGCTGATGTAGCCAGTCACTGAAGCTGTGTACTCCTCCAGGTTGATGGAGTCACCGTAGGTTGCAGCCTCCCTTAACATGTCCCAGTCTGTGCGTTCGAAGCAGTCCTGAAGAGCAGAGATGGCTCCTGTGGGCCAGGTCTTTACTTGCTTCAGGGTGGGTCTCACGCGCCTGACGATGGGTCTGTACGCTGGGATCAGCAGCACAGAGATGTGGTCTGAGTGTCCGAGGTGGGGGCGGGGCTCCGCTCTGTACGCGCCGGCCAGGTTTGTGTAAACACAGTCCAGCGTGTTTTCCCCCCTCGTCGCAAAGTTCACATGTTGATGGAATTTAGGGAGAACTGACCTGAGATTTGCATGGTTGAAATCTCCGGCAACAATAAATAATCCGTCTGGGTGATAGTTTTGGAGTCCGCTGATAATTCCATAAAGTTCAGCCAGCGCGCTGTTAGCATTAGCGCTGTTAGCACTAGCGCTGGGTGGGATGTATACCGCCGAAATAAACACTGTAGAGAACTCCCTGGGCAAATAAAACGGTCTGCACCTGACTGTTATCACCTCCAGCAGTGTTGAGCAGTGTACTGAGACCAGCACAGCGTTTGTACACCATTGTGTGTTTACGTAAACAATATTAATAGAATTAAAGACTATTAAAGCCTCGAACTTCAACTCCAATAAAAACAATCTACTGAAAATAATCCACATGAACTTCACCGCTTC
>CM029374.1:2181389-2202565 GCA_017165825.1 Hepsetus odoe | reverse complement strand
AGGAAAGAGCAGGAACAGTTGGCTGCTTTGAGGAAACACCACCAGGAAGAGATTGAACATCATCAGAAAGAGATCAAGCGTCTGCAGCAGGACATCGTCCGTCACGAGGGCAGAATCCGCAAACTCAGCCAGGACGACTGAAGAGGGACCCCGTCCCGATCCGTTTGGAATTTAGAAACCTGTTTCACATTAAAAAAGAAGTTTAATAAAAGTCAGTCAGCCTTGACGCTGTTCATCTTTACACAACTCCATGTTTTCTTCAGGCCCTATGTCATACCATCATCATGGTGGTTTCACATCTGCATCGTGCAGTTAAAAAGTTGTTTTTCTAAATGTACAAGCCTTAGTATGAATAAATAAGATTGTTTCCAGTCCATTGAACCAAATTGTGAGTCGGCTGTGTTCCAGTTTGCAGCCTTAAATGGAGGCAGTTTATTCTATAGAGAGTGTGAATCTAGCAGTCTAGTGCATTAACACCAGCTCCTGCCATGGGTGAAATCACCAACATCCATCTGTAGTTTTAGAATCTGAAAAAGCGTTATTGATCCTGGAGGGGGGGTACAACTGCACAAATGGCAGAAATTACAATGAATAAGGGAAAAAAAAATATTTCAATAATAAAAATATTATTTTAAGTATTTTTTTAAGCACGTAGAAACATATGAATTCGTAACTGGGTTAGATTAAACATTTCTACTCCGCTTTCTACAACACTACATCACATATTGGAACACAAGCCTTTAGATCGTTCAAGTGCACGCATGAGCACTACAAAAGTAGGGCCCTAGGCAAATTCTTGTCTTGCCGGATTTTTTTGGCAGATTCTATATGAATAGACATGACTTTCTGTCAGAGGTTAGTTTGCATATCGTATATGTGTTTAAACAATCTTCAAGTAGCCCGTAAACATGACACGGAAGCAAGTGCCCTAGTGTGCTATTTGGAACGTGACCCAGGCACATGACGTCATGGCGCCTGGCCCCGCCCCGCCCCTGTATTTTACTCCTGGCGACCCCTCGCTTCTTTCTTTTCCCCACATCATGGCGGACCGGTTCCATAAGGTGCGTCTGAGGGCCGCGAGAAATGGCGAAAAAATATAATTTACCGCCATCGCGAAGCCTCGTATTCATGCTTAATTTGTTCCTAACTGAGCTAGGTTTAGCGTGTGTGTGTTCGTGGAGGTCTAGCGTTCGCTTAAAATGCGTTTCTTAGCTATGAAAGTTGTGCGTGGCGGCTTGGTGTGTTAGCATGTAGCTGCTAACTCTTCTCTAGCGTGGTCGGGAGTCAAAAACCTTTTGTTTTCTGTTTGAAATCTGCAGTAAGGGCACCATTTGACGGTAATGTGTAATAAGTTAATGTTTATTTCTTAGAAGTAGCGTGAAGAAGCGGTTAAACTGGTTATTTAATTCAGTCGGGGTTGGTTTGCTCTAATAGGCCATGTGGTGAAGCTCATATTGGCCTCAAACTGTTGCTTTACTCATTTTAATCCTTTAGATTTGAGCATCGCTGGATAAACGTGTGAAACCTCACTCCAGCGTTGTGCTTTAGGTCGACTGCCATTCAAACTACCCTGTCCCATGCTGTTTACCTCATGCTGGATCACGATCCTGAGTTTTCTTAAATTTTACTTCGGTTTTAGTCAGTTTGATGTGAAAGTCTGATTTATTTGCACTGATTGGGACCAAGAGTTGCAACAGACACAGTCGGTTGATGCTCGAAACGATCACTTGACACGTGTGTTAAATGTTGGCAAAATGGAGGAGTTAACAGGATGCATTAGACTATTGTTTTGTGGATTAGCCCTACATTTAACCAGGTTATTATATCTCAGGACATGCCTTTGTAATTTGACAGCATATTTAAGTAGCTGAGTTCATGCATGTCTGGTTCCTATCACCTATATGGTGGGATATTTCAAATCCAATCGCTCTGATTTTATGTCTCAGTTGTTTTATACACATGGATACTGGAGGAATAAACCCAAACTGAGCTGGTGATGCCTGATATTGGAGTGTTAAATGTACAATATACAAAATTGACCTTTTTGACCTCTGGTTTGTTGGTCTCGGATAGCAAGATTTGTGTCTGAATGAAAGTTATAGCTAACATTTCCTTTTCTCCATCCAGGTTCTGGTACTTGATGGCCGAGGCCATCTCCTTGGCCGTCTGGCCGCTATTGTGGCGAAGCAAGTTCTGCTGGGTATGTTGGAGTGAACCTTTTAAAGGGCTAAATGTTTAAGTTCTTTTATAGTCTGCTGACTCTTCCTCTGCAGATTTGTCGGTGTGAGGAGTAAAGTTGGAGAATGTGAAGCTGTCAATGATGTCTCTTTTATCTACATTGCTTGAGTTTAACTGCTATGAGAAAACTTTACATGCACTACCATCTGAGACAGTCTGGAAAGGCAATGCAATGACGTGAGTCCTCTTGTGAATTGTGTGCAAATCAGCTTTTGGTTTGTCTTCCAGGTCACAAAGTGGTAGTTGTGAGATGTGAGGGCATCAACATCTCCGGCAACTTCTACCGTAACAAATGTGAGTTCAAAGATCAGAGAAGGCAATATTTCACACTGAAATAAAGACTATCACTCATTCATGGCTTCTCTTCTGTGCAGTGAAGTACTTGGCTTTTCTGCGCAAGAGGATGAACACGAACCCTTCCCGTGGACCCTACCACTTCAGAGCTCCCAGCAGGATCTTCTGGAGGACAGTCAGAGGTGAGGATTCACTGTGTTCATGTAGTTCTTGGCTTATGTTGAACGATGATGAACACCTTTATCCCGAATCTGAACCCTTATTGCTGAGACACTTCACGGATCTGACTGCTGAGTTCGGCTGGAGTCAGTGAAGGTGGTTGATTTGATATTTTGCAGAAATGTTAAACTTTTTAAATCTCATGCAGGCATGCTTCCCCACAAAACCAAGAGGGGTCAGGCAGCTCTGGAGAGGCTGAAGGTGTTTGATGGCATCCCTCCTCCTTATGACAAGGTGAGCATCTTCAGCGGAGTCTGGCTGTGTACCAAGTAACAAACTTCCTTTGAGTTTACCTGATAAAAACATTGTTTGGTGCAAACCAACATCATATTGAAAATAGACTTCAATGTTTGATCAAATGGCCCCTTTCTAGTGGTCCTTTCACAGTGATGGTAAATGTTAAAGCAGTCGTTATCTACATTTGTAGGTGAGAATGTTTAAACCGCAAAATAAAAGTGTTTGAGTTCTGGTTAACAGACCCTACAGTATGAAAGAAACTGGAAGGAAGTTTGCTATTTCGATTTAACTTGCTTGTCTGTGATGCCATCTTTAATTACCTACATTGTTTGAATGTCCTCTTGAGAACATCTTAACCATCTGAGACGTTAGCTCTTAATAGACCTTCTGGTCGTGGACAGTATTTAGTTTCTTACCTTGTTTGATCTGTCCTGCAGAGGAAGCGCATGGTGGTCCCTGCTGCTCTTAAAATTGTGCGTCTGAAGCCAACCCGCAAGGTAGGACCTCCATCCCTGATCACTGCTGTTTTGATAAAATGGGAGACTGTTGCATAAGGAAGAGTAAAAACCTTTACGTTAGGTTAACATTTGAGATGCGGGGAGATGTCAGTTGCTCGTCAGTGATGCTTTCCCACTGAAGAGTTCGAGTTTAATGACTATGAGAATACTTCACATGCACTACCATCTGAGACGAGCAACATTTTAAAGGGTCCAAAAAAACTAGACAAAATACGTCTTCCTCTTAAAATCCAGGTGTTGATCATCCAGCACTCGTGTCCATATTTTGCTCAGTTATGCTGAATGAAGAGGGTAATGGAGCCAACACTTGCCCAAATCTTGCTGAACAAGTTTAATCAATTGCAGTTTGGAAGATTGTAATTAAAGGCATTTGTTGTTTTCAAATATTAACCAGTTCTAATTTAAGGAAGATAAATAATGTAATACTGCAGTTTGTAAACTTAAATCAAATTTATTTACAGAGGGCCCTATTATATAAAGTCAGGTTTTTCCAGACTCATTTTGAACTTTTCCCCAAAAAAAAAAACAATATATTTGGAGATATTTATTTTGTGAAATCTCTAAATCTGAACAGTAAGTTGTGCCGTGTCCTAAATTGTATCAAGGACATTTTGGAGGGATACCTGTAAGAAAAGGAATTTGGGAATGTTTTGTTGAGCTACATTACCTTCTGCACTTAGATGCAAAATTTGAACAACTTCAGCTGGAGAACGTGGTAATTGTTTAAAAAAGTCATTTGAATTGAAATTCTCTTGCTGGCACTTTTTTTTTACATTTTTTTTTTCCTCTTTAAATAATTCTCCCCCTCTTTTCCTTTCCGTTCCTTCCTCCAGTTTGCCCTGCTGGGACGTCTGGCTCATGAGGTTGGCTGGAAGTACCAGGCAATCACAGCCACCCTGGAGGAGCGCAGAAAGGAAAAGGCCAGGATGCGCTACAACAAGAAAAAGGTTCAGATCAAGCTGTCCAAACAGGCTGAGAAGAACATCGAGAGCAAGATCGCCAAATACACTGATGTTCTGAAGCAGTACGGTGTACTGGTCTAAAATCCCTGCGGCTAATCCGAATAAATGTTTATAGAAACAATGCTGTTTACTGGTGTGGTTTGTAAGCGCTTTATGAAGGTTAGGGCTGACAATCACGGCCACAGTTTCTTTCATTTTGAAGGTTTGGTCAGTTTCTTTCTGTATTTTCATCTTTGGGTTTGTCCCGTCCTGATGAAGGCCTGAAGGGTCAAATGTCCTGAATGCAATTCATGAATCTTCAGTGACCCGTACCTGGGTTTTTTGAGAATCGGGGGAAGTGACTGCTTCTTGCTTCGTTTCCCAGCAAAGAAGCAACTGAAGGTGGTGAGTAAAGAACTCCTTTTTAAATGAACCCATTTATTTTTACTCGTTTGTTAAAGCTGTACCTGTTATGGGTGCTTATTTACAAATGTTTCATTGGTTCTAGATGGAGATTATTTTGCTTTCATCTCTGCAAAATCAGTGTTGTCTCCAGGTGGGATAAAGTCCTGGTGAAGTTATTTGCTTTTCTCATTAGGATGTGCGCACACACCAATCCTGTGGACCCTGGCTCGTCAGAGGTCCCAGCAGAATGTTCTGGAGGACAGTCAGAGGTGAGGATCACTCCTTTACTCAAGTTTTTTGGCTTCTTATGGAACTATGATGAACACTTTTATCCCGAATCTGAACCTTTGTTGCTGAGACACCTTTCGGATCTGACTGCTGAGTTCAACAGTAGTCAGTAAAGGTTCTCTTGTGCAGAAATGGCAAAGTTACATTTTATTTTTCTCTATGCAGGTACTCTCATCGCAAAGGGTTCAGGCTGGTCTGGCGTGGCTTAAGGTATCTATTAATCTTCCTTATTGAAGTTTCATGGTCAAGCTTTGTTCTAGATTGAGGTTTAGTGCAATTCCTTGATTTCTCCTCTTGAGGGCAGCGTAGCATTTCTCCTAACTGAGCACCACCGCATTAACAAATGTCACTATGGTTTGTTTGTAAATTGATGAAGGAACACAGTGTGATCCTGAATGTTTTGTGGTGAAGTGCTTTGCTGCCCAAGAGGAAGAACAGTGTTAGGAGTACAGTTGGAGAACATGTGGCTGTCAATGATGTCCCTTTTACCTACATTGCTTGAGTTTATCTGCTATGAGAAAACTTTACATGCACTACCATCTGAGACAGTCTCCGGGCGTGCACAGTGATGTCCCCTTCCGAAGCTTGTGCAAATCAACTTTTAATTTCTGTTCCAGGTCAATGTTGGTTGGAAGATGTGAAGACATCAACATCTCCAGCAGCTTCAATCATGCATGAGTTCCCAGATTAAAAACTAACCTGGCAGGATCTTCTTGAGGACTGTCAGAGGTGAGGATCCCTCGTTTTTGTAGTTTTTGGCTCCTTATTGAACTATGATGAACACTTTTCTCCCGAATCTGAACCTCTATTGCTGAAACACCTTTACGGATCTGACTGCTGAGTTCAACTGGAGTTTGTAAAGATGGTGGTAATCATTATTGTAGAAATGGTTAAAAGAAATCTTTTGTTTCATGCAGACATGTTTCCCATCAAAAACTGAGGGATCAGGCAGCTCTGGAGATGGTGATTGGTGTCCTCCTACTTTTGGTAAGGTGAAGGTTTGAACCGGTGGCCTCTGATGGTAATTAAGTAACCTAAATCTTGCCATTTACTCTAAACGTTCATCTCAGACATCTGTAAGTGTTGCACCTTTTCTTGAGTTTTTCCATGGAAGGTAACTTCCCTGTAAAACCAAACCCGACAGTCCAATCTCAAGTTCTTCCGTGTGCGCCTTTGATTTGTTCTGAGACTCGCTACCTTCATAGTAAACACTAAACATCTGCTTTTTGTTGAATAACAGATGTGCAGTGTTACTGTGTGAATGTTTCTCATCTGGTCACTGCTCTGCCATTTTAAATGTTCTAAAATCAAAGTAACAGCTGTTCCGAAAGGGGCCACTGAAGAGAACAGACGGTCCAGATCATGCTCTACGTTCAGGAGAACATCATGAGCAAGATCACCAAATACAGCGATCCTCTTGAACAGTGTTGCTCCGGTCTGTCCCTGCATCTGATCTCAATAAAAAATTTTATGCAAACTCTGGTGTTTTGGTGCGTCACTGAGGGATGGTAAGTAATTTTGGAAGGATGTTCACGTTTCTGCTGATAATTCTTTACAAATAGCCACAGCAGAGTGATCACGGTCCTCAGTAAGCATCAGAATTAGCTTGTATTGAATTTTTAAATGGTGAAGGATCAGAACAAGCGGTAACACTAAAGCTAGCCTGAGATTTTCTGTTGGAGGCAGTGAAGCAGGGCTTTACTAAACTGCAGAAACAGCATTCCACTCTGCTGATGGAGATGTTGGGTGAACTTCAGAACCCCTGAACAGCTTGCCAACTACTTATTTTGCAGTGATTGAGAATGTTAGTTGTAGAGACTGATTTCTTTAGGGCGGTGGTGATCCATGAAACCAGGGGCCACATACGAGACGCTGAAGCTGAATCTGGACTCCCTCGTGGTTGCTGTGGGACAATTTCTGTTTCTCTACATTAGGAGGTCCTGTCCTCGTCGGTTTTTTCTTCAAACTCTACTCTTCTATAATTGCAACTTCCCAAGCACGCATTCAGCTCATTTTATTTTACGTACAATAAAGTTTGTGTTTGAATTGTGTTTTGTTTCTTAAGAAATAAGTCGGCTGCGTTTGCAGTGGTGGTGAAAGGGACCAGGTGTCTCAAGAGCCTTCATAGAAAGTTATTGCATTTAAAGATTGTGAATTCATTCCCTGAGCCATCGATTGCCATATCTGAAGAGGGAGGAAAAACTTGTTGCAGCACAAGATGCTGCTAGGGCGCTGACGGGTATTGACACTTGATATTTTATTATGAAAATGTTAAGAATACAGCTCTCTGCTGTTTCCCCATCTCATAGGTTTGGTAAATTTAAGAAGTATTTGTTTTTGGGCCAAAGCTGGACTGGTGTTAAACCATTCATCATCTGAGCTGTTCAGACCTACCAGGCTCGCAGGAGGCATTTAAAGGGTTGTTTGCATCTCCACCTGATGTGAATGTGTTTGGGCTTCTGAACTAAATACGGAGAACCCATTCCACTCCAGCTGGGCTCAGACCCATCTAAGCTACCCTTTGGGGCCACCCGAAGGCCTCCAAGTGTTAGATGTTTGGTTGCTTTTGGTGGTAAGGCATTCAGGAATGAGCCAAAACTAAGACAGGAAGGAAAGGAGGTGAAAACTAGATTTCTTCTCTTCATTTACACCATCAGTGTAGCAGTAGGCTGCAATATCCAGCACCCGGGGAGCAGCGATGGGAACGGTGCCTTGCTTAAGAGTAACGAAGGGCAACCTACTGGTCTGGGATTCAAACCCACAACCTTCTGATCCTGGGGCCTAATCCCTAACCATTAGACCACTGCCTCAGAACAATGCAGGCAAAAAACAAGAACCCAAGAGAAAACAACACCAAAGCACCTTTCCTGAAATAACAAACAATTCTTAGACCCCAAAAGTGCCTGGCTGGGTTGGAGAGGTGGATGTCCAGGTTACATGAAAGAACGGAGAAGCCTGAACATCTCTCAGCTGCCCTTTTATTGTAACACATCTTGCCCATTTTTATCCAGAGTGACTTCCACACGCTGAGTACCGGGACGGTCCCGCTGGAGCAACTTGGGGTTGAGGGTTTTGCTCAGGAACCCAATGGTGGCGGTGCTGGAGGTTGCATTTGAACCTGTGACCTCTTTGTCCACAGGAGCATCCTACCACTAGACCTCCTGCGAGAGTTAAAAACAGCAGCTCAGAGGAGAACCTAATGCCTGGGAGTTGTAATGATACGTACTGACTATCGGCACTGCTGACACTAACTCCATCACTCAACGGCAGCAGTGACCCAGCAGCATGGAAATCAGTGCGCCTTGATGCTTTTTGAACCTTCTCAGCTTGTGGTGGCAAGCACGTTCCTCCAGGTGTAAGTGAATCATTGCCTCCCTGCTTTGACCTTCTAGATCTCCAATACATAAAGCTTATTCAATTTTGTGGTCCAATCCCACAGCTCTCCAGCTCTGGGAGTCAACTGGGAATGCTGAGCTTGGAGGGGGAAAATGGCCAATAGTTCCTTTGTGATGGGATTTCCAGAAAACCTTGGGGAAAAAACGAATCATTAAAGATACACCCGGTATCTCAAATTAACCTTGACTGGAGGGAGATTCTTTTACCCGTTTCTCGAGTCACGGTTCAGCCTGTCAGAGTTGAAGCAGCAGAGATTTGTCTCCGGATGAGCTTCTGCACATCTTCCACAATGGCAAGGAATGAGATCCTCTGGCCAAAGATGCAAATGTGAACAGTCTCTGGTGCGCTTTAGGACATTGGAGATTCACAAATGAGATTACTGTATGTAGTGCATTTTGAGTGTGTGTGTGTGTGTGCGCTTCTCATTCTGTTTAATTTTAAACGGTTCCAGCTGGATTGATGATCCGTCCACCCTTATCAGCATGTAATTATAGCCGGAGAAGGTTTGCAGGGCTGTTTGTGCCAACATCTCCTGCTCCCTCTTTCTCAGTGTTGGTGGAAAAAAGCCCTTTGATTGCATCGCTGGGTCTGGTGGATTGTTGAGCAGCTCTCCTTCAGCTCAGGATAAACCCACTGAAGGACGTGTGCAGGAACATCTGTGAGCAAGAAACAGCAAAAAGGTGAACTCGCAAAATTATTTTCCGTTTCTGTTTTTGGACGTTTCTTCAAAAACCGTGGCCGAGACACTAATATCTCATCCAGGATGTTGTGTTGTTGACAGCTAGACGGGCTTCAAGGGGTGCATCTCCATAACTACTCTGACGGGCTTCCCATCTGTTGCTGTAACGGGACTGAGTGAAGGTGGGTGTAGCTGTTGTGTCCCCTTGTGTTGCGGTTTTTGCATTTCATTAATTGGAAAACCAATCAGTTGCCCTGGTTTAAAAGGTCGTGCCCTTCTTTCGGCTGCTTCCGTTTAGGGGTCGCTCCAGTGGATCATGCATTTCCATTTCTTTTGGTCCTCTGCATCTTCCTCCTTCAAACCGACCACCTGCATGTCGTCTCTCACCACGTCCTCTTTGGTCTTCCTGTTCTACTCTTTCCTGCCAGCTATAATCTTCATCTCTCCTCTGGACTTGTCCAAACCAACGCAACCTTGCTTCTCTAACTTTGTCTCCAAAATGTCCAACCTGATTGTTCGACAAATCGGCACTCAGTTTATAAATGATGTGCTTGATCATTGTTTCCTGAGGCGAAAACACACACACACACACACTCGTGCTCATTCGGAAGACAGAAGTTCCTCTCAAGAGAAGAAGTCAATCAGTCCCCTAGGCCAGCACATGGAGACAAATATAAAGATTTGTTGACTGGTTGGACATCAGCATGGTGCATTTTTGACTGGGGGCCTGAAAATATATATAAGTAAATATAAATATATAATATAAGTCCTGTAACTTCTACTGAGAGAGGCAACCTTGAGCACAGTACCGTTCCCAGAACGGCTCCCTGGGCACTGGTGCACGGTGTGTGGGTTGATTGCAGCGTTTCGTGCTCGTAATGGCGAATAGCCACTTTCACTTTCAGTTTAAACATTCAACCATTAGCTACACTGTCCTCCTTGCCTCAGACATGTCCAGGCTGATACGGACTTTTACTGTCCACGCTTTCTGTGCCGTCTCCTTGCGGTTCATAGCTCAGGCATGTTTAAAAGCTCAAGCCATGGAAAAGTAGATCATGATCACCACGAGAATCCAGCCGCACAACTGTCTCCTAGAAGGAATCAGTCAAGGCCTCTGCGTGTGCGCTCAAACTATCTCCGCTGTCTTCAACCCGGTTTAGCCTTCCCTGTACGTGAGCGCACAGCTAATGGAGTATGCCCGGATATCCTCTCTGTGAGACTTACGAAGCTGGCCGATTAGCTCAACTCTGGTCGCCAAATACATTTCCAACATTTCCATGCTGAATGACAAAAAGGCTTTAATCCCTCACAGCTGGCAGGAGAGAGTCGGCTTAGCGGGTAGTGAGAAGAACCCTCTGGATTTCACCTTGTCTGTAATTAGAAAGTTGAACTGTTGGAACCGAGGCCCTGCGATGGGACAACTTCAGCTGGGATCTATCAGTGCTTTAAAATAAAGAGAAAGAGAGAGATAGATAGAGAGAGAGAGAGAGAGAGAGCACTGCTGTATAGTAACATCCATCCATCCATTCTCTAAGCTGCTTATCCTAACCAGGCTGCAGGGGGGCTGGAGCCTGTCCCACTGCTTGCAGGGCAAAACACCCTGGACAGGTTGCCAAAAGAAACCCTGCAAACTTATGGAGAACATGCAAACAGAGAGAATCCATGTTGGACCAGCTGGGAATGAGTCCCAGAATCTTCTCGCTGTGAGGCATCAACGCCAGCCACAGCTATTAACAGTGTTAGTATGTGGTAAAGCAGATTTCTTTGTAATTTTGCTGCGTTAAATGTAGCTAACGTCAGCTAAATTACTGGTGGGAACAGCATTGTGGATAACACCATTGTCCTTCTTGCAGCAGGATGGGGCTCAGTTTGAAGAGCCCTTGAGCAAGACTGCCTAATGTTATAAGCCTCTCTGGGTTCGAACCCCTACCAAGTGTCTAAATGTAACATTTGTAACAAGTGACGTTCCAGCTTGTGCTCAGAAATCACAGAAAATGCCACGTTTAAGGAGGCGTTCCCTCAAACGAAAGCACGGTACACTTTTGTCTAAAACTGGAGGTATTTCTGCCCATTTAGGCACTTTTTTATAGTGGAAGGTGGCGTTGGTGCCCCCTGCTGGCATTTCCCTGAACTACTGTGAAAGAAAGTGAAAACCCTTGTCATTGCAAGGTCACACCACAGCACACAGTGAACCACAACAAAAATGGACCTCTGCATTTAACCCATACACACTATTGAAAGCGCCCAGGGAGCAGTGATGGGGACGGTACCTTGCTCAAGGGTACCTCAGGGCAACCCACTGGGGTCGGCCTTGAACCCACAATCTTCCAATCCAGGGCCAACTCTCTAACCACTAGGCCACCGTTGCCCTGTCTCTTGCCTTTGCATGGTAACATCCCTGCAGCTGGCTATTAAGCTCACTTTTCATTTTAAGTGTACCTTCCACTTAAGTGCATGCAACATGAGTAACATGAGCTTCTTTCGTGAGGCCAGGAGAAAAAACCGCAGCACCAGAGTGTTCAGTCAACACAAAGACAAACCTGACCTTTAAGGACGAGTCCAGTAACTTGAGTTGCAGCGTCTCCCACTTCCATCATCGTCACTAAATCTCATTACGGGTTTGAGATTCAGGATCGTACGTTTGGGCTAAAGTAACTTTATTCTCTCGGTCCATGTTTGTGAAAGATTTTTGGGGCCTTGAAAAGTTCACCACCCAAAGGAAAGCTGATCTCTCCAAACGATCGTTTAGTTTATCTGTTTGATAAAAATGAGAAATCAAAGAGATTTAGATGATGTTCACTTTAAAGGACTATTTCCAGTTTCATCCAGATTCCATTAAAAAATGTGTGTCCAGTCTCTCTCTCTCTCTCTCTCTCTCTCTCTCTCTCTCTCTCTCTCTCTCTCTACGAATAAAGCTGTGGAATTGACCCAGCTGTGTTCTAAATGAGTGTGAATAAAACATTCCCCAGGGTTAGAGATCTCAAGCTTGTACAGGCAGTGAGGTCTTCATATCTGACACGTCTTCTCCGTGTGGTGTGGATTCTGTGTGAGCGATCACACACTGACCCGCCCCGACCCTTCAGCAGAACCGAGACTTCTAAACCTTCAGACTCAACTAAACAAACAGCACTGTTCCAGAAAAAAAAATATTCTAGCCAAAACATTAACAAAAATTTGGACTCTCGCAGACAAGTTTTCTTGTCCTTTCTTTAAGTTGTCTTCAGGAATTGCTCTCCAGGCTTCTTGAAGGACGTCCCAAAGCTCTTCTTTGGGCTGCCTTTTGTTTCAGTTCTCTGTGGAGATGATCCCACATTGCTTCTGAAACTGTTCAGGTAAAGAGACTGTACTGAAAATGAGAGACAACACCACTGTCCTTCAGGAAGATCTGGAGAACTGCTCAGGTACAGAGACTACTGAAAGTGAAAGACAAGAACACTGTTCTTTAGGAAGATCTGGAGAACCGTTCCTGAAGAACACAAGAAAAACAAGGAAAGGCTCGATCTTTGGAAGCAAAATAGCATGTAATATGATGTATAATAAAGTGTGTGTATGTATAAATGTAACAGGCAGCTGATTCTGAGCAGTTTGAGTGTGTGAAAATTTATTCACACCCGTTGCTCGATGCTACTTGATACTCGTGAGACACATTTGTCTCGCTGCTCCAGTGCAAATCTATGGAAGAGAACTTCTCACGTCTTGGCTGAATGACTACACTGGGAAAGGCCAAGGGGGGTTGATTGGGTAAATTTAATTTTTAATGGCAGCGTCGTTTTAACCTGAGGATCAGGAGACGTCTCTGTGCTCGAACTGACACTCCAAACTGCTGTGCGGTGAAGCGCAGGACAGATAATTATAAAACGTCCTGCATTACACTGGGATCTGACCAGCAGTAAATGGACAAGGACCTAGCTCTGTCTGTCAGAGACTTTATTCTTTTGAATAATGCGCGCACACACACACACACACACACACACACACACACACACACACACACACACACACACACATCACATCACAGTGGCAATGTAGTGTATCCTGGACAGGAAGGTGACTTCTGGCAGAGGATTATTAATGACTAGTCCATTATTGAGCTTGATCACTTCCTCCGTTTATATTCAACGAGAAGAGCGCAGAAGCTTAAAGCAGAAAGTGAAAGTGACTATTTGCCATTGTGAAACACATCTTCCTATTTAACCCAGACACAGTGAAGCAGTAAGCAGACATTTCCAGTGCTTGGGTAGCAGTGATGGGCCTGGTACCTTGCTCAAGGGCACCTCAGGACAACCAAGTGGTCCAGGATTCGAACCCATGAACTTCTGATACTGGGGCCTAGTCCCAAACCATTCGCACATCACTTAAACATTGAGTCACATGGAGTCCTGGACCAGCAGGTTACAATGAGGTACCATGCATGGCTGTTCCACATGGGTGGACGGTTTAGGAAGCACTTTTTTTGTCACTAAGCAGGCGCTCTTGTCCAGAGCGACAGAGAGCTTTGTTGTCCGTATTTGTTCTTTCTTCCTGAAGAATGATGTGTTGTGCTGTAGTTTGTTCACTATGACAACATCACTTTAAGTTTTCACTTCCCTTTGCACTGATTGGCTGAGAGAAGCTGTTTAGAGTCCAGCGTCCAGAATGTACAAAAAGAGCTGTTGGAAAACCAGCAGGATCTGGACTTCAGAGGTGCTCACAAAATATGCGAGAAGTGTTGAAATATTCAACGTATTATGAGTAAATTTGCCCGAAGCTCCATATTAACTCTATATGGCTGATCGGAACAGCACTGACTTTAAATATTTATCGCTGAGCACTCGAATCCTCATTCTAAACATTCATCTAAATATATTTACTGCTCCCCTTCCAGTGATATCCAACAGTAGACAGCCGTGTTCAACCCCAGTTCCAAAAAAGTTGGGACGCGGTTTAAAATATAAAAATGTTTTACACAGTGTGCCAACTTTTTTGGAATCGGGCTTATATTAACCATGTACGATATGTTGCTATAGAAGCCACAATTGTAGTCTTTTTTTCAAATACAGTTTCTGGGACTGGCTTATTTTAAAGGGTTCAACTATAACAATTGTTTTATCTATCATTGACAGCATATAATAATAACTTTATTTATAATCTACATTCATCTGAATGGCTCAAAGTGCTTTACAGGACGTGCGAAAACAAGACAAACAAATCATACCAAAAACTCAAGGCATCCTCAGTCATGATGCATCATGATGCGAACTGAAAACGCTGTTGAAAAATACTTGATTCGGTTTCCAGGCATCTCTTTGCAAGTTGGCTGGCAGCTTGTCAGGAATCCAAAGGGGATGTTCCGCTTTGAACAAATCAAACTAACGTCTGTGCTGGGGGTGCATTGCTCAGTGGGATGTTTTATATTATCAAAGGACTTACACGCCTCATGTAGTTTATGAAGATTAATTACACATTTGGTGAACCAGGGGCGTCAACAGTCAAAACACAACACGGCGACGACAGGCTCGGACTCCCTGCAGACTCTGGCGACTGTAGTGGGATCTGTAGTGGGTCTTCAGATTAGCACAATTTCAAGAATGACTGCAACTATGATGACTAATTTATACACAGTGTTATAAGCAGACCAGGGATCAACTATGAGAATTATTGTGTGGTAATGTGACCTGTGTTTGGTGGACGAAGCCAGTCTAGTCCAATAAAGGAACCATGCTTTCATGAAAGCAGAAGTTGAAAACAATACAACTGAAAACATCTGTTCAAAAATGTACTAAGAATATAAAAGTAAAAAGTACAGGAATGTACTGAGAGTGTAAAGTAAAAAGTACAGGAATGTACTGAGAGTGTAAAGTAAAAAATACAGGAATGTACAGAGAGTGTAAAGCAAAAAGTACAGAAACGTACTCAGAGTGTAAAGTAAAAAGTACAGGAATGTACTGCGAGTGTAAAGTGAGACGTGTCTCATCAGATGGACGTCTGTTTGTGCTGAAAGTAAAGTGTGCTTGTGTCCGTTTAGTCTGAGATGGGTCTGGATGTTGGGAAGGTGATGGAACTGTAAGAACAGTAACTGAGTATTTGTAGTTCCCACCTCCCTCAATATGTGTTTTCAAAAAAGTTAATTTGCCTCAACGACACTCCAAGAGAGGGAGATGGAGAGTGCGAAGAGGCAGGGATGAAGTTAATGAAAGAAAATGGCCTTCTGGATGCAAGAGAAGCCATCAGCAGTCGGCCACTCCAGTCTAATTACCCCTCTCTTTTCTTCACTTGCTGCAGCTGGAGATGCTCTCTTCGAGTAACTGGAAGAAAGGAGAGAGAACGAGAGCCTTCTCGTTTCTTGTCTGCGAACCTGTACCTGGACCTGACCAGCTTCAGCGGCAGAAGCAGTGTGGGATCGTAACTAATTCTTCTCTCTCCGCCGGGGATTGATTGTTGGGCCCACGCTTAGACAGATGGGATCCGGCCATGACTTTGTGTGAAAGTTTTTCCGGAATATGTCTGTCTGCATTTTAATTGACCACTTGGGAAGTTTTTGCTAAGTACTCATTCTGATTGCTTCATGAATTTCACAGGCTAAACTCGCTGCCCTTCCAAAATGCAGTTGGCTTGCTGGGCTAGACGGCTTGCCATGTGAAGCAACAAGAACCGAGGGAGGGGAGCAGGTCAGCTAAGAAGGTCTTGTGCACTGCATGTATAATGGACAGCCTGCTTGAAAATGTCTTTTTCCTCCTGCAGGCATTCTTTATGCTAATGCCATTAATTGTCTAGAGCTTGCCTCATTTGCCTGCCAAGGAGGAGTGATTCTTGAGCATTTCTTCTAGCCAGGAAGCCATGCTCTGTGACATTCAGTGCTAAGAGCTGTGGAGAGGCAGGCAGCAGGGAAGAGAGCCCTGAAAGAAAAGCGAGAAAAGAAATGCATTGATGAGGTTTGAGTTGTGCCACAGTCTGCACAAAGGATAATGTATTTTTCGTCCCAGGCCAGACTTCTGCTGACTGTGTAGCAGAAGAAGAAAAAACCAAAAGTTTCTCTTACTATAACTCTCTCTAGCGCTTTCCAAACAGATATTTCTGTCTTTCACTCAATCACCCAATCAGATGCTTCTGATACCTTGGTAACTTTGGCTAAGCATGCTGCCCTGTTGGAAAGGTCTTCGGAAACTCAAAATTATGAAAAAGAATTACTCTGGATCAACTTTTCCTAGGGTTAGGGTTAGGGTCTGTCTAGAACTTCCTTTCTGGAAGTTCTAGATATCTCAATGACTGTGGAAACGAGTGGCCTTACCAGTGGGTTTGTGTCAGATGGTAAACAGCTGCAGAACCCTTAAAGTCTTGAGCCATTAGTAAAAGTCTTGAGCCATTATCATTTCCTCATAGTTTGCTTAAAAATAGTTTCATTTTCAGTCCCTGTACCTGAGCAGTTTCAGAGACAGTGTGGGATCATCTCCACAGAGAACGAAAACTAAAGGCAGCTGACATCCAAAGAAGAGCTTTGGGACGTCCTTCAAGAAGCCTGGAGAACCGTTCCTGAAGACGACTTAAAGAAAGGAGCTGGTCTAAGAGAGTTCAGGCTGTGCTGAAGAATAACGGTGGTGGTACCAAATATTGACTGTAAAACAGATCAGAACTCTCTTTGTGTTTAGACTGGATTTACATGTGTGTCTGCATGTGTTGTCATACTACTGGAATCCCATAGATGCACCAGCTGAGATTAGCATGATGTTGGAGAAGGTTGTTTTGATATCTGTGGCACATTTTCTCGGTTGTTCCCCATTTCAAAGTGACCGCCAGTCCTGGAGACCCTCAGAAATGGTTGGAGAAGTGGGCCTGCGACTGAAGCGTTGTCGGTTCAGTGCTCAGGACCAACGGGAGAAATATGGGTAGGGTGAACAACATGAAAGTGAAAGTGACTATCTGACAAAGCACAGCACACACAGTGAACCACAGCGAAATACATCCTCTGTATTTAACCCACGTACACGGGGGGCAGCCTTATCCAGCAACCAGAAAGCAATGTTGGGGACTGTACCTTGATCATAGGTACCTCAAGGCAGCCTACTGGTCGGGCATCTGAACCCACGATCTTCCAATCCTTCCACTACCCCTAACACATCCATGAAACAGGCATTTACCCCCCTGGTGCAAGTATGTGTCCCACTGCTCCTGGTGTGTCCTGGAGATCCAAAGCCCTACACAGTTCCAAGTAACCTCTCCTGGGGGCAAACTGGATCCTGCTCATCTCGTCTGTATTGAGCATTCCCCACTAAGAACTGTCTAAGCTCTTTAAACTGTGGAATCTCCAACCTTTACTAGGAATAAGCTCCCCGTAAAGAAAAGGCAGTCAGTTCCCATCCTGCCGTCGACTGCGGCCTCAGCAGGAAGTCTGAGCCGAAGACTCCTAGATTCTTCCAGCTGATAGGATCGAGGAAGCCTGGACGGGGTTGTGTCCTTGTTGCCCAGCCAGACAGATTTCATTGTTCCTATGCTTCGAACCTTTTCACGGCTCACTGCCTTGCTTCCTCAGAGGCTTATTCAGTTTCACACCCACAGCGTGACATGCAGGCTGTATTCTTCTCCGGCACAATAACGCTCCCTATATAGCTGTGAAATTGAATAAGATGCAAATGGAGAAGCCCGAAAGCATGTTAAGGACAGTGACCCTCGCGCTTGCCAGGCACAAAGGCTGCTCCAGTCTAGACAACACGAGTAGTTTCTCATTTCATATCAACCGTCGGGTCGGCTCAGTGTATTTCCGCACGCCTTTTCCAGCTGAAATGAGGCGTAGACATGATGGATACGGGATAGCTGATAGACCCGTGCTGCACTGCTGGGCTTTGCACTCTGATTTCCACCAACAAAACCTTTTATTCCTCACGTCGCACTTTTTCAATCCTTAATATCCTTGTCAGAAATAATTCTAACGCTCTGTTATTCTGCGCCATAGTCCATTCTGAGTCCTGAGTCCTTCAAAGATTTCACAGAAAATCACGTTGTCTTCGCCTGTCTGTCTCTCTCCCAGCATAACAAGGGAGTTCCCTTTGCTTCTAATGCTTGGCTTATTTTCACTCCATAAATTCAATAAAAATGCCTTTGAGTAAATTTGTAGTGTGAAACAACCTGGCTCAAAAAATCGAGCTCATTTTCCCACGAGCAGCGACGCGGGAAAGATGTTTTTAGCTGCAGGTGATGAAATTTTAAGCAGCGTATACAGCTGTGAGGCTTACCTACCGTAAATCTGCACTCGTTTTATCAGCTCCACAGACCATGTACATGCATTTTGTAGTTCAGCGTTACAGACTGTAGTGTATGATTGGTTTTCGCCAAGGGATGACCAATCAAATGGAGGAAGAACATTAGTTCAGCTGCATTTTGTAAACAATGAAGTTTTGCTTTCTGCCCTCAGGCTATTGTTCAACTGATGTACCTTGATTCTTAACGGAGCATATTGTTTTGTAGCTTTTCAAATCTGAAGAAATAAGAGATACTGATCTTTATTGACTTTTCCAAGCTCTTTACTCCAAAAGCTAAAATGAGCTGTGTTAAAATGTCTCGTCCATTCGCCACAACTCATGCCACCAAAGGGAAGATATAAATGGTGCATAAGTGTTGGGCAGTTTGCAGAAGTGACAGTAAAGTTTTGTTTCTGAACCTGTTTTTTGTCATCTTCACTATGGCGAGTGGACCCACGACTCATGGTGAAGGTAATAACAGTGTTGGTTGATGTGAGTCCCTCGTTCTCGTCGATTCTCGTGTTCATAGTTTTTATTTTGATTTGCACCTGAGAAAGCCCTGAATCGGTCGATCCACGGCTGTCAGGAATGGACAATAACCTGACGTTCTGACATCGTGGATCAAGGCATTCTACACTGGCTGACCCACTTCTTTCAGTCTGGTTCAGAACCAATCCTGATAGTGAGAAGAATTCCCAAAAATTAACCAATGAAAGACAGAGGTGCCCTAGTGTTTAGGATCTAGGTCCCATGATCCAAAGGTTATGGGTTTGAGTCCCAGACCAGTAGGTTGCCCTGAGTTATCCTTGAGCAAGGAACCATCCCCATCACTGCTGATTCCCCCCCGCCTTGTATGGGATAAATGCAGAGAATCGTTTCACTAATCGTTGACTCCAGTGTTGGTCCCCAGTGGCCAAGAGCGCAAAACTGACCATGTCTGGGTGGACACCCTTTTCCCATCACTGCGTGCAGTTCCGTCCATGATGGATGTTGGTTGGCGTAACAAAATCGACGGTGAATCAGCAGCTCCTTAAGCTGTCCAATCATATTGCGTTGTCTGCAGTACAATAAGATTCGGTTGCGCTTCTCATGAGGAAGCACACGCTAGTCCTCACCCTCCCAGTACCGTGGACATTTTCATGAGTCCTTGCAAGCAGGCGACAACAGAGAAGACTAAATCTGGACTGAGAAATGGGGGTAGGGGGGTCATTGGATTATAATGATTATAAAGAAAAGAATCTTAATCTGATTCTCTGGACCAAAACCAATTAACCCTCACGCTCATGTTCACATGACAATGCACATCAACTCTGAGATTGTATACAGTTCCCACAAGAAATCACCTATACATCCATCTGCATCTCTCGCTCCCACGGTAGAACCAAACCAGCATCCTTTATCAGGAATCTTTTTCCTGCCTCGGTAGAACCAGCGGAGAACGCCTTTTACCCAGAATTCCATTTTCCACTTTCATCTGAAAAAGTTGATGCCGTGGCCATTATCAGACAGGTGCGCTCTTGCAATTGTGGAAAAGGACTTCATTTTTTTCCTTCCCGTCTCTGGGTCTGCAAAGATAGCCTTCCTGACGCCTCTAACACCGTTCTCGATTCACCGCCGACTCTCCCCTTAAACCTGCTTATGCGAAACACGAAAAGAAGGAAGAGCAACCTCAGACTCTGCAGAGCTTCAGGAACAGTTTAACATTCTGCGATTTTTTAGTTTAGTTAATGTTAAATGAATTCCTCCACATCTACATTTCATTCGGTGTGGAGTTTAAAAGCAGGTCTGGAGCTGCTTAGTTGGCATAATGAGCTCTTCTCAAAGGCGAGGAATGAAGTCTTCTGAGAGCTCCGCAGATGTCGTACTCCATATTTGTGACATTAACATATGAAACGCTGGAAAATGATTAGGTTGCACCGGTTTAGGTTTTGAAATAAGCTCATTTTTTAAAACCCAGGACTGGCTAAGCTCATCTGTGCAGTGAATGAAAGCCTTAAACAAAGTGTTGATGTGTACGAGATGAGTGCAGATGGTCCATGGCAATTAATAAGAAAGTTATATTTATTCATGGAGCACAAGTTGATCCGAAGCGCAGCACGGGCATAAAATAATGCAAATAAATGAAGATCAAAGTGAATAAAATATATGTAAAATGGCATAATCATATACACACCCACACTGGACTGGATGTCATCGGTTTTTGCAATGCTGACACTGTTCTGCCGACAAATTCGTTTTGCTTGACAGCATCATTGTCGTCGATTTTCACGAGTCGGGGTCTAAAACTGCGATCTTTTCGATCTTAAATCGTGAGCTTCATCTCTGAACTGCCTTTGCTTAGCTTTGGCTTGACGCTTTTCCTTTAGGAGAGGCTGGCCACTCACAAAAAGCCTGATTTGAACGCATCCACGCATCAGTGCTCAGAGGGGATAATGATTTTGACGATGATGTGCTTTATCAGAAAGTGCAGAAACGCATCGAAGGGGTTCCGGATGTAGTGCTGTGATTCTGCGCTTCGCATCCTTTTGAAAGAAAACTGCCTTCTCAGTTGTCATGGGGACTTTTTTCTCCTCTAGAATGGACACGTCCCATCTTTAGCTTGCGATAGCAACCTGGCTTAAATGGTGCCCGAAGTAAAAAATAGATCAGAGGCAGCAAGGGAAGAAATGGGGAGGAAAGAGGGGAGAGATCAGAGAGAGAGAGAGAGAGAGAGAGAGAGAGAGAGAGAGAGAGAGAGAGAGAGAGAGAG
>CM029374.1:2111334-2166479 GCA_017165825.1 Hepsetus odoe | reverse complement strand
CATACATCCGTACATCCATCCATCCGTCCGTCCATACATACATCCATCCATCTGTCCATCCATCCATCCATTCATCCATCCATCCATCCATCCATCCATCCATCCATCCATCCATCCATACATCCATACATCCATCCATCTGTCCATCCATCCATCCATCCATCCATCCATCCATCCATCCATCCATACATCCATCCATACATCCATCCGTCCATCCATTCATCCATCCATACATCCATCCCTTCACCCATTCATTAATCCATCTGAGCTGCTTATTTTAACCAGAGTGGTGTGAAAACATTTTTGTGAAATATCCATCCATCCATCCATCCATCCATCCCTCTTTATACAAGCAGTCTTTATAACTTCTGTGTAAATGGGCGGGGCAACAATGCATCTGGTTCAAAATCACTGCTGTGAATTCTTCATGAGCAACCTGCTTTAGGAACCCCTGATGAAAAAATCTTATTTCTCGATCAATGAGGAACATACAGCGCACTCCCTGCCAGTCAAAGCCTCCTTCAGCTGGGTTTACTGCAGGCCTCACTCTGGACTGAACTACAGTTTTGCTCCACTGGCTTTTCCAGTTGCTGTGGTTCTTCTTCTTCTTCTTCTTCTTCTTCTTCTTCTTCCACAGCAGATCACCTGTTTCCACTTCCTGTTTAGGTCACCCTTTTATATGTATATTTTATATGTAAATTTAATATTGTAATTTTCATAATTTACCATATTTGCCCTGATATGGTGAGGAAACCCTCCTCTTTTCATCAGGACCAGCAACACAACGCTGTCCTGCAGAAGCTGCAGATCTGCCTGCTTCCCTCCCTGTAATTAACGCCAAAAAGCACTTGATTAGTCATTGCTTGGTGGGACCCCCAGCTGGGACGTTAGTTCTGCCCCTGCACTCACACGGCGAGGTGTGAAATGAAAATTCCGAGCAGCAAAAAATCTAAATCAGCCCCCTGCCTTGTTCCCATTACCGCCTTTTTCCTCTCTGCACACCTTGCCCCCCCCACAATAAGCCCCACTGTAAGGCAGCCTCCTGGGACGTCCCTGTGACTCTAAGCTGATTATCACACTTCTCAGAGGGGGAGCCATAATGACGTTCTCATTAAAACAGCTTTGATTTTATTCACTGTACAACATGAGACGTGTTTATTGTAATACATAAACCTCAGTTTACAACATTATTTTCCTACTTTTCATCTGGAATTAACCTTTAGAAGCTAAAGTGAAGTAAAGTAAAGTAAGCTAATCACCAGAAAGGATAAAAACCTTGTGTAATTGATTTTGAAACTAGTGGGGAGATTCTGTCAAAAGTAAGTGGAACTTGAGATGTACTTTACTTAGTACAAGTGAAAAAAGTACAGGAATGTACTGAAGGTATAAATTAAAAAGTATAGGAGTGTACTGAGAGTGTAAAGTAAAAAGTACAGGAATGTACTGAGAGTATAAAGTAAAAAGTACAGGAATGTACTCAGAGTATAAAGTAAAAAGTACAGGAATGTACTGAGAGTGGAAAGTAAAAAGTACAGGAATGTACTGAGAGTATAAAGTAAAAAGTACAGGAATGTACTCAGAGTGAAAATAAAAAGTACAGGAATGTACTGAGAGCATAAAGTAAAAAGTACAGGAATGTAAAGAGAGCATAAAAGTAAAAAGTACAGGAATGTACTGAGAGTATAATGTAAAAAGTACACAGGAATGTACTCAGAGTATAAAGTAAAAAGTACAAGAATGTACTAGATAGAGCTGCTTGCATTAGCAGATTCTACTGGACATGAAGTTAAAGCTCCACCACAAGGAAAACAAACTCTTTTTTACTTTTTTGGAGGGTGTTAATTTGAGGTGTAACATAATCTCCTAAGTGCTCTTCCACAAGTGTTTGGCATATTTCCTGAGTTAGCATTGAAACGTGATAGCTGACAAGCAGCTCCGTTCCCTCAGGACACTCGTCTGAAACTGGCAGCATGTCCAAGAGCACAGGAGTGAAAACAGATGAAGAGGAAGAGCTTGGGTGTGAGTTTCCCATCAGTGCCGGAGAGAAAGCCCGGTACCAGCCCTGCCTGACATTTATCACATCTTACACAGTGCTGAGGAGAAGTCGATGCTTCAGGGTCCGTGCTAACACAGGAGGTCCCAAGGGACCACCCACAGCAGAGTGTTTGTGTGTGGATGTCTGGCATTAAGGGGAAACTGATGCTTTTTCCAAATTTCTGCTCAGTTCCATGGTTGTTAACACAGTCATCCAGTGAGGGTTTGGTTCAGAAATCCTTACAGTGGGGGGATGCAACCAGAAATTTAAAATCGTTTTACTTCCTCTCCAGACCCACCAATGAAAAATGTTTTGAAAATTTTGTAAATCATCCATCCATCCACCCAGCCATCCATCCATCCATCCTATATCTCAGTCACTTACCCTGAACCAGGGTTATTGAAAGTCTTATAGATCAGCCAGTGAGTACCGATACTCCTGGCCTCCCATCTTTGTCACACAGAGCTGAGTCTGGTACGAGTCTGTTTAATGAACTGCAGACATGAGTGGGACCCCGGGGTCCAGGGCCTTAAGAGTGCTCAGGCAGTTCTGTACAGCACATCACCATGACAGGCAGGGAAGCTGCCTTTCAATCATTTTCCTGCTGTGCAAAGAGCAGCGAGCTCTGTTTCTGTCTCAGTTCATTAGTGACTTTTCTAATGTGCTGCTTAAATGGAAGCATCTTTTTCCAGCCAGACACTCAGCAACTTTTTACACACGAGCAACTCTGGAAAAGAGTGTGCATGTAGTTTTATCTGCATCTGCAGTTTTTCGATGACTGCATTCATGTACCTTGAGGAGTCTTCAGCAAACAGATGCTCTTTGCCCTACAGCTAATAAGACATGGGGCAGTGGTGGGCTAGTGGATAGGGACCACTCATCATAATCATGGGTTCAAGTCTCGGACCAGTAGATTGCCCTGAGGTACCCTTGAGCAAGGCACTGTCCCCAACGCTAATCTTCATTACTGGTGTCGATGGGTTAAACCGAGAGGACATGTTCACTGCTCACTGATGGCAATGTGTGAGTGCCAGAAATTTTATTTCAATTGTCCTGATTAGGGTCATGGGGGCGCTGGAGCCCACTCACAGGGCAAAAAGCGGGGACACACCTGGGACAGGTTGTCAGTCCAGGGCAGATACACAGACAAACACACTTACAATCACACACACTCACAACTAGGGGGCAATTTAGCATTTCCAATCCATTTGACAGTCTTTGGACGGTTTGGAGGAAACCCGACCTTTGGATAAAAGTCCACGCCACACAGAAAGAACCTGGACTGTTCCGCCTGGGAATCAAACCCTCTCGCTGTGAGGCGCTAATCAATGTGATCACTTTGACCCCAAAATCGATTCTAGTGTCTCGTTTGTGCCTCTAGGTGCATTCAGTTTCACCAAAGCATTGCTCAACAGTGATGCTTCAACTCCAACTGAGGGTGTAATTTGGCAGCTTTTACCTCTTAAAGGCTGGTGATGAAAGTAAAGGCTTGGCCAACACATGCAGCGCCTTCCAGTCACTTATAGTTTTTCATCTTCTCAGGCCAGTGGGAAGGAAAATGGGGAGGCCCTTAACGTTCCTGCGTTATGGTAGGCTAATGAAAATGTCTTTAAATATTCTATTCCAGATTGCCCTAAAGCAGCATGGGGTATGCTCACCGGTTGATGCAATCATCACTCCAAATGTCCTCAGAATTTTAATTTGGCAACCGCCAGTTGCTCCTGTGATGCATCTGTAGCCACAGACTCTGTCAAAGGATGTGCTGATGGCACCCTAAGAGGCAGGTGATGAGGTGAGATGCAATTTGACACCAGTTTCTAGGATCTTGTTGAGAGGGATCTCATGACATCCACATGTTTGATGGCTGGAGTATCATTCCTTGACATACGTTTAAAAACTGAGGAAGGTGTTGGGGAAAATTTTAGGACCAGTCAGAATTTATCTGCTGCTTACTGAGGGGTTCTGGTGGCCTTGAGAGGAAGGTCGGCTGGACAGCAAGACATCAAATGGATGTTTCTTTGTGGACATTCCTACACTATATTTACAGCTCAAGGACATAAAGCTCAAGGGGCAGCAGTGGTCTAGTGGTCAAGGAGTTGGCCCCAGGATCAGAAGGTCATGGGCATAAATCCCAGACCAGTGGGTTGCCCTGAGGTACCCTTGAGCCTGGTACCGTTCCACCACTGCTCCCCAGGCACTTTAAACAGCTGCCCCCTGCTGCACGCGTGTGTATGGGTGAAACGCAGAGGTTAAATTTCATTGTGTTGTGCTGCACTGCTATTCACAATGACAAGGGTAGTCACTTTCACTTTCACATACAAGACGTATTCATCTTGTCATTCATCAGTCCAGACGGGGGCCTGGCTGGTAAAACAAATGACCACCAAAGTCACTGGGATGTTAGAGAGAGGACTTTGCACATGCCTGTAGGCTCAAGAATGCCAAAACATCAGAACCCCTTTGGCTTGGGAAGTGGGACGTTTTACCATTGGTAAAAGATCTCCGACAAAACCTGTTGGTAACATTTCATCATGCTACATAACATTTACATAAGCAGTTTATCACAGCTGTCCTGGGATGGCAAGGGAATAAGGGAGGCTGGAGCAGCCTCGTAGCAGGCTGGGGGCAACCTGAGTCCTTTCTGTGAGTGTCCTCATGGAGATCCATTTTCCTCCCACAGTCCAAAGACGTCCCCATCAGGTGGCCTCAAGTTGCCCCTAGGTTTGACTCTTTGTGTGATTGGCTCTAGCAATACCTACAACCCTGGCTCGGATAAGTTGCTCAGAGAAAGGAGGAATTGATGGTTGGATGAATGGATGTATGGATGGATGTTCTTAAGGGCCAAAGCTTCAGTATTACCTAGCAACAGTTGCTAAGTTAACCTTGTTACTTTTACTTATCTTTTGCTTATCTAACAGTTGATGTTAGCAGAAAAACCTGAACTCTCTTAGATGAGCATTTTTTTTTTGTCATTCTTTAAGTCATTTCAGGAAAAGTTCTCCAGGCTTTTTGAAGGACATTCCAAAGCTCTTTTTTGGACGTCAGCTGCCTTTTGTTTTATGGAGATGATTCCACACTGCTTCTGAAACGGCTCAGGTGCAGGGACTGAAATGAAAATGAAAGACAAATACTTTGTCCTTCAGGAACAGCTGGAGGTTGAACCCACTGGAACAACTTTATGTAAATTTTTCCAAAGGTTGTTGGTGAATTTAACTCATCAGCTCTGGCAAAAGCTCATATACGGCCAAGAGAACATGGATGTGTATGTTGCAACTAAACCATGTTGGCTGGAAACACTGACCTAGGTGTCTTAACCCAACATTGACCTTACATAAAACCCACTGTGAAGTGTTCTACCCACGTTCCATGGACATCATTTGTGAAGATTAGAAGTAGAGAAATCTATAAGACCCAGAGGGCTTTCCATAACAATCCGCTGTGAAAGTGCTGCAAAGAAATTGCATTTCTGATGCTGTTACAGCCCAACACAGCACATTCCCAGCCTAACTAGTTCATCAGCCCACATTAATGCTGAAGACTAATGCCTCAGTCCATAGATTCTGCCTTGCTGATTGCAGGGGAACCAAGACTATTACCGCCCATTGTAGCACGCCGCTTCTGAATTTAATGATGGATGTAGGAGGGGTATTCATCTGTTATAAGACTGACAGTATTGTTCTATGTATCTGTGTGAGATTTAATAACAGGGATGGATTTCCAGCATCACCCTTTGGCCTGTGCATTTACATCCCATATAGAGTTTCTCGGAAGTTATCAAATCCTTCTGCTTGTTGGTGGACAATGAGTTTCCACCTGTATTTTACTTTTTCTCTTACCTCTTAATTAGCATAGTGCTTGTATTTATTTCCATGAGCTTAAACATGAGTTAAAGGAAGAAAACCTAAAGCTTTTTTGGGTCGCTGGGGTGGGAAGAGCTGTGGCTTCACAGCGAGAAGGTATTAGGTTCACTGTCCAGGTGGGATGTTCTGGGTCCTTTGTGTGTGGACATGTTCTCCGCATGTCTGTGCTGTCAGGAGCTTCCGTTTTCTCCCACCGTCCAAAGACATGGAAGTCAGATGAATTGGAGATGCTAACGTCCTCTAGGTGTGTGTGTGTGTGTTTGTGTCAGCCCTGGGATGGACTGACGACCTGTGAGAGCTGGGACAGACTCCAGCACTGCCCGTGACTCTAATCAGGACAAGCTGCTCAGGAAATGAGAGAGTAAAGCATGCTAGGGTAAGACTCTCCTCTTTCAGCCTGATCAATCCATTAGGAAATATCAGTCTTAAATACTGATCAAGTCTACACATCTCTCCGATGCAAGAGGCCTCAAACACCTGAAAGATTCCTCTAGAGCAGAGAATTTCACCCCACTTCGATCAATCCCGATATTGAATTAGACACAAATACTTACAGGGACATGATTTTCTCCTCCCGACATCTGTTTCACTTCTACATTTATCATTCGGTGAAGTTAAACACAGGCAGGATAAACCATCTGTAAGGGCATATTGAGGCACCACACTGAGGAAAAAAATCCTGTTAAAGTCTAAGTGAGAAGACCCATTCCTGCGATTGTCCTACTTATAAAAAGAGACAGGGTTTGTCCAGCAGCTCTAACAATGATGAATGGACTCTGTGCAGCACCGGAGATCCGTTTCTGCAGGGAGCATTTACAAATGAACATCGGCTTTTACAGGCGTGTCAATGCAATATGTGCTAACCGTGGGGTTCCATACTGCAAAACTGAGAGACATGTTTAAGGAAAATCACATTCTTTCCACTTATCAGTTCTTGTTTTTCTGCCAAAACACGCACTACTGTGCAAACGGCTTGAGCCCATTCTCATCTCTTTACATACTGTATCACTAGGAAAACCAGCGAGCTTTCTTGTGATTCAAGTACGTCGTCTTCAGGAACACTTCTCCAGGTTTCTTGAAGGTGTTTTTGTTCTCCGTTCTCTGCGGACATGATCCCACACTGCGTCTGAAACTGCTCAGGTATAGGGACTGTACTGAAAATGAGAGACAAAAACTTTGTTCTTTGGAGAACTTTCCCTCAACAGTACATTAAAAATACTAGGAAGTCTGACTCCTTGGAAGGGAAATAAGAGAAAATAACGGGTGGCTTTTTATTACTTGTCAGGCTTTGACCAAAGGTTCTCTGCTGACTGATATTATTTAGCTGGTGGGACATTCTCAGTATGTGTTGTGTGTTGTGATTATTATGTTAGGAGTTTTGCACCAATCCAAGAGCAGCTCTATGGTCAGAGACTGACCACTGAGCACCAAGGATGATTCACACAAACTCAGCATTAACAGTCAACAGTCTCAAACAGTACACCCAGCAGGGGGCGCTAGAAGATGGGTTTCTGATAAAGTGGCCATTTCGTTTTTTCAGTATAACATGGAAAAACTCAGCAGGCGCTCCTGCAATATCCCATGATCACACACTCTCATGGCCCTGCTGTATTAAGAGGTTCATTCTTCTCCAAGTGTCGAAGGCCTTGCTTTAATTTCTTTTGCTGCTAATCTTCTGTGGTTAACCTGCTGCAGACGCCCACACGTGCAATAAAAGAACGTCTCGTGGTAGCCAACCTCGGAGATCAAGTAGAGCCCCTGTGATTGGGTTTGACCTCTTTTATGTGACCTCATTCACTTTGCATTTCATACTTTCCCCAAGACGCTCCGAGCAAGACGAGAGGCCATAATCCCGGTGCATAGGTGTGCTTTTTTCTCTCGCCTTTTCATCTCCTCATAGGATTCCTAAAGCACGCAATGAGCCGATAGCTCCTCAATTCTAGATTTGAACCTTTGAAAGTCTAGAGTTTCTACTTTCATCAGTGCAATAATGTAGACTGTTCTCACTTATTACTCGACCCTCTGAAGCGTTCATCGGAGAACATGCTGAAGTCCAAATGCTGGTTGTGATAGAATGCACATTTGGTGGGGCTTTCCAGTCAGACTGACAACTGTCCAGCGTTGAAGGTGCTTACAGTGAGCATGTGAGCAGCAGATCTGGACAATGGAAGAAGGATGTGGATGCTCTTTTCCATGATTTTCTTTGACGTCTAGAAAAAATGGCACCAGGATGCACTGTTAGAAGAATGTAAGCCAACGAAGGCAGTGTGATGTTCTTGGCAATGATCTACTGGGAAACTTTGGGCACTCATAAGGGTGGTACTTACCCCTTACTTAAACATTGTTGCAGATGGTGTTCACACCTTCGTTATTCCCTTCTTTCAGCAGGATATCCTGCAATAACTGCAGGAACTGTAACTCTGAAGTCCCCAGATCCCAATCTGATCTGGACATTAGTCCCATCCTTGGTGGCGCCGGCTGCTGATGTCTTGGGGCGGCTACTATGTCACAGATCATGTGGAGTTTTCAAGAGAACTTTTGGGAGCACATCTGACAGGTTTTAATGTTATGTCTGATTTTTGGAGCAGTGTTTTAAGCCATTAGAGATGCAAAAGCGAATGGACAGCCTGCCACTGATGTAGAGTCACCTGGAAAAAACTCCTCATGTTTATGGAAATGTTACTCTGACCCAGATAGGGTCCTCTGACGTGTTTTATGAAGCCTGGCCCCAGATTTTAATGTTGGCTTTAATGTCCTACTGGAGCCAGAGAATAGGGATCTGACAAGAAAACATCTTTAAAAGTATAAATCACATATATAAAGGACAGTGCTGCTGGCGCTGATTACCAAATTAATGGGTCGGCTGGGATTTATGTGTCACTTTCGCTTGAGATGCAGCACCGATGTGGCAGAACAAATGACAGTTCAATTTCATCCTTGATTTTCTGTATGAGCGATAAACTTGTGTGCTTGAGTGTGAGCACTTGTATGCTGTAGTTGGACGGGAGTCTTTCATGCAGCTCGTCTGCGGAAACATCTGAATACGAATAAAGTAATATGTGAAAATAGCTGATAGATTTAGTACATGTGAGAAGAAAGCCATTAGGTTGCACGCTGTCCTAGATAAGGAGTTTGCATTTGAGGCATAGCATAAAAATGCTCATCTGAAATATAAATGCTGATCTGCACTACACTGTAACTTTGACATCCAGTAACTTGTTTGAAGGCTTCCGTGTATTTGAATGTCTTGTTAAGGAACAGTTCTCCAGATCTTCCTGAAGGACAGTGTTGTTGTCTCTCATTTTCAGTCCAGTCTCTGTACCTGAGCAGTTCTCCAGATCTTCCTGAAGGACAGTGTTGTTGTCTCTCATGTTCAGTCCAGTCTCTGTACCTGAGCAGTTTGATAGTTCTGTGTTGGTTAATCCACACAGTGATCTACGTCTGAACCTTCAAGCAGAACAAAGCGTCTAACTGAAGACATTATCAGTGAAGAAACAGGAGCATGCATTTATTTTTACCATTTAAACCTACTGACCTCTTAAACCTCTTAAACACACACAAATATTCATCTTTTTCCATGAAATTATGATGATAATCAGACCTTGTGAATTTGGCTGGTGAGCAACCCTCTAAGCCGTTGCACTGAAACATGTTTAATTCACATAAACACAAACACACTGCTCATTATCAGTTTCCAGCATTGCTTAAAGGGCACTGCGATAAAGAAACCGTTCCTATCCTAATTCCCGCCGAAACCAAGGAGCCGCACGCTGAAATACAGTACAGTACACTCATCTGCACGCACTGCCGTGTGAGGCATGTATGTATGTTTTGCCCCAGAAGCAATCCTCAAAAAAACATATTAAAACTACAGAATAGCCTCAATATGATGCAACAGTAGGGTTAAGAAAGTTCACACAAGCCAGATTTTATTACGTTTTTCATTACAAAGTATTTCTAGAGATGTCCAGTTGTATAATTGTATGAGAAAAAAGGATAAAATTAATTACAATTCAATTACAATTTCTAATTGTAAAAGTATAGGTATAAAAGAATTAAAGTAAAAAAGTACAGAAATGTACTGAGAGTATTTAGTGAAAAGTACAGGAATGTACTGAGAGTGTAAATGTAAAAAGTGCAGGAATGTACTGAGAGTGTAAAGTAAAAAGTACAGGAATGTACTGAGAGTGTAAAGTAAAAAGTACAGGAGTGTACTGAGAGTGTAAAGTGAGACGTGTCTCCTCTGAAGGACGTCTGGAGCGTCTGTCTGTGCTGAAAGTGAACTGAATCTCACTCCATATTAATAGAATTAAAGACTATTAAAGCCTCGAACTTCAACTCCAATAAAAACAATCTACTGAAAATAATCCACATGAACTTCACCGCTTCACTTTCATCACCGTCTCTACTAGTTCTCCATCACGGACACACACTCCACACACCCTGAACTCCACCGTCCACTCTCCCTTACCTCTCTCTCACATTTAGAGGTCATGTTGGGATGATTCATCACTTAATCACTTTATAGCCTGTTTATTATTTTTTATGAAACTGAAGTGAAAGTGACTATTTGTCATTGTGAACACAGTGACATGCAATGACACTCATCTTCTGTATTTCATCCACACACACCGTCCAGCAGGGGGCAGCCATATCCAGTGCTCGGGGAGCAGTTATTGGGACAGTACCTTCCTCAAGGGTATCTTAAGGCAACCTATGGGTCTGGGATACAAACCCACACTCTTCCAATCCTAGTCCCTCAGGACTACCACTGCTCAGGCCACCGCTGCCTCATTTATAACTTGATAATCTTTTTATTGCTGATTGTAAAATGATGTACAATGTTTACTACGTGCATATAATGCATATGTTGCGTATATCATGTGTTTATATTATGTACTATGTGTGTATATATGTATACATTCTGATCAGTACAGAGTACAGCACAGAGATAACCAGAATAATTAAGCATGGTAGTGCAAGGAGGCAGGCCTCCTGGTTCGGGATGATCATTATCAAACTGAACCTTTTTGCTGAAAAAAACGGTTCAGTTTCTGTTCTTGTATCAAATGATGCCATGTTGTTTCTCTTCTAATCAAGGCATGGATGCATTTTTTATATTATTCATGAATTATAAATGATACAGTATGGATGATATGGTTTATAATCTATCCTGTTGCGTGACAACCAGGTGGAAGTGTAACTATTATTCTTTGCTCCTTTAATCTTTTAGGATTCCTGGTTCTCCTCAATGCGTCTGGTTCATTTGCATGGAGGACTTCTGGGCACCAGAGCTTCCAAAGCAGGGATTCAGTAATTTATCCCAAAGCACCCTGAAGAAATAGGCTTTTCCTGTGTGTTTCTTCATTTTTCACTTTTTTCTTCTTTCTTCTTTTTCTTTCCTCAGTGGAGAAATGGAAAAACAAACCAAGCCCACTGGCACTTGGATGTGTCCCTAATCTTGTGTTAGCTAAACCCAAGAAAAAAAAGTGGAAATTATTTATTTACCAAACAAAGAAGGTCTGCTTGACCCCTCCAGCGCTGGGTCCTCAGGAGTGATGGAGTTCCATCCGGTTCCTCTGGGAGTGATGTTTGTGATCCAGCATTAGTATCAGGCCTCACTAAAACTCTCCAACATCTTGTTCCAACATCTCCCAGACAACTAGAGGCAGCAGCAAACTCCCCCTTCTTTGGATTAGTGTCTACAAACTTTTGGACAACATATATATCTTAAATGTTTCATTAGCAAACCCTTCATCACTTCCATCTTTGTGCATGTTCTACTCTCACGTTTGGTCGTGCAGTTTCAGAAAACAGCCTCGATATTTGTTTTGTGCAGCCGTTGGTGACTGTAGTCCAGTCTGTCAAATCATCAGCAGCTTGTCAGTTTGGAGAAAGATCTCAGCGTCAACATGTGGGCAAATGTCAGGCATGTCAAAACAGGAGAGCTGTGGCGGTCGGAAGGCCGGGGAGTTCATGTGGAAACGGAAAAGTCGCCGCAACACAGTCCAGAGCGTAGAAATGCCAGAATGGATGTCAGTTTTTCATTCAATTTCAATTTGAGTTCGTTGCGTCTCAAAAGATTTACAGTTTAGAGAAATATAAAATGGTAGCGGAACCATTAATCATGCGACTTGCACAGACAGGTGTTGAACGGTGTGGCTGAGCTCTGATCAGTAGACTTAGGGCTTCTCTTTGTGCATTAATAGTGCAAAATGTGGTCAAAAAGGAAATGAATATTCAATAACAACAGATATTTAACATTTCCAGTCATTATACTTCTATAAATGTTAAGTGCACACTTTTTTCAGTAATGATGCAAGGAATAGCATTAAAGATAAGATACGTTCAAATATTAATAAATGATAAACAAGAGATCTCCAGTCATTATATCCATACGTTTAGTGAAGTTCAAAGTTGCTATATCTGCTACAAATAATCCATTTTAAGAATAATTGTCCACAATTTTTGAATAATAGTACCAATATTTACAGTACTGTGCAAAAGTTTTAGGCAGGTGTGGAAAAAATGGTGTAAACAAAGAACGCTTTATATATCAATAATGATATATCAATAATGATTGTTTATTTTGATCAATTTACAAAATGCAAAGTGAGCGAACAAAAGAAAAATCCAAATCAGATCAATATCTGGTGTTACTACCTTTTGCCTTCAAACCAGCATCAGTTCTTCTAGGTACACTTGCACACAGTCAGGGATTCTGTAGGATTGTAGTCGGTGATGATCAACCAATTTTACCAAACAGGTACTGATGATCATCAATGTCACACGGAGGAGAAACACAGCCATGTTTGGAACGACCGACCGGCCGAGTTCCTTCAAAAACTGTGCAAGTGTACCTAGAAGAACTGATGCTGTTTTGAAGGCAAAGGGTGGTCACACCAAATATTGATTTGATTTAGATTCTCTTTTGTTCATTCACTGCATTTTGTTGATTGATGAAAATAAATGATGAACACTTCCATTTCTGAAAGCATTCTTTGTTTACAGCTTTTTTTCACACCTGCCTAAAACCTTTGCACAGTGCTGTATATATATTTAAGAATTACGAATAGCAATACAAATCATTAAAAAAAAAAATCCTCCATGGTTTAGAAATAAAACTTCACACCCCAAACACGTCTTCAGTGATTGAGTGCATCGTGGTGAGGAGAACATGCTGACCTTGAATTTTGTGTGTGTGTGTGTGTGTGTGTGTGTGTGTGTGTGTGTGTGTGTGTGTGTGTGTGTGTGTGTGTGTGTGTGTGTGTGTGTGTGTGGTGTGTGTGTGTGTGTGTGTGTGAGTGTGTGTGTGTGCGTGTGTGCGTGTGTGCATGTGTGTGAGAGTGTGAGTGTGTGTTTCTTGCAGTGATCCACAGGAGGACCCTGAAAAAGCTCTCCAGCTCCCACCTGGATCACACACTGACAGACACACAGGTTTCAGCTTCACACACAGATCTGACTCTTCTGAAAAAATCAGTAAATGTTAATGCATTTTTATTATGAACAATAAAAAAAAATTGTAATAAAACTGGAAGAATCAGCTATTTTTAGAGGTACACCGGTGTTATGGTCCGAACTATTAGAATTTTTTTTTAAATGAATTTCACTGCTATAATAAATGGGAATGTTTGGAAATGTATCGTTTTATGATTGAAGTTGATTGAAAAAGTCTTGTCATAAATGTGTCAATCAAACTGGAACCTGCACGGTGTCTGGAATTGATATTATAACTGAAAATGATGATGAAAAAAGATTGAGATAATTAGATTTTTGCTATAATAATACCCATATTGCTTTAATAATAAGAACAACGACAATAACAATAAAAACAACAACAATAATAATAATAATAATAATAATCAGGGACAACGGTGGCCTAGTGGTTAGGGAGTCGGCCACAGGATCGGAAAATTGTAGGTTCAAACCCCTCACCAGTAGGTTGCCCTTAGGTACCCTTGAGCAAGGTACTGTCCCCTTCACTGCTCCCCGGGCGCTTTCATAGCTGCCCGGTGTGTAGGGTTCCCTGACTGACTGAGATCTATGTATTTTAGGCTAATGAGGCACACCTGATGACATAACGAGGCACCAGGTGTGCCCACTCAGAGCAGAGCAGCCCAAAACATGACCATTATTGCGATATACACTTGAAATGTATTTTTATAAAAATCGAAATGATTGGAAATTTTTCCATACAACGATCAGAAATGTTACTTAATTCACTGCTACAATGATGGTAAAAAGACCAAGATTCATTTGGAGGTTTCTGCAATAACCTGGTCCGTCTGTTTCAGATGGGTGTAGTGTGAAACGTCACCCCTAGGGAACACTATAAGACTCAGGCCGGTCCTGAGGATTTGACAGCGCTGGTGTGAGAGTGAATTCGAGGGGACCGGACTGGATTAGATTGCGGTCAAAGTGAGCTCTCACATTCAGAGGGATGGCATCAGACTTCCAAGCTCCAGCAGGCTCAAGGAAAAACGTGTGTTGCCAGATAAAGCAAGTCAAAATCCTTTGACTGGAAAAAAAGCCTCTCATGTGTATCTAGGCTGGAGTTCTTACTGACAGTGTGCAGAGGAATATCTGATATGGGTTTATGCTCAGACCTGCAGAATTATAGTTACTCACCTCTCCACCAGGAAACACTGCAGTATACACCCTGGAGCTGTTTTTAAACATGAAGGGCTGATTTCTGGACACGTTTAAGCCTGGACAAAACTCAAAAGTTGCCCACTGTTGGTCTCTACTGTGATCTAATAAGTGGAAAATAATAATATTATTATTATAGTAGAACTGCAGGGTGTAACAGTGTTACTGCAGTGTGTGACAGTGTTAGTGCAGTGTGTAACAGTGTTACTGCAGTGTGTGACAGTGTTAGTGCCGTGTGTAACAGTGTTACTGCAGTGTGTGACAGTGTTAGTGCAGTGTGTAACAGTGTTACTGCAGTGTGTGACAGTGTTAGTGCCGTGTGTAACAGTGTTACTGTAGTGTGTGACAGTGTTAGTGCAGTGTGGGACAGTGTTACTGCAGTGTGTGACAGTGTTAGTGCCGTGTGTAACAGTGTTACTGCAGTGTGTAACAGTGTTAGTACAATGTGTAACAGTAGTACTAACGTGTGTAACAGTGTTACTGCAGTGTGTGACAGTGTTACTGCAGTGTGTGACAGTGTTAGTGCAGTGTGTGACAGTGTTAGTGCAGTGTGTAACAGTGTTACTGTAGTGTGTGACAGTGTTAGTGCCGTGTGTAACAGTGTTACTGTAGTGTGTGACAGTGTTAGTGCAGTGTGGGACAGTGTTACTGCAGTGTGTGACAGTGTTAGTACAATGTGTAACAGTAGTACTAACGTGTGTAACAGTGTTACTGCAGTGTGTGACAGTGTTACTGCAGTGTGGGACAGTGTTACTGCAGTGTGTAACAGTGTTAGTGCCGTGTGTAACAGTGTTACTGTAGTGTGTGACAGTGTTAGTGCCGTGTGTAACAGTGTTACTGTAGTGTGTGACAGTGTTAGTGCAGTGTGTGACAGTGTTACTGCAGTGTGTGACAGTGTTAGTGCCGTGTGTAACAGTGTTACTGTAGTGTGTGACAGTGTTAGTGCCGTGTGTAACAGTGTTACTGTAGTGTGTGACAGTGTTAGTGCAGTGTGGGACAGTGTTACTGCAGTGTGTGACAGTGTTAGTACAATGTGTAACAGTAGTACTAACGTGTGTAACAGTGTTACTGCAGTGTGTGACAGTGTTACTGCAGTGTGGGACAGTGTTACTGCAGTGTGTAACAGTGTTAGTGCCGTGTGTAACAGTGTTACTGTAGTGTGTGACAGTGTTAGTGCCGTGTGTAACAGTGTTACTGTAGTGTGTGACAGTGTTAGTGCAGTGTGTGACAGTGTTACTGCAGTGTGTAACAGTGTTAGTACATTGTGTAACAGTAGTACTAACGTGTGTAACAGTGTTACTCCAGTGTGTGACAGTGTTAGTGCAGTGTGTGACAGTGTTACTGCAGTGTGTAACAGTGTAAGTGCCGTGTGTAACAGTGTTAGTGCAGTGTGTAACAGTGTTAGTACATTGTATAACAGTAGTACTGACGTGTGTAACAGTGTTACTGCAGTGTGTGACAGTGTTTGTGCAGTGTGTGACAGTGTTAGTGCAGTGTGTGACAGTGTAGGTGCAGTGTGTGACAGTGTTACTGCAGTGTGTGACAGTGTTAGTGCATTGTGTAACAGTAGTACTGACGTGTGTAACAGTAGTACTGTAGTGTGTAACAGTTTTAGTACAGTATGTGACAGTGTTAATGCAGTGTGCTCCAGTGTAGGTGCAGTGTGTGACAGTGTTAGTGCAGTGTGCTCCAGTGTAGGTGCAGTGTGTGATAGTGATACTGTAGTGTGTGACAGTGTTAGTGCAGTGTGTAAAAGTGTTACTGCAGTGTGTGACAGTGTTAGTGCAGTGTGTAACAGTTTTAGTACAGTATGTGACAGTGTTAGTGCAGTGTGTGACAGTGTTAGTGTGGTGTCTAATGGTTTTAGTGCACTGTGTGACAGTGTTAGTGCAGTATGTGACAGTGTTACTGTAGTGTGTGACAGTGTTAGTGCAGTGTGTAACAGTGTTAGTGCAGTGTGTAGCAGTAATACTGCAGTGTGTTACAGTGTTAGTGCAGTGTGTAACAGTGTTAGTGCAGTGTGTAACAGTGTTACTGCAGTGTGGCAGTGTTAGCGCAGTGTGTAACAGTGTTAGTGCAGTGTGTAACAGCAGTACTGCAGTGTGTAACAGTGTTAGTGCAGTGTGTAACAGTAGTACTGCAGTGTGTAACAGTGTTAGTGCAGTGTGTAACAGTTGTACTGCAGTGTGTAACAGTAGTACTGCAGTATGTAACAGTGTTAGTGCAGTGTGTAACAGTGTTAGTGCAGTGTGTGACAGTGTTAGTGCAGTGTGTAACAGTAGTACTGCAGTGTGTAACAGTGTTAGTGCAGTGTGTAACAGTGTTAGTGCAGTGTGTAACAGTAGTACTAACGTGTGTAACAGTGTTAGTGCAGTGTGTAACAGTCTGTTTGGAGTTTGGAGCGAGAACCTCTATAATCAAGAATATCAGCAATGAAGGAGCAGCTACACAATGAGAGTATACAAGGAGGAGAAGGCCATGCAGTTGTTGTAAATCCTGCTGGAAAAATCAACAATTTTCTGGTTCCAACTGACTTTCAGATTCAATTATTTCTGCTCAAAATGCTGTGAAGTGTTTAAAGCTCAATCCAGAACTGAAGAACCATGTGGGGACCATGTGTATCTCAGACTCCCTGCAACATTGAGTGTTGACTCAGCGCGCTGTAGATTTAGTCTGCTTTTCTTTCTTACTGGACCTGTAAAAATGCACTGTGGCTTCCCGTGGGATAAAAAAGTGTCCATTTACATAAGCAATTTACATATTTTCTTGACTTAAGAATAAAACACTTGCTAAATGCTTCCGTAACCGTGCCCTTACCTTCCATCCACTTACTTCCATCTGTCTGTCCCTGGAGGCCGTATTAAGAAAAAGTTGGTTAACATTTAGTGGGCAAAATGTAAATTGGGGCATTAGAATAAATCCCGATTAACATACAGCGTCTTCTGTGAGGGACCGCTGAATAAATCAGGTCTAAAACTAGTCTAAGCGGTACCGCCAGACGTTCGTCCTGAAATAAAGGAAACCTCGTTTAATAATTCAGGATGCGGACAAGAGTGCGGGAAAGAAAATGAATGCAGGCTCGTCATATTTGAGGAGACTTATGGTTGTTTTGTCTTCTCCGTCCTCCTTTCCCTTGCTTCTGAAATTAGAAATGGCAGCCGAACGAGGGTGGGTGCCGGGCGTAACCCGCGGTCACTAATCAGCCTTAATATCACTCTGTCTATCATCTCTGGCTTGTCAGGATCCAATTTCACTCAAAGTAGATTTTTCTTTCATTGCACTTTTCTTTTCGGTGACATGGAAGATAGAAAGGCCGAGCTCTTCTTGTCTGTTTATGCCCGAAGGTACAGAAGTGTGTGTGTGTGTGTGTGTGTGAGTGAGTGTGTGTGGGGTGGGTGGCTAGGTAATTTGGGAATTTGGAGGACATTTTTAAAGGAGGTCTGAAAGTGGGACAAGATCACTTCAGAACATTTCGCTTCAGGTGCACTTTGAAGGAGAATTGATAGATTCTTTTTAAATTTTCTGCAAATGGAAGGGAAGCCAGCTTTAAATTGAAAGTGAAAGTAACTATTTTGTCATTGTGAAACACAGCACAGCGAACCACAATGAAATGCAACCTTTGATTTTAACCCACACATACTGTGCACTAGTGGGCAGATTTATCCAGGACCTGGGGAGCAGTGATGATGACGGTATCTTGTTCAAGGGTACTGGTCTGGGATTTGAACCCACGCCCTTCAGACCCTACACACTAGGCCACTGTTGCCCCAAGCGTCTTGCCCTCTTGCTAGTATTTCATACTTTTCTGAAAGAAAGTGGCACCAAGGTGGTGCGTTGGGTTCGACTCCCAGGTGGGGCAGTCCGGGATCTTTCTGTGTGGAGTCTGCATGTTCCCCTTTTATGCAAAAAGTAATGCATGAAATGCTTAAGACGTAAAAACGTTGCTCAGAGTGGGTTTGGTTGTGAAATGCTCTGTTCTAGATTGCCTTGTTTCCTTCGTGAAAGGAACCAGACGTCTAAAGACTTTAATGACTCTACAAGTTGTGTGAAAATTCTTAAGACACCTCTAGTTTCTTTATAATTCACAAGGGAATCACCTTGTTGATGCAAAAATACTTTTAATGTCTGTTAAACTGACTTTGATGTTTTTCATATTGAGTAGATTCAATGAAAGAACAAATTTTTTAGAACGCAAAGTATCCTAACGATACAAGGGTCTAGATAAAGAGGTTCCACTCAGCATTTAGTATCAGCCGTGAATGAATCACCTGATCATCTAGATCATCTGCACCGGTTTCTTCACTGCTTCATGTCTTAAGTTAGACGCTTTGTTCTGCTTGAAGGTTCAGACGTAGATCACTGTGTGGATTAACCAACACAGAACTATCAAACTGCTCAGGTACAGAGACTGGACTGAACATGAGAGACAACAACACTGTCCTTCAGGAAGATCTGGAGAACTGCTCAGGTACAGAGACTGGACTGAACATGAGAGACAACAACACTGTCCTTCAGGAAGATCTGGAGAACTGCTCAGGTACAGAGACTGGACTGAAAATGAGAGATAAAGACACTGTCCTTCATGAAGAAGAACTGTAAACCACAAAAATGTGCTGCCTGAGATGTTTAAGAAGTTTTGCCTAGGAGTTATTTTCAAATAGACAGTCAGGACAAAGGTCATGAGGAACTTTCTGAGATTTGGACTTTCAAAATCAAAACATCCCATGCAAACACTCATATAGCTCCACTGGTGGGTTGAGAGAGAGAAAATAAAAGCTTGTGTCTGAGACATCTGGTTCCATTTACCGACCACTATGAAATAATTCAAGCAGTTCTCAACAATATTGACAATTTCATTTCAAATTTCATTTCTAAAAGACTTGAAGTGATTCTGTAGAAATTGGTGGATCTCCATTTTAATAGCCTTAAACTAACCTGAGCAACTTCTAAACCCTCTAAATGTATGAAAAATTCATACGCTTTGGACATGTGTGCTAAACAAACTATATTTAACCCATCCCAGAAGAGCAGTTCAGTTACACAGAATTGAGGTTTGAACTGTTTAGCATAAAGTACTTTGTGAAGCGCTTTGTTCTTCGTTAGAGAGGCAGCGATAGCACTTGCTGGACGCTGAGTGTTGAGAATTGCAGAGCTTTGAGAGCTGCACTTCAGGGACTGATAGGCCGTCTGGTTCCTAAGTGTTAATACAACCTTATCTGTACACCAGTGGCGCAGCGTTGAATCACACAGGCTGAAAGATGTGTCTCTGAAACGTTTCCGTGGGCGTTGTTCTACTACCCAGCAGCAACTTGTCTCAAGCTGGTGCCATAGATAGATCACAGAGAGTCCTTTTATGGCACTGGAGAGAAAGTGAGGCAAACATAGATGGACGCAGCGAGACTCCCGAATGCGAAAGGGCTGCCCTGCGCTTATACATATTAATGTATGCAAACTAGTCCGCTTTTATGTAAAGTTGTGGGCGTGAGGAGCAAATTGGGTTGTGTTTACTTATCTGGAATTAAATTTATAAATAACAAGCTCTCTAGAAAGTTGCAAAATGGATGAAAAAATGGGAATAAAGCCAACCTTTCAGCCACGTTTGGGCCAAACACCTTTGGGAAGTTCTCCAGATCTTCCTGAAGGACAACGTTTTTGTTTTTCATTTTCAGTACAGTCCCTGTACCTGCCCACTTTCAGATTATTTTTTTTTGTTGGTTAAGCTGCACAATCACCTACAGCAGGACAAATACTTGGATCACTGAGTCTATTATCCTGGCAAAAGAAATGAGGGACTGTTCAAGACTTTTTCACGGTATTGTATGTACAATCATGAATTAAACTGAGACTCAGGTTCAGACATAAAGCCTTAATTTCACAGGACTTGGACCTCTGACTATAAACCTGACTTTAGGCTAGACTCAAGATCTGCACCTTAGAAGACTTGTGTCAGGACTTGCGACTAGTCTCTGAGCTTGGAAACGGTATCATGTTTCAGGACTTTCAAGACTTCAGGACAGGATATTTGACTTGAAAGACTCTAGACATGACTCGAGACTTGACTTAGGACCTGAGGCTAGACTTGGGATTTGGCAATACATAAGCACAGCTGACAAACAACAGTGGGTCAATGCGAATGGACTCAATTTTTCATGTTAAGAAAGTTTGCAAGATTGTTGCATTTACATTTACAGCATTAATCAGATGCACTTATCCAGAGTAAACTGGACATTTATTAATTAAATGGAAACTCATGAATTAATGACTGGGAGATGCTTAAGGGACTTGCTCAGAGGTTCAAATGGTGCCAGAAATAGGACAAAGCCAGACTTGAATCCAAAACCTCAGTTCCAGAATAAGGATTTTAATTCGTTTTCATTTCAATTTTTCTTTTATTCCTTAATTTGATCTAAGACTCGAACCTCAAAGGCTTGAGAACTGTTTCAGGCTTGCAATTCAGGTTCTCAAGGTTTGACTCAAATGTACACCTCAGAGAGTTGAGACTAAACTAGGTCTTACATATGACACTGGTGCAGCAGTGGTCTAGTGTTTATGGACGATGCCCCAGGATTGGAAGGTTGTGGTTTGGAATCTAGGACCAGGAGGTTTCCGTGAGGTACCTTTGAGCAAGGTATTGTCCCCATCACTGCTCCCTGGATGCTGGATATTAAGGATATAAGTTTATATCCTTAAACTTGTGCACATGTTTTAAAAGCCCAGCCTAGACAGACGGATGCACTGATCTGTGGTCTGCTGAGCTATTTCTCATTCTGCACACGCTTACACTGGTGTTACATTAGCTGTAGCTGAGACGAATTTCCAATTCTTTCCCTGAGAGAAGCGTTGCAGGGAAATCTTCTGGGAGTAAACAAACCTGGGCTTTGTTTTAAACATGCCAGAGCTGGGATCACTGGGACTCAAGAGCCCTAAGGCAACATCAGGGCAACCTACTGGTCTGGGATTCGAACCTACGACCTTCCAATCCTGGGGCCAACTCCCTAAACACTAGGTCACCACTGCCCCACTGCTGGTTGACTGATTACTTGGTCACTTTCCATCACTGGCCACTTCATTTTCATCCAATTTGTTAAGCAGCATCACAGCCAGCGCCTATGTTGATGATGTCACTGCTCCCACTGCGAACGTGCAGTCCCACAGAGCTCCAAAAGGGCCCAGATAGAAAGGTTTCAGCTAGCTCGAAGGGGTTTCTAATAAAGTGGATGGTGGAGAATACATACCTTCACTTCATCGCTCTAAGTGAAGTGTCGCCTTCATTGCGCTGCTGCAGGACCATAAAGCAGGCAGCCTTTATGTAACATTTTTATTAAAGGAACTGCTCTTCCTCTTGAGTAGGATATTTGAAGACTCTTTCCAGGCCTGGTGTTGTTCCTCCCACCCGCTACAGCAGAAGAGCACTCAGGACCTCTCTCATAGCTCAGAGGGTGCAGGAACACTCCCACGCTTCCCACCACACAGGCGCGAGGTCACAGCCAGCATGCGAGCAGAGAAAAATATCAATAATTCTGCTTTATTTTCAGGTTTTCAAGAGAAGGAGCTGATTGTTCAGGGTGGAGTTTAAACCCTATAAGGTCAAGTTTCTGCTACCGTCGAGTTTTCTAGACTCTTGATGGCATAATTAATTACAAAGTTGATCGCATTATTAGCAGCGGCTTAGTGTTTAGGGACGAGGCCCCAGGATTGGAAGATTGCGGGTTTGAATTTCAGAGCAGTAGGTTGCCCCGAGGTACCCCCGAGCAAGGTACCGTCCCCATCACTGCTCCCTGGGTGCAGGCTCCGGCTGCTCACTTCTGCATTGGATGTTCACTGTGTGCTGTGCTATGTTTTCACAATGAAAAATGGACACTTTTGCTTTCACGTTTTCAATAATGAATGACATTTTGAAGCATTTCCATTCATTTCAGTTTCAATTTTGTTTCTTTCTGCAACTCTCTGCAATCTTCTTCCTGGATGTTTCCTTCAGCCAGATCTATATGAGCTGACGTTGCATCCATTGATGCCTCCTTGACGTTGAAACCTTGGGAGTGTAAACAGCACCTGTGCCTCTTCTTTTGCGTCAAACCAGGGCTTCTGTGTCATGGTGGTGCGCCACGTCTCTGAAAAATTCACACATTATCACCGGCTGTGCTGCAGATATTTTTCCATAGGTTTGCATAATTCACTCTATGCGTTTCTGATCTTCTGGCATATCCAGGAAGCCCCAGACTCTACGGTGTGTATGCTTGCTGTGGGGACTCCTGCAGGACTCCATATTGCAGCTGGATGCATCAGTAAAAACAGAAATTGGTCTCTGTGCGTATGTGTTTGGTTGTAGGACAATGTGTTGAGCCATTATTTTCTTTCAAAGAAAGGGGGCTGCTCAAGGCTTTTTTGGCATTCAAAGGAGGCCTGATGGTTTCTGAGGTCTACAAAAAGACATTTTGGTCCTTTTTGTGCTCATTTTCCTCAGGAAATGGGGTTCGGATAGTGGAGGGGAGGATGGCTCATGGTTGTTCTTTACTTTTATTACCTTGGTTTTGTTAATAAATCGTTCAGGTCGTTCCCCTGTGGGTTCTAGGTAGATAAGTAATGAATGACGACCCCTTGGAAGCGAAAAAGATAATCAGCCGATTTTGCCACTTTGGGCTGATCATGACGAGCCCAGTCAATCAAAACCTTGTGCTTCTGAGCAGCAACTTGCAGGTTTAATGGTATTTGGTATTATTTTGTAGTATTGGTATAATTTGATGGTTTTTTTGGTATGATTTGGCAGTTTTTGCTGTAGGTTTACTTTAACACTTACTGTAAAAGTAATAAAATGGTGCAACATTAGCTTTAACCGTTACAAAGTCACAGCGGAGCATTTATGGTTTTTAGTTTTTTTCAGCCTTATTTTAGCCATTTTCAAACTAGTTTTAGTCTTATTTTTAAGCCTTATTCTAGCTTTCATTTAAGTTTTGCTTTATACATTTTCTTAATCAGCTTTACCTTTTTTAAGCCTTCTAAATGTCTTGTTTTTATTTTTTTTAGCCTTATTCTATCTATCTTTTTATCTTTCCTTTTCGAGTAATTTTGTTTTCTTTTTGGCCCTATTTTAAGTCTTTTTAAGCCTTGCTTCAGCCTTATTTTTACCGTTGTTTTAGACCTCGACCTTGAAAAAAAAAAAAAAAAAAAAAAAAAAAAGTAAATGCAAAGCAGCAGGAGTTTGTTGAATATGAATATTATATATTTTTGTTACCAGCTTCATCTAAAATGTGTGGGATGTTTTTAAAAGCTTTAAAAGCACCAACACGTGCACTAACAAAAAATCACATAGGGGTTCAAACAGAAATTAGCACGGGCTGTTTTTTTTAAATAACCTTTTACATTTATGCTGTAAACGGGCGGCTCTGATAGAAACTGTTCACCATTTACGTTTAAGGCGGACGCTCTGAACCGGAGTGGCTTCCACTTCCTGATTACGGGGACCGTCTGTCTTGAACAGCTTGGAGTAAATGGTGTGGCTCGGGTGGCGCTCGAGGCAGGATTTGAACCTGAGACCTCTTCTCCATAGATCTCTATAGAGATCTTCCCAATAGTCCATCTCCACCCATTCGCTGCTGATTTGTTCCTAACAGCCTTGCCTGATATGTGAGGTGACAGGACCTTTAGGACAGAAGGTGCTGGCAGTTTCCTCCAGCATCAGCAGTTCAGAGGAACAGATAGGGAAGGAGAGAGTGAAAGAGATTCAGCCAGAGGAAGAGCGTGAAAGAGAGAAGGAGAAAGGTTTGAAGAGAGGGGCAGATAGATGTGTGGAGAGAGAGGGAGAGAGAGAGATTCTGTCATTTCAGACTGAGACTGATCAAAGCAGTCATCTAACATTTTAATGAATGTGCGCGTCCTCACCCAACATCACCTCCACTATCCTCAAAAAAGGCCAATATATTCAGGAATTCAACCAACGGATCACCTTCACTGAGACACTCCTGGTTGCCAGATCTGATCTATTACAGGTGTGAATCAATCATGGAGGATTAAATGCTGATGAATTTTCTCATCGCTCTAGAACTGAGGTCCATCAGATGAGCGGCAGACCTTCAACCAGGTTGCACCATAGGTCCAGGATGCTTCACCTACTGCTTCTGTACCTGCTGCAAAAATGAAAATGGCCTAGTGGTTAAGGAGATGGCCACAGGATCGGAAGATTCAACCTTAGTTTGCCCTGAGATTCCCTTGAGCAAGGTACCGTCCCCGTCACTGCTCCCCGAATGCTTTCATAGCTTCCCCCTGCTGCACATTGTTTGTGTACATGGGTTGAATGCAGAGGTTGGGTGGCCTAGCGGTTAGAGAGTTGCCCCAGATTGGAAGATTGTGGGTTCGATTCCCTCACCAGCAGGCTGCCCTGAGGCTCCCTTGAGCAAGGTACCGTCCCTGTCACTGCTTCCCGGGTGCTTTCAATAGCTGCCCCCTGCACATATGTGTATGGGTGAAACACAGAGGTTTAATTTCGTCATGTTGTGCTGTGCTGCGTTTCACAATGACAAGGGTAGTCACTTTCACTTTCAGATAAAGGATGTTCATGCTTAAAATATCATGACTTTACCAAACCGCAGCCTAGCAGGAAGAAAATATCTGTCATCAAAGGGATGAACACACCAAATGAAATACCTTTGGAATGGCCCCAGGTATCGTCCCCATCACTGCTCCCTGGGTGCTCCCTGGGAGGATGGATTTCTTTGTGGTTCACCGTGTGCCGCGACACAATACCAAATCACTTCACTTTGACAGTGACAGCGACGACACCCTCTTGTATTAAGCAATTACATTTAGAAGATTTCTGACTCAAACGCGGTAACATGACTTTTTAAATCTTACGAGGTTAAGGCAATCGTTTTTGAGGCCTTGATATAAATTACAACATTCTGGCTTTAGGCTGGGATACAAAAAAAGAAGAACCCTTTCAGCACGCTGCACAATTTACCCTGTGTGGCAATAAAGGAAGCAAATGTTGCTTGTTCCGAGCATTAATTCCCAGTAATGACTATAAAACAATGCTCTGGAGAGATGAAAGGCTCAATTAAACCCAATCTGCTTCCTGCACACATTCATCACCGCTGCTTTATTAGTTGTAGTAGATCATTAGTTAATTAGAAGGGAGCTCTCGTGTTAGCGTCATCGAGGCCGAGGCGACCCTTGGAAGTTTGCATCTAGAGGGTGAGATTTGTCGAGGACCTGTTTGTGATGTATTATTCATCCGGATGGATTTCTATAATGGCTTATAAAAAAAAGCGTATTTGTGTAGATTCAGCTGCACTGGGCCCATCTGGGGCAGCTGTACTTAGCAGTGCGTACCGCAAAAGATTGCTTAGTGTTACGTTGTGCAAAGTCTCATGCGGCAATAAAACTGAGGAAAGTTTACTGGGCCAAAGTCCTGAAGTGCAAAAACAAAAATGGAGAGATCCTGTAGGCTGTGGGGCGCTGAAGGCAGGAACCAATTGCAGCAATACAGCATAAAGCACTTTTCTTCTATGAACAATTCAACAGCACCGTGGTTTTCCTGTAAAGTCCCTCTGGATTGGGAAATTCTCATAAACCAGATGGGGAGAGCACAGTAAGGGCTGATGCATGTTTGGGCTTAAGAGAGGTACATAGCATCACCCCAGAATTCTCTAACTATAGATAGATAGACAGACAGACAGACAGACAGACAGACAGATAGATAGATAGACCTCAAACATGAAGTGACAACTCCTCATTGTAAATACAACACACAGGGAACGAAATATAGCCTCTACATTTTGCCCACACACACTGTGCAGCAGGGGGCAGCTATTAAAAGCACCCAGGGAGCAGCGATGGGGACGGTACCGTTCTCTAGGGTACCTCAGTGTAACCTACTGGTCTGGGATTTAAACCCATGACCTTCCGATCCTGGGGCCAACTCCCTAACCACCGAGTTATTCTCTCAACTTTAACTTTTACATTTTCAAAACTTTCCGTTATTATTATCATGTTTTGAAGCATCTCCTAGGAACACCAGCTCTACCCAAGCTAGCAATAATAGCATGTTAGACAAGGTTTTGTTGTACAAACTCCATAGCAACCAAAACAATATGGACAGAACTGTTGATTTGACTAGTTTTATGACAAACAGTATTCACTGCTCATTCTGCTGTTAATGCGGCCATCTTGGAATTTCAGGCCAGGGTTAGTAAGGTTTCTCCAAACTTCCAAAAGTCTGATTCCAGGGTGTTTTTCCAGATACTCGCTTCAGACACTTGTGTTAGCTACCTATGTGCTGAGCGGTGGGGGAGAGGGAGGACCTCCCCACCCTGCGAGACTGAGGCGAGACTGAGGCCATAGAAATCTCTGGGGTAAACAGTGCTGTAGCATCTTTGGAGATCAAACTCAAAGCTCCTGAGGCAACGTTTGATGTTTGTAGGAGCAATAAAATGTACAGATTGATCACGTTCTCATATATATATATATATAGATTATTAGCCAGGAAAAATGGGTGACCGTAAGGAGTCACTTTGGCAAGGGCAAAACTGAAATGGATACACTTTTGGCTTGACTCACCCTCCGAATTCCCCAGATCTCAGTGGAACATCTGTAGGATGTTCTGGGCAAAGTAATCTAATCCATCTCACCTGGCAGCTTAGTCTTAAAGGCTCTGCTGGTAACGTCTCAGTGCTAGAAAGTGCTAGAAGGTCTGGTGGAGTCAACGTCTGCTCAAGGGGGACCAAAGTAACTCTAGGCAGGTGGATATCATTTCAGGGCTGACTGGTGCATCTTGAGGTTTGAGGTTGAGGGTTCAAGGTTCATTGTCATCAGAAACAAAGTTCACAGTAAGATGTCACGATGGTTCCACATGAATCAGCACGTTGCTACAACAGAAGACCAGAAGTCCTACAAAATACGACCAAGCACAAGGAACAGTAGATACAATAAGATATTACAATAAATACACACTAAATAACTGCAGTTCATGATATTGCACAATGTAACTAGCAGTGCAATAATAATGAATATGAAGTGATGTAGTGATGTAGTGGAATTGATGGAATGGGACTCGTATTCAAGCCTACGTATGTTATTATAGCTTATTGGTTAAAGCCACCTTTGCAGTTTGGCGGAGCTGAAGCGGATGCTTCGTGACCTTTTTCTGGACGATGGCAGAGAGAAGAGTTGAAGCAGCGTTTGTGAAAATTCATGAACTGCACTGAAAGTCAAATATTGGACATAATAATTGGATGTATTAATGCTAACAGCAGGCTAACCAATAATACCCGAATCTCGAAGCGTTCAATCAAGAAGCCTGTGCTGAATATTTTAAGAGTTCCCCGCTCTTGTCCCGGGACACTCCAGAAACATTAGCAAAACCAAGATTGGCATAAGAGGATCTGCGGACCCCCTGCTTTCTTCCTCATTCAGCTTATTTCATCGCTCCAGGAGGGTACGAGTCTAATTTCGCCAGCTTCGCTAATTTGCTCGTGTGGTGAGGTGGGGGATGTGTGCACGTTCTGCAGTGTCGCTGGGAAAGAGCTCGAATTGAGCGGGACGTCGGCGCTTATTAGCGCTGTTTTTCATGTCGTTGGGATTATTTTGGAAGCTGCAGAAGAAAGGGAACCAGTGCTGCTCTCGCTGTTTTAAACCGCTGCTCACTTCTGTAGCAGAACAGGAAGGAGCTTTTTATTCTATGTTTAATCTGTGTGGAGGGGTGGACATCAATTAAAATTATACAAAGTGTTTAAAGAGCTTAAAGAAGGCACTTTTATGGGACACAAAACGGGAGCGCACTTATCGCCTCTACAAGTACACCCAGGGAGCTTTTTTTCAAACGTTTAAACTCACTTTCGCAAACACAACTTCAGCACTTTCTGACAGTTTACTTTGCGAGTGGGTGTCTAATGGATTTTAAATGTAGGTGCACCGGCGTGTGGGAAAAGGTTAATGTGGTCAGAGGGGACTGAGTGCAAAATCACAGCCAGGCCAGAAGAACCGAAGCTGCAGGAAGATCAGCACCGTCAAAAAGTGAAAGTGACTATTCTTGTCATCGTGAGAACACAGCACAGCGCACAGTGAACCACAACGGAATTGGACCTCTGCATTTAACCCATGCACAAACACACACCGTGCAGCAGGGGGCAGCTATGAAAGTGCCCGGGGGGCAGTGACGGGGACGGTACCTTGCACTAGTCCACCGCTGCCCAAAAATTGGGTGAAAAGTACAGGGTGTCGTACTACATCTGTTCGTAAAACTTGTTCCCAAAGTTTTAAGGTTTTATTCTCCAGTCTGAGCCTGAACTAGATGACTGGCGAATCCTGGAAGACACTGAAGCCCATCGAGGGGGCCAAAACAAGGAAAACAGGCAAATCCAAAATCAAAATTGGGTCAAAGTTCAAGGGTCGCAATCTAAAAAGGTCATCAGCAATACACAAGGTTCAGCCAGAATAAGGGAGGACAATGTTTCCAACCTTGGATGGCTGTAGTGTGGGACAGCGCCCCCTCTGGTGAGGCTCAGGTCTGCACTTGCCTCCAATTACTGTAATAAGCCTTTTATTTTTGCGAGTTAAGCACTAAATTCAGTGAGACTGAAATGAACTTTAAGTTTAAACTTTTCCCTTTAAATGTAATGATTTTCACCATTAAAAGAAAATAACATACTGGGTTTTACTGGGATGGTACCTCTTGGACCTTCAGCACCTTTAGTTAGGAGACATAATTCCACGTTCCGTTTCCAAGCTTTCTACTTTAAGGTTCTATGTAATGTAAAGCTATAAATCTGTCTCCTTGTCTCCTGTCTCCAGACATTTGCATGTAACTGAACAAGGTGCACAGATGTTCATGGATTTAGCATCAGCATCATTTCAGGAACCCCGTTTAATTTGCATATTCTAATTTCTGCTGTGTTTTTGACACTGACTAAGACATGCAAGAAGAGTGTTTTATTAATGAACCCACAGAGTTGCTGCTATCAGACACATGAGTCAGAATCTTGTACTTCCAGTCAATGGCCATTTTATTGGAAACAACTAGATCGTGCATCTTCTCATTGGCCACTTTAACAGAAACACCTCGATTGTAAGTCCTTCAGGAGTGTCCACTTTATCAGAAACACCTACTTTGCGCCTCTCCTGGGTGGCCACTTGGTTAGAAACGCCATGTTCTTGAAATTGATGTGTTGGTAAGTAGAAGAGATGTTTCCTCTGAATGTATTTATTCATTTCTGCTCTTATTTCAAATGGGATTCAACTGAAAGTTAATGTTGTTAAATTTTAGTTTAGATTTTCCCGTAAAATGCTTTTCATATCTTTTTTGATCGTTTTTGCTATATTGTTTTCGGAAGCAAATGGGAAAAGTTGTGCAGAGAATGTTAATTCAGTGAAAAAATAGAATTAATATTTATGATTACATTGAAATACATTTTACAAATATAATTAAATAACATTATTGAAAGATATGAACTGGTAGAATAACTGTAAAAGTTACCCAAAACACCTAAAAATCTCTCTCTCTACATATATGTATATGTACATGTATATCTATGTTACACATTGGCTCGGTGTGTGACTGAGAAAGGAGCTTGGACCTGGCAACCCTGTAGGCACCTCTGAAGACACTGAACATCACTCGATTCATCTCCTTCACACAGCTGCCCAAGTGAGCAGGAGAGTACTGGGGTGTGCTGATTCTATCAGTTCCACTGCAGAGAACAGAGAAAGGGAGCGAGAGAGAAGGAGAGAGAGAGAGAGAAGGGCATATTGAGTGAATGCTGTCAGACAGGTGGAAGAGAATGTCCTGCAGGCCAGGTGGACTCAGACGTGGACGGGATTAACAGTTGCCAATAGCGCACATGCTTACATAACAGGCTCTCTCCCACAGTTTCCCCGCACTGAACTGACGTGTTTGGTTAAACCGTGTACTGAACACTCTGGATAATCCCTCGACCCACGTTACCTCTCTTTTGCAGGAGTGACTTGCATGAAATCTCCATCCATCCATCCGGTGGGGGGCTGGAGATCATCGCAGAGCTCAGAGGGTGAAAGCCGAAGAAACACCCTGGACAGGACACCTGTCACAGTCCAGACTCACACACACACACACACACACACACACACACACACAGAAAACCAGAATGCAGTACTGTTGAAAAGGTCTTGAGGCACCATGTCTCCTTTCATCTCATACTTTGTAGGAAAATGAGACAGCAGCTTCATTCTTTACACAAGGAGAGTTTCCTTCAGCCTCAACTCTCTTAGACCAACTCCTTTCTTTAAGTCGTCTTCGGGGACACTTCTCCAGGCATCTTGAAGGACGTCCCAAAGCTTTACTGGACCATATGCAGGAGCTGCTGCCACTACAATGAACAAAAGCTTCACTGATTCAAACAGAACCTCCAACTATTAGCTCACCGAACTTCCAATTACAGACAGTAACGGACTTTTCCTGGAACTCATGCTTTACTGGAAGTCATCACTAAGTTGATCGTTTATGAAATGCACTTTCTCTTTCTTTTCCTTTTTCATTTCCAGTGTAGACCAGAGGAGGACGGGTTCCCCTTTTGGGTCTTGGTTCCTCCAAAGGTTTCTTCCTCCTTTATAAATAAAACTGACTTGACTTGACTTCTTTGGACGTCGGCTGTTTCCCATTCACTGTGGAGATGATCCCACACTGCTTCTGTCTCACTGCTCAGGTACAGGGACTGTACAAAAACACCGTCCTTTAGGAAGATCTGGAGACCTGTTCCTCAACAAGACATTAAAATACAAGAAAGTCTTGAAGCAAAATAGGAAGAAATGAGGGGGCGGCACACAAACTTACACAGCGCTGCAGATAATAAAGAGATTATTGATTCTTATGCATGTGCTTTGAAGGCTCTATGTAGATCAATAGTGTGCATTAAACCTGGTGTGAATCAAGGTTCCCCCAACACAGTCTGTAGACTGTGCGGGGCTGGAATGTGGGGTTTCAACCGTTTAGGGAATCGAATCAAAGCCCATTACAAGGATTTCTTGGATGCATTTATGTTCCTTTGCTTACTTCTCAGTGGAGGTTTTCTAAAGGTCTCAAGTGGTTAATCGAGGGGTCCATACTTCTCATCCTGATCAAATACAGTGTAATCAGAAATAATTCCGAGCCTCTCAGTCCCTGGGAGCAGGCATGAGCTCTTCTCTGTAGATCAGAAGGGTCTATGAGGTAGAAGGCAGGTACTGAAAGATGCCTTTCAATCCTCTCCAACAGAGAAACACACTCCAACACATTTTGGCAGGGTGCCGTCATCAGGGCATGACACTTCGTGGAGAAAGCCTCCATCGCAGATTTTTACAGAGGGCTTTGCTTTGCTGGAAGTAAAGCAAAAATTAAATCTTCACTTCTCAAGATTCTTCTCTCTTTGGATTCATTGCCGTTTTTATTATTCGTTTCAATTTTGTTCTATTAGTGTAACACTTCGGACATCACGGCTCCGTCGTGTTAGGAAATGCTGGCCAAGCTTTATAAAAACTGTGATATTTTTGTTAGTTTAAGTCAAAAAGTTACAAATGTTTAGTTTAATTGCACTTTATGTGGTTTAACCTTAAGCTCATAAGGCCTGGTCACTCAGAGGAGGTTTGGTGAGCAACGGTCCATCGTGGTTAAACTTCCCCCTCGGGGTCTTTACAGTGGTTGTGAACGGGACCAGGGCTCATGACATGTAAAGGCAAACACACATAGACACGGAGACAACGTGTCCACTCCACACAGAAAGGAACCAGACCGTCCCAGCTGGGAACCAATCCAGTACCTTCTCCCTGCGAGGCGACAGCGCTACTACCTGGACCACCGTGCTGCCCCAGTCAGAATCCTTCTAAATGCAATAACGTTGAAATCTCTGTTGTAAGAAAAAACAACACCTTATATGGATGTTAAGCTGGTACGTTATGAAGGTTAAGATGCTTCAGATGCCACACTGAGCTTCGCTGGCGATGTGGCCCAATCAAATGTGATATAAAGAAATGATGCACATCTGGATAAGAGCACCTGCTAAATGCTGTAAATGTAAATGCTGATGCAGAATTGCAGCTGGAATTCAGATTAAAAGCATAAATTTCATATTTGTGGGCTTCATGCTTTTACAAAATTTCCCAAAAATTCCCAAAAATTGGGATTTCTCAATTACAAGACAAAACATCACATCAACAGACAACATATTGTGGACTTTTAAGGGGTAGAGAGGCTCTGTTCTTACCAAAAAAGTCTCAAGATGCAATCTTGTGAATTTTACTTCGGCAACCAAGTTGCAGTTTCAGCTCGTGTTTCAAAGTTCTTTTTGTTTCTTATCACGTCTACAGAGTATAAATGGCATAGCGCTGTGTTTTTAACATCCGCGGATGCTCCTGCTCAAATTCAGAACGCGCCTCGTCTTTCTGCGCCGTCGTTTCTCCAGTCAGAACTGCAGCCAAGAGGCAAAATGAAAATTCAGCCAAGATGTTCAATATGACACGACGGTGAAGTATTTCTTTTCCAACCAATGACTTTTAAACGCAGCGAAGGCTTTGGGGCCAGGCCCGGACAAAGTGGAGAAAAGGAATATTCTACAATGGATTCCCCAAAGGGAGCGGGGGAATCAGAACACACTTCACGCAGGAGCGTCGAACCCCTCGATAAATACTGATGAGAGTGAGAGTCTTCAGGTGCGGGGGAAGCATATTCCAAAACAGAGCAGTTAATAAAGTCAATAAGGTCTTCACGCTGGTTAGACAGACGATCAATTAAGGACAGGGACGAGGATTCTGGACGATGGGAGTCGATGGGAATGGAATTTGAGTTTGATTGCTTTGGAGCTGAATTAAGACAGTGTAAGGTCTTTTTGTCTACCAAAATAAGTAGAACATCTGATTGGCTTTTAAGGCTGCGTATGAACTGAATTTTATTTTGCCAAAATTCGGCGTTTCAGTCCTGGGCCAACGTCTAGGCACTCCGGTTACGATTTGAAGAAAATAACACGTCCATCTTAACTTGAATTCACAGTTATTGTATATTTGCTGAATTTATCACAAAATAAGAAAAAAAAAAACTTTTAAAAGTGTAATTTGGACAAACCTCAACCAAAATCTGCACTTTTATCCTTTGCTGTGGATGTGCTTCCTGCCAGTTTCATTTAAATGTGACATCCTGTCTACAGGCCTACAGTCCTTCTTTTATTCACCTCTACTCATCAGGCCCAGCTACAGGTCTTCAAGTCTTCACATCAGCATTGTGTAGGAACGACCGTTTGGTTCCCCAATCCTAATTATGGGTCTTTATTTTCAGCCTCTTTTCATTGGCTATTGGACCAGTATAACCAGTGCTGGTGTTACTGCAGAGAAGAGCTAAAGTTGGCTGATAGAACATTTCTGTCACCAGTGAGCTGTGTGTAGTGTAGTTTTTTGTCACATTAATGGCACTGCGAAGCAAAAACCCTTCCACCATGACAACGATAACCCATAAAACAGCAGGTGAGCTCATTTTCCGTGTGTTTCCAGCACCAAAGTTCCTGCCAGAGCTCCACTTTGGGAACATTTACAGCATTTAGCAGACGCTCTTATCCAGAGCGACTTCCAATTCCTGATTACAGGGACAGGGGACAGTCCCCCTGGAGACACTCAGGGTTAAGGGTCTTGCTCAGGAACCCAGGAACTCAGAAACTGGTTAAGGGTCTTGCTCAGGAACCCAGGAACTCAGAAACTATGGATTCTGCAACTTCTTGGTCCATAGGGCTGTAGGCAAGTGTCCTACCACTAGACCACCACCACCACCGTTTACTCCTGTATCTATCTTGTGGAGAACCCCTCCCTGTACACTGCTGTCAGAGTAAAGTTTACAGATGTGCAGACAGCTGGGCGTATTTTCAGTGTGGACGGTCAAAAATGCTGCCTTTCAGGAGACGAAGGACAAGAAACTCTTCACTGTCAAAGTAAAGGTGAGAGTTAATTAGCTAATGTTATCTTTTCTTATCAAAAATCTGTGTTTTAAATGAACAAATTAACGAAGTCTAATAGAGCATCGATCTGAAAATCTCTGTAGAAGTTCAAAAATCTTCCTCGTAGAGCATCCAATAAAACTGTTCTGCACTCCAGTAAAACACCTCTGCTAAAAAAAGGTAGACAATGGAGGAAAGCCTTGTTTTGCCCTCCCTAAAGGGCGCGGCCACAACTGGATTGAACCAGTCTGGGCAAGTAAGAAGAGTTTTTCACTGAAAAACAGTAAAAGTCAATCTATCAGTGGGTCACTTATGAGGACAGATAAATGAGACAAGTTCAGTTTTAAATCACAATGAAGGACTTTACTGTCATTGGATGGAGTCATTTAGGGTGGTGGTGGTCTAGTGGTGGGTACTTGTCTATGGACCTTTGGCTTCAGAGGTCCCAGGTTCGAATCCCACCTCTGGCACTACCACCACTGGGTTCCTGAGCAAGACCCTTAACCCTGAGTGTCTCCAGGGGGACTGTCCCTGTAATCAGGACATGGAAGTCTCTCTTAAAAAGTGATGTAAATGTAAACGTAAAGCACTTTAGAGTATCCAGTCACCCTCTCGCTCCTCCTCAATCATCTACACTCCATGTTTAATCCCAGTGGAAATACTCTTATGTCCATTATGTTGTACTTCAGGTAACTATGTCCATGTTCTAGGTTCCAACATGTATGTCGGGTGTGTTCAGTTCACTGTTGGGACTTGCTCGAAACATTACGGTTGGTTCCCAGGAGTGGGGGCGGGGTGGTTTTTATCCTCCTTTTTCTTCCTGGTTTGTTACCATAAGAGAAGACACCACAGAAAGAGAGGCAAGACGAGGCACAGTCTGATAGAGGAGTTCAAAATCCAGCTTTTATCCACCAGAAGCTGAGCTTCTTCTGTCTGCAGCCTGTTTTCCTGGAACAGGAACTAACGACGAGGACTATCTCCGAGGTGCCCTGGACAGGACGTCCCATCTGGACACTGTTGTACTTCTATAAGGCTGAATCTGCCAGTTTTATCGTCCCCTGGACTTTCTACTTAGTGGCTCTGTGTTTGTAAACGGGACACTTTATGGAACGTTCAACCAAAACTGGAACTTTTTCAGCTTCTTCAGATCATCTGGATGATGCAACACCCTTTATCTCTCAAGAAGTTTTGAACTCTTTTTTAGACCGAGAACAGAGAAAGACTTTATTCACAAACTCTCGTTTTTAAAACCTTAATCGTGTTTGTCAGGATTTTGATTCTGGATGTTTTTAACTGGGGCAGCGGTGGCCTAGTGGTTAGGACGTTAGCCGCATGATCAGAGGATCAAGAGTTCGAACCCCTTCCTGATAGGTTGCCCTGAGGCACCCTTGAGCAAGGTGCCATCCCCGTCACTGCTCCCCGGGCGCTTTAAATAGCTGCAGGGTGTTTGAGTGTGCATGGGTTAAATGCAGCGGTCCAATTTTGCTGTGGTTCACTGTCTGCTGTGCTGTGACCTCGCAATGACAAGGGCTTTCACTTTAATATCCATGTTTGCTGTTTTCTGTTGAGTCTCCTTTATTCTGCCCTCATGATAGAAAAATGGCCTTAAAAAAAAAAGGCACTTTTGTAATGATATAGAACAACATTCGTGTATTAACATCAAATAAAAGGATAACATTGGTTTTAAATACGACGTCTTGTGTTTAATTGTTACTTCGACTGTTCCTGAGTAGACGTTAGTGAAGCATCTGGCCAAACACGGTCTGAGGATCTGCTCTGGACGGCTGAACGGATGGCCGTCTCCTCGTAGCTGCAAGGAAGCTTGACATTTGACAGAGAACTGATTAAAGACACTGTCAGGCTGAACATCTGCTACAGTGCAGTTTTATTCTCCACCGCTGGGTGCTGGTTGGTGCTGGTTGGTGTTGGTTACAGTGCTGGAACTCTGCTGTGTGATCACTACACTAGGGCTGATACAAACTTTGCTGGCAAATTCAGAAACAAGAGCAGCCGACGGGGCCGATGCACACCATGCCGCAAACACACTGGGACCTTGTGTACCCTTCTGAGATTAGGTGAGTACATTTTTTTCACACTTTTACACAGACATTTAGATCTTTGACATTTACTGCATAGTTCTGTGATTTTAACCATTTTTTTTATAAAAAAAAAAAATTCACTTTAACAAATTCCTCTGAAGAGACACCAGCTCATCTCTCTCAGTTATTCTTGACATGATTTTAATGGTTTTATTCAGAAGTGTGTTCAGCCTTCATCGATTAAGATGGACAGAAGGGGAAACCCAGCCCTGCACTGGGAGGCTTCAGCACCGGTGAGTGAACTCGATGCTTTACTGGGAATAAACGAGGCCTTGTGATCAGTTCTAGTTACTCAGTAGTTCAGTCTAGAAATCTGAAAATCTTCTCATTTGATGGAAGATCTTGTTGATGGCGGTCTCAGCCTGATGATTTTTTTAAGTTTGCTTTTTGAAGACTTTCCTTCTTGAATGTGAACTATTTGTGCTTCGAGAACTTTCTTACAGAGCGAACACTAGACTTTACTTCATGTAGTGTCCTCGCTCGCTTTCCCTCCATCCACAAAGCGCGGGAAACTCTGTCTTTTCCGCTGTGCAGTGACTCTGCAGCTTGATGTGGACGCCGTGACTCACTCAGTACTGGTGGAGTCATGTGATGGTGGACGTCTTACTTACGGGTCCTACTGGACACGACTTAACTGGGTAGAAAATCAGGACGAACAAAACAAGACAGAAGTGAAAATGTTGTGAAATGAATTACTTGTAACACGTTTACTGCAGTTCAAGCTTGTTCAGTGTCAGTGTCGGGCTCTTTCACCGATGAGGTCATGTGATCGAGTGGAAGCATAAAGGAAACTTGCATTCAGAGTCCAAGTGGATCATTAAGCTGAGTTTAAAGATGATTAAACTGGAAAATGATTTAGATAATTTCATTTTGAAGATGAGTTACAGCTCTGGAATTGAACCCAGCGTCTCTTGTCTTCCCAGCAGGACTCAGCCCAGCACAGAGCTCCAGGGGACGAGATCTACAGCTCGGATTATGATATCTTGGCCTTAGTGTTGAATCTTCTCCCTGGTGATGAAAATGCTCCACAGAACTTATCTACCTTCCCAGCAATATAGTGAGTTCATCAGTCTTTACTTCTGCTGGGACTTGTAAAAACAACATGATATTTATGCTCTGGTTTCTACTCTGGTTGTCTGGACAGCTGTGTGAAGATGTTCAGTATCTGATTACTATAAAACCCTTCTACTTTCAGTGCTGTGACCAAGGCCCAGTGTGAGGTTGAAGGAGATTTTGATTTGAGGAAAATCGCGGAAGAAGCAGGAATCAAAGAGTATGATCCTGATGTAAGACTAATATTTCACATTTTGGAACCAAAGACCTTCAACCTTCATTGTGAAAAGTTGGAGACCTTTAATGGATATTCATTTATAGTAACGGACGGTTACTGTATCACTGTGAATGGATATCTGTGTAAAGGACGACTCTTCTCAGTTCATCTTCAAACTATTTATTTTACCTGCTTGATTTCTATGATGACTCTTCTCAGGTCTTCCCGGGACTCATCATGAATCTGGAGCAAACCAACACGCCTGCTTTGATTACTGAATCCGGGACAATCTGGTCCATTGTGGAAAAAAGGTAACAATGTTTCTCTCCACACAGGATAACCCTAGGAATGAAAACCTGACCCATAGCTGAGGTTTCCTGACCTGACCAGACCTCTACTGCTACATTTAGAACCAGTGAGAACAAAAGAGAGAAAAAGAGAGAGAGCAATCAGGTTCTGCTGTGTAACTGTGAGTTTGTGTCCTGTGTCTTCCTGGTTCAACAGTAAGGAAAAGTCCATCGAGGTCATCATGGAGTGCAGTGGAAAATTGTACCAAATGGGATTTCGTGCCAGAATCCTCAATAAGGAAACCTGCTTTTGTGGACTGTATGAACTCCCGTTCTCCTTCTCCAACTTCAACAACCTTCTCCCCAAACATCAACCACGAATCCGCAGGTTTGTCTTCATCTTCACCATCATCTTCCAAACAGTAGCTTCATGTGAAATGGAATTAGCAGGAACTGAACGTTTGACCAATGTCTGCCGCAGTGTTGGACCTGTGAATGATCCCTGGATTGCCTACAATCTCAGCATTCCAGAAACGACGATGATACTGTTCGCCTCAGGGAAGGTCGACATTGTAGGTGAGGCTTCTGTACAAACGACCAGCACCAACAGGCATCTTTTAAAATCCACAAAATAACAGTGTATGAAGATAAAACTATTTCAACAAAGTGGAAATGTCTCCGTCTTTAGGTACAGAGGATCACGGCAAAGTCTCCGATGGATTTCAGATGATTCTCCCGTTCCTTGGAGATGCGACTCTTTCCACTGTAGTGGAACTTGTTACTTTTCTGCTGCGTAGGCGCAAAGTTTAATGAGATGTTTTAACTTTTGAAATAATAATAAAAATTTCCATTAAAAGCTCTAAATTTGATGAGTTTTCTTTTACAAAAGATCTCACACTGTTGGCACTACATTAAGAAGTCAGTGTTCAGACATGATCAGGAAATTACTCAACCAAAACCTGATAAAAAAGCTTGACATTTGACAGAGAACTGATTATAGACACTGTCAGGCTAAACATCTGCTATGATCTCAAACTGAAAAAAACCCATAAAATTTTGAACATGTTTTCAGCTGAAGTTTGGAGGATTTTTATTCTCCACTGCTGGCTGTTGTTTAGTGTTGGTTAAAGTGCTGAAGCTCTGCTGTGTGAACACTACACTAGGGCTGATAAACACTTTGCTACCAAGTTCAGAAACGAGCAGCTGACAGGGTTGACACCTTGTTCTGGATAAACTGGGACTTTTTTGGATTTGGTGAGTCCATTTTTTTTTTACACAGACATTTAGATCTTTGACATTTACTGCATAGTTCTGTGGGGTTTTTTCAACTTTTTTTCTTTAAAAAAATTTTTTTTTTTAACAATTTCTTCTGAAGAGACACCAGCTCATCTCTCTCAGTTCTTCTTGACATGATTTTAATGGTTTTATTCAAAAGTGTGTCCAGCCGTCATCGATTAAGATGGACAGAAGGTGCACCCAGCCCTTCACTTCATTAGCATGAACTGAACGTTTGACACAATGTCTGCTGCAATGTTGGACCTGTGAATGATCCTTGGATTGCCTACAACCTCAGCATTCCAGAAGCATTCCATGATGATACTGAATGCTTTAGGGAAGGTCGTCATTGAAGGTGAAGGTCCTGTACAAACGACCAGCATCAGGCACCATTCAAATACAGAGAGATTAACAGATAATCAAAATGTATAAAGTACAGATATTGTCTTTAGGTACAGAGGATTAAAGCCAAGTCTGCGATGGATTCCAGAAGATGTAAAGTTGTGGACGGCTGGCAGATGTTTACTGGAAATGTGATACTTTTCTAACGCTTTTCTTTGTCATTTAATGAAGTTGTTTACTGTTGAATACATGGTGTAATTGGGATGGTGGTGGTCCAGTGGTAGGATACTTGCCTATGGACCTATGGGTCAAGAGGTCCCAGGTTCGAATCCCACCTTTGGCACTACCACCACCCTGAGCAAGACCCTTAAACCTGAGTGCCTCCAGGGGGACTGTCCCTGTAATTAGGACATGGAAGTCGCTCTGGATAGGAGCGTCTGCTAAATGCAGTAAATGTAATTAAAAAACATGAACATTTCTGAAATGTCTGTGTTTTCTTTTACAAAAGATCTCACATTTTTGGCATTACCTGTCTCAAGATCTGAGGTAACTATGTGCTAGTGGTAGGATACCTGCCTAGGGACCATAAGATTGCAGGTTCACATTATCCTCCAGGACTGCCATTGGGTTCAGGAAGACTTTCCCTGTAATTCAGGAAATTCAGGAAGTCTTTCTGAATAAGAGCTTCTGATTGATGCTATAAATGTAAATCTAAGATCTGTAACAAATCTGGCCTCACGTTTTTGCACAACAATGGTACAGATATATTTTGCAAATCTCAAGTCAATTCAAGGGGCAGTGGTGGCCTAGTGGTTAGGGCATTGGCCAGAGGATCGGGGGTTCGAACCCCTTCCCAATAGGTTGCCCTGAGGTACCCTTGAGCAAGGTGCCGTCCCCATCCCACTCCTCCCTGCGATGGGCTGGCGACCTGTCCAGGGTGCGTCCCCCGTCCTCGCTCTGTGTGCGCTGGGTTGGGCACCAGCGCGACCCCGTTTGGGACAAGCGGCAGAAGATGTTTGAAGTCAATTCAGGCCAAAACCGGCCCAGCTCAACCATAATTTCCAATATATTCAGTCCAGACCTAGGCCTCATTTTCACACCTGGTTGGAATGGGATTCAGGTACCATTGAACACTCCAGCTCCCCACCATTTCAAGGGTTGTCACACTTTTTTCACTTTCACATTTTCCAAGTTAAACCAATTGTAGTCCTGCTGTCTGAAATGCTCGGTTGAAACCTATTTCAAGCATTCCCTCATCATACAGAAGTGCAAATGCAATGTTTTAATTCCTATAGAAAATAGTTTAGGATTTGTTGCAGACGAATCACCAATCATAGGGTTTTATTGCATTCTCAGTTACAGAGCTCTGTTCCGAGTCAGAATCACACAACAAGCTGCGGTGGAAGATCGTTTAGTGTCGACTGTGGTTGGTTAATAACCTGGTAACAGGTATAACAGGTAACACCAATCAAAAATGAAAGCAAGCTCAATGCTATTTTATCCCTTATACAGCAACAGAGAAGAAGTGTGCTGGTGGAGAAGAAGAAAGACGTTAAAGAGAATCCAATAAAGAAGTGGATTTTAAATAAGGATGTCTTCATCTCGGATACTTAATGGTCCACTGTTTACTGCACTGCTCTCCTTGATGAAGATAAAACAGGAATTACTTACGTTTTTATACCAGTCTCTGGAGGACGGAGAACTTCTATCAGATATACGATGAAGAGGCAGGAAAGGGGTGTGACTTTTACTGTGAAGATTCAGGACATTGTTATTTATCTAAAATTATACTTGCCATTGGATATTTTTAGATGTGTATATTTTTAATGTAAATGCGTTTTTAATCAATTTTATAGAATTTAGAAAATTTTTGAAAAGTTTTTTTAATGGACTTTATTTTTAAAAATATACATATATGACGTACTTTGGACCATGCATGTGGTTGCCGCCAAGTTTGACTCGATCCGGATTGATCCGGACACCACTGAGACAGGTAAGCAGTTCAGGTACCCAACAGGTCAAGATGTTTTTGGATGTTTTTGATGTTGGATGTTGGATGTTGACCATGTTTTATTAAAAAGGAAAGTTATTTGTGTTTTGTTTTTATATTTTAATAGACATTTCTATATTTTACTTTGATTAGCATTAGCATGTTAACTAGGTTGGAAAGACTGATTTTGCCGGTTGATTTTCATTCTCAAAAACAGCAAATCAGTTTTAAATCCATTACATTACAGTATTTAAATCCATTGGGGGGACCATTACAACTTGGAGTGGTTAAAGAACATATATGTCGCATCTAAATATAATTCTGTATCTTATTTATCAAACAAAATATTGGGATGAGCTTAATAATCTATACTTCAGGTCAAATCTGGAAGAAGTGAAAGTTTACTGATTACTGGTCCAAAAAAAAGAATGACAGCAAAATAAACGGCAAAACTAATGAACTGAATCAGAGCCCGCCATGAAACCCACAAACCATGCTGAGTCACCCCTTAGACTCCCGCTTAACTAGAAACCATAAGCCTATGGGCTGCACACGAACAGGTTCTTTTAGTGAGAAAACAATAAATGTCCTAGTTTAAATACTAATCAAACAAATCCTCAGAATCGTTCCAGTGAAATAATCATGAAGTTATAATAAAATTACCATCCAAAGTTTTAATAAAGTTGATATCAAGGATAAAGTTTTAATACACGGTTCTAATAAAATGAATATCAATGTCTAATGAATATCCACAATTAAAATGTAAGAAAACTGATATTTAGATTAACAATCAGAATGTGCTTGTGTTTAAAGTGCTGATGATGTTACTAAAAGCAATTCTAAAATGAGTGAATAAATATTTTTTTAAATCTATTTCTGTTTATCTAGTTGCCATGGAGATCTACATAGAAAAACTGAGAAATATGGGATTTCTGGCCACATTCAAGCCAGAAGGAACTGGCTTCCTGGGAGTGATTGAAGTGAAATTCCATATTAGGTTGGAATACCTAAACTTTTTGCATCCCAACTTGACCAGGTTTATCTTCTCTTTTCTATCAAAGCATAAGAAACAAGACATCATGATTGCTGTGTTATTTAAAGTGTTATTTAAATTATTTGTATATGTGAAAATTTGAAATCAGAAATCATCAGTTTGGTCTTGGTGTTTTTATTTGACATTAGATGCATGTTTTGTTGCAGTTATGAGCCTGAAATATTTCCTGCCTTATTCTATTGCTTGTCCGAGGATGAAACCCCCATTATAATATATCCAACAGGAAAGGTTTTCATCAAAGGTGAGGCATTGTGTGATTTAGCAAAAATCAATTCAAAATATACTTTTGCATTTCAATATATAATCATTTTATTTATGTGTGGCATAAAACATATTTTTGCTAACTATTAATAAAAGTAGACTAAAACTAATTGAAATGAACTGTCTTTGTGTTTAGGCAGGGATTATGAATGTATCTACCAAGCATTTCAAACCATTCTGCCAATTCTGCAAGATTTATAAGACATTCAGCTGCAGAGCCTTGAGACATGATGTTGGAACATCGCTGTGAGGACTGGAGATTGTTCAAGCTTGCGAGCACAACTGAACACCTGTACCATCACCTTAAAATAGCACTCTCTGGATACCTTTGGACAATTTTACAGTTTGGGCACAGACACTCTGTGTATCGGATGTTAATTTGGGCTCAAGCCAGCGTTCCATCACATTCAGCCTTTATCCAACCCTCACTTTTACATCCTGTTCAAATAAGATTCAGTTACAGACCAACGCTCCAGCGCTACCCCGCCTTCCTCCTTAAATACATATGTGACTCATAGCCTGCTTGCAAGAGTGCTAATACATACTCCTTCAAAACAAATGTTGGCTTTTCTGTCTTTATGTGTCTCTAATGTGGTAAATTTCACAGCTAAATTAAAGAGCTGATCACAAAAATGTCATAAATCATCTCAGCGAGAAACAAACACTGCAGGGCCATAGGTAAATTAAGCCGCTAGCATGTCTTTATATTTATTTTTCACTGGAATAATTGGGTGCCGTGATTTATGGGATAATAATGATGACATAATATTTAAAGAATCTTCTATTTGTTCCTTCTTTCAGTCTGTGTGTTTGTGTTTTTGATCTAACCCTGGATGCTGTCGCTCTGCAGCCATTGTGTGTTTTGTGTGCACAGCTGGTCTCCAGCTACCAGGCGTGAAGTACAAGAAGAAGAGAACGTTCCACAGCTGATAGCCCTCGCTATCAACTGCCCAGGCAACGCATGGCATGTGTCTAACCTCTGAGAGATCACTCATCCCACCGTCTCTGCACAGCACTGTCTTTGTTACTTCAAAAGACCCATATTCTACATTTTTCATGCATTTCATACTTCCACCCAGGTCCACGTGCAATGTTTCTGTGGTTTCGCATTTCAGAAATAGTCCTGTTTCATTATTGAGGGTTCTTTCTTTTTATCTCTGAGAATAAAACTGTTATATTGTAACAATACTGTTATAATACTGATATGTGTAAATGAGCTCTGTTCTGATTGGCTTCCATGTAATGTGACTCCAAAAGCAGTCTGGGCTGAAACACATAAAAAATGGACTACTGGCTGAACAGGTGGACGCATGTAAATTCAGAACAGGCTGCTATTCAATTCAATTCAATTCAATTTATTCTTGTATAGCGCCTTTTACAACAAAGTTGCCCCAAGGCACTTTACATTGATAACAGGTTACAGTAATAGATGTTTAAGATGTTTAAGCCGGACGACTACGGAGGAGAGGAACCAAAAACTCCACTGTGTGGAGAAAAAAAACAACCTCTGAGGGTCCAAGGTCAACCGGCTACCCAACCCCCTTGGGTATACTAACAGTACAGAGTTAGTTTGGTTTTAAACTCCAGGATCAGTGAGGAGTCCCAAGTTGCTTCCAGGTACCAATGAGCCGCCAGGGTCCCTTGGCGCATCAGATGCATCACACAGACCAGATGATAGCTCGGCATTGGACTCAGGTGATGACCACAACGGGCCCCCCCGGACAAACTGCTATGCAGTTTCCATGTATGGGCTTCTGAGAGAAAGATATTCTTTCAATTCTAAAGAAGATCCAAAGACGCAAATTTATGGGGTCTTTAATGTGGAAAAAGATGGTACGATGGAAAATGTATCTGCATGGTCATCGCCAAGAGTATTAGCTAATCCCTAAAGCATTAATGCATCCCTGCATTGGTAAGAAAAGACAGAGGAGTAGTGCCTCTGACCCAATAGTTTAAATTATCATCCAATAAGGACGTTTGATAAGAGATTCAGTAAGTTGCCTGGGGCAGTGTTGGCCTAGTGATTAGGGACTGGGCCCCAGGATTGGAAGGTCATGGGTTTGAATCCCAGACAAGTAGGTTTGCCTTGAGGTACCGTCCCCATCACTGCTCCCTGGTTAAATAGCTTTAAATAGCTGCCCCCTGTTGCAGAGTATGTGGGTGAAAAGCAGAGGTGCAGAGAGTGCTGTGCTGTGTTTCACAATAGCAGAGTTTCACTTTCACCATATTTTAAAATTCGGTTTTGTAACATTTTAACCTCCAGGAGACTCAGTGTTTTGGTGCTAAAAGTTCTAAAGAGCTAAAAATAGATCGATGTATTGATCTTATAAAAAACATTTTGCAAACTATATCACCTTAAAAATGTTGTCTTTCTCTTATGCCCCATATCAGTGAAAGGCTTACATTTATATGTATATAGCCTGTACATCATACCAAAGGCTATTAACAGATCATTATGAAGTCTTTCTATCGATCCACAATGTACACAACTTTACTGTGATTTTCAGATTTTGAAGAACTTTTAAGAAGTTTTATGAGGATCTTTAAAGATGGATGTTTAAACAGCATCACCCGGTGCTCTTGGGGTGAGCACCAGTCCAGTTACAGAGCTTGTGGAGGTTTTTATTTTAAAATAAAAAAATAACTTTTTTGCATTTTAAATTTGCTCCACTTTTTTGGAGGGGTTTTTTTTTTGTTTGGTAGCGTTCCTACATAAGGACCCCTTTGAAGAAAACTTGCTTTTTTCATATATTTTATGATGCGCTGTAAGTGCATGCTCACACACCACTGCTCTGGACACACTTTAGTTTTTGTATTCTGAGGTCAGCTCATGGTGTCTGTTCCACAATCTGGTCAAAGCACCATGAGTCCACACCTGACCATTTCAATCTGGCTGCTGCATTCGGACGTGCCTGGATTTGCCACGTCCTCATAACTGTTTACATTTGCTAGAGTCTTCTGGAGGATGAAGAGCCCACTGAATGCCAAACCACTAGTTGAGAAAATGACCCGAGCGAGTGATTCATGCCCTCACGTTGAAGCTCATACAGCGTTTTATTGACTTGCTCTTCAGTGAATATCTATGTTGGTATTTTTGTAAATTTGACAATTTATCAACTTGACCCCTCAATATGAAGACATGCTGACAGTGTAACCAAAGCAGTTTTCAGGTACATGTGTAGGTATATGAAAAGTTTCTCCTTTTACTCCCTACATTTCCCCCCAAATATCTGTCTTTTCTCCTCGTTTCTTTTTCAGACTCAGTGAAGTTAATGCGGATTATTTTCAGTAGATTTTTTTTATTGGAGTTGAAGTTCGAAGCTTTAATAGTCTTTAATTCTATTAATATGGAGTGAGATTCAGTTCACTTTCAGCACAGACAGACGCTCCAGACGTCCTTCAGAGGCCTGCTTTTTCCTTTTTCTTTTTATATTATACAGGGTATCATGGACCATTAGGTAACAGGACATTTGAAACGGAAATCTCATAAACGATGTGTTGGTTAGATCTTCCAGCAGGATGAGGATTTTAAAAAATTTTCCAAGCCCACACAAAAATGGATTAAAGACCATGGAATCAAGCTGATGATCTAGTCATTTCAGTTCCTTGCTTCCTTTAAAAACCTGTTGGGTTGAACCTAAAGAGAAGAGCTCACAAACAAGGACCATGGACCTCAGTAGATCTGGAGAGACTCTGCACTGAGGAGATTCCTACTTCTAGCTCAGGATGGAATATAGGAGCAAATGGAATATAGTCCAAAAGTCTGGCAGGAACACTCACTTGGTAAAATGAATTTCAAAAACAAACACATTAATGAAAATGTAGCAGACACTCTTATCCAGAGCAACTTCCATGTCCTAATTACAGGGACAGTCCCCCTGGAGCAATTCAGGGTTAAGGGTCTTGTTCAGGGACCCAGTGGTGGTAGTGCTGGAGGTTGGATTTGAACCTGGGACCTCTTGATCCATAGGTCTATAGGCAAGGACCCTACCACTAGACCACCACCACTCAATTGTTTGGCAATTCTGCATGTGAGGCAGTCTTGCCCTTAAACCTCCCCTAAGCTGAAATGAACTGCCAAGATCATCCAGGTGGGGAGTGATATAATGAACAGAGACAATAATACAGGTCCACATACTGTGAGTAATAACCAAAACCTCCTTAGATGATATTGCTCCACCATATGGAGTATTGAATCAAAGCTTAAAGCTCCCTATTGTGCAAAAGTTGCAGTTTAAGGAACATAGAATTAGCCAGCATGTGTCAGAAGAAAATAAAGTTAGCCTTCTCTGCCTGTTGGAGAGCAGCTGGGATGATGAAAATGCTGTGCTCTCCTGTTTCCTAAGCACCCGAATCCCTCGGATACCCCGGAGAGGTCACAGGTAAAGGAGAAATATAGCTGCAACCATCTGAACTCAACAAAGATTTTGAAGCACTTGATACGAACAGCCTTTGGTGTTTTAAAGATGTGTGTTTGCATGTACCCTATAAATATATGTATGAGTGTGCATGTGTTATTAGGAAATGGGTGGTCTGGATAGATAGATAGATCAATATTTATACAGTCCCCAGTTTGTAGAACCCTGCTCATCCAACATTTCTTCAATAGTCAATAGTTTTACTACAAGAGTTTGTCTTTCATAGTAGCAGTCTCTGGAAACATTATTGCTGTGAGGATTTGATCACATTGGTAAGGGCAAATAATAGTGCTGGTTTATTAATTCTTGATCAAAAACTCTATTCCTGCTAATTACATTGATATCATTTAGCAGACGCTCTTATTCAGAGTGATTTCCATTTCCTAATTACAGGGAACTTAACTTGGGGTTAAGGGTCTTGCTCAGGAACCCAATGGTGGTAGTGCTAGAGGTAGCATTCGAACCTGTGACCACTTGGTCCATAGGCAAGTGTCCTACCACTAGACCACCACCCCCCCCCCCACAATGCTAATGCTAATGCTAGTGCTAGTGTACTATCTGGTTCACTTTGGAGACTTCCACTTGCTTTACAAATTTTGATCTTTGGAGCACGTTGAACTGAGGATCATGATCTGTGGTTACCATGCCCCAAAAAAAGTTTGAACTGACTGGTAACCATGGGGTTGTCCAGTTTTCTGGAATAATGCATTCATCTGGGATCATCAAATTTGAAACAAAAAAAGTATGATGAAAAATTTTTCTTCATGTGTTGAAGGCTTGTGCCTTGTGAGATACAAATTAACACTTGGTTTAGGAACTGGTGCAAATTCGAATTTGCCGCTTCGAGCTGCTCAGATTTAAGCTTGTGCAGCAGGATTTGTAATTTCCTCCATCTTTAACATCTCAACCACTTTTTAAAATTATTCTCAGTAGGGTTCTCCCTCAAATGCACACAGAAGGCAGAGAGAAGCACCATGCCGACAGCTGATGAACTGTGTTTTTAGGCTTGTGTGTCAGTCTCAACAGACTGACAGACTGGCAGGAAACATTGATCTGTGGCTAAAACCAGCAGAGAAGGATAGGTGAAAGTGAAGTGAAAGTGACTATTTTGTCATTGTGAAACACAGCAGTGAGACACAATAAAATTCAACCTCTGCTTTTCACTCATACACACCATGCAGCAGGGGGCAGTGAAGGGGACGGTACCTTGCTCAGGGGTACCTCAAGGCAACCTACTGGTCTGGGATTCGAACCACAGACTCTGGGATCAACTGCCCCTGATATAGTCTCTACATTTATCCCATACACACATCCTTGTCACAATGTGCTTAACAGATGAAGGGATACTTCTTTTTGATAAAACATCTTCCTGTTGCATCATCAAAGGACTCATCAAAGATGCATGGTACCCATTCTACAGTCAGAAAAAAGTAATTGGACTCCATATGCGTAAGAGTCTGACCTTCATGTTACCATTATGTTACCATTATTATTATACCATTTCATTATTTCACCCCCTTATCCTGACCAAGATGGAGCCTATTCCAGTCCTCATAGAATGAAATTGCATTACAAGAGGCTACAGTTATTAAATCGCTTTTTTTTCTCAACAGCTAAATTATCCTTGGACTCTGAGAACTTTTTCATCATATCGGAGTCCCACAGGGCTCACTTATGGGGCGTTTTTTTATTGGTACTCAAACATAAATCCCAGCTACATGACACACCTTTGAACTGAAGCATAGCACTTTAATGGGTGGAATGGCATTGTTCTTCCTTTTTATAAACATTCATTTAACATTCAGCTGTTGATTGGCTCCTGGCTCCAAGCTCTTAACCGGCAAATTACGCGTAAATTGTTGCTCGCTGAAACCTTACTGGCAAATTATTCTCAAGGTGTGCCTTTAACAAGGTCGTGGTGTGCAGATCCCATCCAGCTCAAATAAGGAGGAAGCTCTAGTTTAAAAAAAGCCCCCTATTTCCTCTTTGCAGTACATGGGGGAAGTGGGGTGTCTGTTCATTAGAATGGGGAAGAAGGAGATACAAGCCCCAGTTTCCCTGGGGTCTGGGGTCTATATGTGTGTGTGTGTGCATGTGTGTGTGTGTGTGTGTGTGAGTGTGTGTGTGTGTGTGTGTGTGAGAGAGAGAGAGAGAGAGAGAGAGAGAATAAGTCTTTGTTGTTGTTCAATTATTTGGAAAAAGGGCTAAACAACAAACCAGTGAAGAATAAAAAGTACACAGAAACCATGACAGCAGTGTAGGGTAATATAGATGAATGTGTGTGTGTGTGTGTGTGTGATGCAAGAGCAACCAACCACACAAAAAGATAGTTTCAGACATGAAAAGTTTCAGGCAATTTACTGAAAACTGCAGTTGGTTTTAAACAGACTTAATGCTTAATGTAACATTGAATTGAACGCATAAAGCAGAATTCCACCAAATTTAATTTACATAATTATTTGGTTGTAAACCAGTGTGGTCATTCAGAGTGGGCTTGATGAGGAACGTTTCATTCTGAAACAAACGTAGCATGTCAAAGTTAGTTAAATTTAAATTTACAGCATTTAGCAGACGCTTTTATCCAGACTGACTTCCAATTCTTGAGTACAGGGACAGTCCCCCTGGAATAACTTGGGGTTCAGAGTTTTGCTCAGGAACCCAATGGTGGTAGAGCTGGAGGTGGGATTTGAACATGCGACCTCTTTGTCTGTAGGCAAGAATCCTAGCACTAGACCCCGGATTTTTCCATGAAATGGAAATAGGTGGGGAAGAGTGGCTGGAATGATTTGTGACTGACAGATACAAGCAAGAGTAAAATGGAAGCTTTATAGAACAGTAGTGAGACCAGTTATGTTATATGGGCTGGAGACGGTGGCACTGACAAAAAAAGACAGGAGGCAGAGCTGGAGGTGTCTGAGTTAAAGATGCTGAGATTTTCATTGGGTGTGACGAGGATGGACAGGATTAGAAATGAGTGTATTAGAGGGACAGCTCAGGCTAGACCTTTTGGAGACAAAGTTAGAGAAGCAATGTTTGGACATGTCCAGAGGAGAGATGAGGATTATATTGGAAGGTGGATGTTGAAGATGGAGCTGCCAGGAAAGAGGAAAAGAGGAAGACCAAAGAGGAGGTTTATGGACATGGTGAGAGAAGACATGCAGGAGGTCGGTTTGATGGATAGGAAGGAATGGAAACGTGTGATCTGCTGTGGCGACCCCCAAATGGAAGCAGCCGAAAGAAGAAGAAGTGAAAGCTCTGAGATACTGTTTTACCAGAGTTTGGGGAAGTTTTTGGCCTGATTCTTTATTAGTATTTCATTATTTTAAAACCATTTATGATGGACAGGTGTAAATAGGGGCCTAATAGGATTGAGAGCCCCCTGCAGGCTGTAGGCAGTTTATAAATAAAAAAATGAATAAACCTGGTCTTTCTGTCACATGATTTTTCTGGCACTCTTGAAAGAAACCCTGAAACCCAGTCAGCCAAAGGAGAAGAAAAACTGAAGAAACTTCTGATGAGAAGGACACTAAGTTATCAGGCAAAGTTGCAACTGTGGCACCTGTTTGTGGTGCCACACACACATCTGGATGAGGTGGTAATTAAACTAACAACACCATTTGTTCGTACAAGCCACTACAAAGACATAATCAAAGGCCTTTCATGAGCCATAGGTTTTTTGATAGTAGGATAAGAAACGCTTCATGGTAAATATTGTGTTTTGCATTGAAATCAGATATTTGAATGGAGCCTTGAGATGTTACTTTGTTGTTACGGGCCCCAGAAACATAAAATGTGCTCACTTGGGTACATGAGTTTTTTTTCCAAATTTAACACTGTTTCCATCAGCAGCATCTATATAAACACCTTTAATACATGTTTAGATTGACTGGTGGGTTTAGAGAAGAAAAATGGCTAGAATTGTAATGAAGATGTCTGGTTTAAGAAGAGTCCAGATTCTCCAGAACTGAGCGCTTCACACCAAACACACTCTCAAGGGCTCTTTTTACATCTTAACCACTGAATTTTACTTTTAAGAAATAAGAGGAATTGCTCCCCATCAAAGGTCCTCATAAGCTAGGTTATTTTTCATGTTTAGTCCTCATAAGGCAAATCTACAAGTAGACACAAACACACACACATATATTACAAGATACTCCTACCTTCTGAATGATTGTAGAAACCATCATGTCAGGTTTTTGGCCTCTTTTTGGACAGAAGAAAAGAAAAACCCTCTTTTCTGCTTTCGGAGCCGGAAAATGTCCCCAATCATGATTTATTATACTCAAACACACACTTACACAAACACACATGTACACGCACACACAAGCCCCCTGCCTTCTATTTCTTCTTCTATTTCATGCAGTTATCATCTCATTACGAACATGGCGAGGGAGAGAAGAGCGATGAGAAACGGGGTGGTGCTGTGTTTTAATCTCGTCCTTGGGGCTGTAATGAATCCTGGCAGGAGCATGACACCACACTAAAACCAGCTCATTGTCTCCACCGAACCTTTATCTGTAGCACTATTCGTTTCTTGGGACACAAACAACGCCCAGCCGCAGGGGAAGTGAGTATTTGTGTAAACGCTGCATCTCTACTGGAGAATTTGGCCTCTGCACTCAGAGTCTATGTTTGACCACATCACTCACACTGAATGTTCCTGATTAATTATAGACATTATTCTTATCTGTGTGACTGACAGGTCACACATATAAGTTCCCTCTGCTTTCATCTTCACACTTTTATTCAGGTTTCATTGTATTTTGCAGAAATTAGCCAGCAATAATATGATTGTGATTGATGGGGACCTTTTCATTGTACAGCTGTGAGGTTGACAGTTTTCCTCTGCTTTCAGTTTTACATTTTTATTTAGGTTTTGTTGTATTTTGCAGAAATTAACCAGCAATAATATGATTGTGCCTGATGGGGACTTTTTCATTGTAGAGCTATGAGGCTGACAGTGTCCCTCTGCTTTCATTTGTACACTTTAATTTTAGGTTAAGTTGTATTTTGCTGAAATTTACAAGCAGTAATATTATTGTGATTGATGGGGACCTTTTCATTGTACAGCTGTGAGGCTGACAGTTTCATTCTGCTTTGATTTTGAAACTTTTATGTTCTCAGCTAAACTAGACTGGTTCCTCAGCAAAGGTCATGTGCGTGTCATATTACAGCTGGTTTTTCTTTTTTTAGCCAGTCCTCATTTTCAGTGCAGTCCCTGTACATTTATATTTACATTTATGGCATTTAGCAGCAGCTCTTATCCAGAGCGACTTCCATGTCCTAATTACAGGACATGGAAACTGTACCTCAGCAGTTTCAGAGACAAAAGAGACAGAAGACCAAAGACGAGCTTTGGTACATCCTTCAAGCCTGGAGAATTGTTCCTGAAGATGACTTAAAGAAAGGAGCTGGTCTAAGAGAGCTGAGGCTGCGCTGAAGAATAACGGTGGTGATGGTGAATATTGATTTCAAAGCTGGTTAGAATTAAACTCTCTTTGTGTTTTCACTGGATAAGTATTGCATTTATCTACAAAATATAAAGAAAGGAGGGATGGCTCAAGACCATTGTACAGTAAATTAAATATTTTTTAATATATTACACAAAAAATAATATCTGAAAAATATATTTGTAACATAAATTACATATTTTAGTGATTGAATCTTTTCTTTTTCTTTTTAATTGTTCATTTTATTTACTATGTTTGTTGCTTATTCCCTGCGATAGGCTGGCGACCTGTCCAGGGTGCGTCCCCCGTCCTCGCCCTGTGTGCGCTGGGTTGGACGCCAGCACTCCCCCGCGACCCCGTTTGGGACAAGCGGCAGAAAATGGATGGATGGATGTTTGTTGCTTATAATTATCATTATTTTCAAAAGTAGTTTTCTGCTCTGTGATTGGCTGTCCCCGATTTGCTGCGCGTCTCGCTGTCAAGCTAATCAACCAATCGTAGCGCGAGTGGGCGGGGCTGGTCCAAATATGGTGGGGAGGTTGGCGCCGAGGGTGTGCGCGAGAGCGCACGCTCGGCCAGACAGCGCGAGAAGGGGCGACGCTGATTGATTTCTATGCATCCTTTTTTGGGTGTAAATTCGCGTAAAAAGTGAACATTTTCAGGTTTTTATTTTTGCAAGCGGTCTGCCTGCTTCGTTGCTGTTACTTCCTGGTGGTTTTCCTTGCATTGCATGCTTTCTTCTCTTGCTGGAGCGTCTTTAATCTGTGCGCTGCAGACCTGGATGGGACTTTCCAGCTGAGTTTGGACCGAGTTTGGATATTTGACAGGGACTAACTGATGGTCCCAGTTCCGACCTGGCTGAAAGGACTCAGGGGCTCAGGTGGGTGAGTTTCAGCCTTTGGGTATTGGAGGCATGGCTGTTTGCAAGAGCTTCGAGGTTTTCCTCGGAAAAGTAGCTGTGAGTTGCACTAAAAGACCCTGAATGAAATGTGGGATCCTCAGAGAAGATCACAGAAGATCCCGCATTTCATGTCCTGTCTTTAGTGCAACTCACAGCTGCTTATAATGAGCCCAAGTGGATGGAGACCAACCCCAGGGTCGCAGATGAATATTAGGCTCTCGGGACTGCAGCTGAGCTCAGTTTAGTGGCCTGGAGTCTTGGGCTGGGATTAAACCTGCTCTTCAGGAGACTAAGAGGCTGAGACTAAAGAGAACCTCCAGTGGACATTTACCATCAACACTGCAGTTTACACCGAGACTGGACTTAATCCAGGTCTGGGAAACTGGAAAACTGGACTCTTTCTGTTTCTCATTGTTTTGGACTCTCCTTGCCTCTACATCTCTCTGTCTCACCATCCGTTTCTCTCTCCCTCTCGCTCTGTGTGTCTCTCTAGCTATCAATCTTCTCTCTTTATCTTTTCTATATGTATCGCTCTTTCTAAATCTATCTTTCATTCTATCTCTCACTCTTATCTTTTCTGCCTATATACCCCTCTTTCTGTATCTCTCTTTTCCCTTCACTTCTATATATGTGTATATAATACATATTATATAAATATATATAATATATAATTAATTTCTCCCGTTCTACATCTCTCTCTCTCTCTCTCTCTCTCTCTCTCTCTCTCTCTCTCTCTCTCTCTCTCAGTATGTATATGTATATGTATAGTGTGGGTTTGGGTGTATTCTGGGTCTGCGTTGGGTGGGTGTAAAGTGTGGTGTGTGTGTGTGTGTGTGTGTGTGCAGTGTGTTTCTGGTGTGTCTCACACACACACTCTTGGGTTGTGCCAGTGCAGCCGTCACACAGTCTGCTGGGATGTTGGCCTTTCCACCGCTGCTCTCGCACAGATCCTTACAAATCACTGTCAGTCTGAGCAGGCGGCTCCACACGAGGGACCTGATGCAAACAAAGTGATCTGTGTCCAGAAGGTGTGTGAGATCAGAGTGTCTGTAGAGATGATCCTGGTGAGGGTGTTGGTGCTGCAGTTTAAACCTTAATCAAACACCGTGTGTGTAAATACAGATCTTAATTCATTCACTGAGTCCTAATTCAGAACAGATTCGGTTCCAGGGATTCGGCTCCACACGGATAACTCACACTGACATGAGACGACCAGAGAAAGGCAGAGAGCAGACGCTCCAGGGGGCTGGTGTTTGAGGATGGAAAAAGGAGCAATAGATAACACACACACACACACATGCACATGCGCACACACACACACACACACACACACACACA